>JAACJN010000038.1:0-352104 GCA_013368555.1 Collybiopsis confluens
GAGTGGGACATTGGAAGCACAAGAACGTCGTCCGTTGCCGTCGTATGCACCATAGGCCTCTTATGTAATGCATACATGCGATGTGCGGGCCCGTGATTCCGGCCCGTTTGACCGAATTCGGAAGTCTTTTCGAGAGGTTCTCGAATCAAGGCGCGTTCTCGAGTCCCTCTGGTCTCTCGCCGGAAAGAACAAGTAGCCGACGCAACACGGTCGGCTGATTACGCCCTCCGCTTCTCGTCTTTTCGCCAAGTTTCTCCAACCGCAAATCCCAACGATATAAAACCGAGGATGAACGTTTGCTCCATTTCGCAGTAAAACGACCACCTCGAACTCTTCATGTCTATCGCCCGCCAACTCCTCAGCGAATTTCGCCCTCTCTTCCGCATGTTGGAAGAACCTGTGACAAGATCCCCCGTCGCACTTCGATACAATTCCCTCTTCAATGATCTGTTCTTCAATTCGCCTACTCTCGCACGACCCGCTGTGGACCTCTCGGAGGAGGGCAACAATTATGTTATTGAAGCAGAGTTACCGGCCGGTACCAAAGGAAAATGTTGACGTCCGCATTGGCGACCATGGGCATAGTGTGACCATTGAAGGCAAGGTAACCTCCAGACGCGGTGGTGGTGTTCCAGCCTCAGTCACAGAAAATGCAAACGCGGCTGATATGAGGTCTGATGCTGCTTCTGCGACAGTATGAGCCCCCCTCTTCATCCTCTCGTTCTTGTCGAGAACTCCATAGCTGACATTCCTTTCGCAACAGGAGACACTTCTGCGTCAACATCGAACGCGTTGACAAATCGGTCGAATCAGCCGAATCAAGTCTCGGTCGAACGACAGTTCGTTGGAAACACGTCATTCACACGAACTGTTTGGCTTTCGCGGCCAGTTGATGGAAACAGCGTCTCGGCGCATTTGAAGGATGGGGTGCTCACACTTACTCTGCCGAAATCTGAAGACAAAGGATCAGTTAAGGTCTCGGTAGAGTAAACATTGTTAGACCTACCGGCAGATTTCCCTGCCCTAATACTTCCCATTCATAAAATCCATTCGCCTGAACTTTGTTACCAACATCTCTTCTCATTGCATACTACCGTAAAATATCTGTAACATTTGGAGTGATATGTATCTAGAGCTATAAACTATTTTTGGCTAAAGTATTAGAGCAGTGTTGGTCGCAAATGCACTTACTGCACGTCTATGATAATGACGCTCCTACCAATGTTGGAGCGACACAAACTCCTTCCTTCGTTCGAATTTTGTGCACAGATTTTGTCGTGGGGTCGACCCAGGCGGCCTCCCGAGATTCAAGGGTGATAAATCCTGTACAGGGCTGAACAGAAGATGAAACGGAGGGAAAGAACTAACAAACCTGGTTGAACTGTCTCGAAGATCTTCTTCTTAGGATTCAGTTGAGATACAGGAGTTGCGTCTGTAACACCGTATGTCAGAGATATAGTCAAAGCAGAGGTTGGCAACCTACTCTCGAACTCGTCACCTTCAAAGTATACACGATCGCCAGGCTTGGAATTTGCAGGAGTTGAATTAGTTCGATACCGCCCTCTTTGCCTTCCTTAGACGTTGCCTGTTTGAGAAGATGTTAAAACTTGAATATATCTACACGCACAGGCGACATACACAGAGTACCATGGCAAAACTTTTGACGCCACGCATATTTGCTGGCTTGAGATTGCACTGAAGATAGTATAAACATTGTATAAACAGCGAGTGACGCGTTCAGATGTGAAATAGAACACACTACTGCAACCAAGTACTTGTCCCGCATCTGTTCGATGGGATATAGTGCACAAGTCCCGACACTACAGTGCGTGGACCAGTCTCCTCGCCAATATCGATTTGCTAATAAAATGGAACGATTGAGTACGGCAGAGAAGTCATAATAATTTCTGGCCACCTCAATATACAGTCCATCTGCATCTGGATGCTTTTGAACTGAAAAAAGTTGATAAACGAAAGCATGAGGATGTAAAGCAGCTCACCATCGAGGATGTGGCCTACTCTGAGATCAATCATTGAAGGAACAGGTTCACCTTCGTCTGGGGCTGGCGTAGATTTTCCACTGGCTGCTTTCTTTCCTTCTTTCTTATTTTCTTTGGCAGTATCTGCTATTGCCGGTTTTTCTTTCTTTTCCTTCTTCTCCTTCTTCTGACCTTTTCCTTCATTAGCGGCAGGTAGTGCCGAAGTAGCAGGGGTGCTTGAAGTTGGCTCAGGAGTAGTCGCGTCCTTCTTTTCTTTCTTTTTTGGTGCATCCGCGGCACGTTCGATCTTCGGCGCGTTTGTTAGATCAAGGTTGACGACGCTGAACGAAGAAGAAGCATTGGCGATACTTCGGACGGGAGGAATTGATTGAATGTGATCAAAATATCGGGTTACTGAGGGGTACGAGTGATATTCCGGAGCTTGTAATTTAGACTGGGAGTATTGTAAGACTACGCCTATAAAGCAAAAAAGTTTTAACGCACAATTACGGGATGAAGAGCGGCGTAGAGAGCCACGTCGGCGGCGGTCAAGTAACTGGCCGCAATGTAGGTTTTTGGAACGAGTACTGCATTCAGGTCCTGGAATCGCGCGTAAATTCGAGAGCTTAGAGTAAAGGATGGCTTTACATTCAGTTTTTCAGACTTGACTACATCTCCCTGGCTGACTTTTTCAATCCAGCTCACGACCTCTGACTCATCCTTTTCATTGCTCCCAGCCGCTGCTGCATATTGGTTCAAGAAGGAAGAAACCAGGTCTTTGATAGAAGGCCGAGTTTGGAAACGGAAGCCTGAAAGGACATGGGTTTTGTGGAGAAAGATAATCGATGAACCCGGAGGCGAGTCAGAAAGTTCATGATCAACGGAGCGGAGTTCGGCGCGGAGTCCGGCCAAACCAGCCGGGTCAAGGACAGCCGGGCGCCTAACTCCCGTTGCGAGCTATCGCAGGAACGAGCCCACGGGCTACGACAGGACGGGCTTCAAAATTCATGTTGGTATTACGCTTCGCCGCTATCCCTTTCTCTCTCTTAATCCTCACAACATGGACGAGAAGAGGTCAGAGTTGCCCTTATGGCGATCCATTTTGATCATTTTCTCGTGTACACTGGCTATGATTGCAAATGTACGCCTCTCTCCTCCTCCCCTGCGCTAATTTGAATATTCTGAAATTATCCAGATCACAGCTAACTCATCCCTCTCGGTTTCATTGCCCACCATTGAGCGTGAGCTTCGAATTCCCCAGGCTGCCCTACAGTGGGTCGTATCAGCAAATCCCTTGAGTAATGTCCGTCTTGTTTTCTTTTACCAGCTGGAATCCTTGGTTGATCTGTCTACAAATATAGGGATGTCTTCTTTTACTATTTGGTCGCCTTGCAGACTTATATGGAAGGAACAAAGCGTTCTTACTGGGTTCGCTTTGGCTTCTAGCATTCACACTCGGTTGTGCATTCGTGAATGGTGACCGCCTGCCTAGATGTCTACATTGATCGCATGCTTACTCGTCTTCATATCACTCTTCAGATGCCATAACTCTCGATATCCTGCGGGGATTTCAGGGTCTTGGTGGTGCGGCTACCATTCCTGCATCTGTGAGTCAAATTTGCGGTCCATCGAGTTGCGCTATATCGATTTGGCCACAGTTGGGGATCCTCGCTCATTCCTTTCCGCCTGGAAGAGCTCGTGCGTTAGCGTTCGCGACCTTTGCGGCTGGTGCCCCGCTGGGGGGAGGGATAGGCACTGTCCTTGGAGGGGTTTTGACCGAACTTACTCCGTAAGTAATGTCGTCCCTGATACGTGAGTCAAGCGACGTTCTAATCTTGTTCAGACAATCGTGGCGTTCTCCTTTTTATGTTGGTGCGGTATGAAAATCACGGTTTATGCTTGGCTCTTGGGGAATTGTTACTTACAGGCTGATGTAGGGTATCACTACGCTATCAATGGTAGGGGCTTTGGTCTCGTTCAATCCTGATCAACCGTCGAATGAAGAAGATAGGCGGGTTGATTGGATCGGGGCTTTTTTGGTAACAGCAGGCCTCGTTCTGATTGTCTTCGTTCTCGGACAAGGCGAGGTTGCACCGAAACAATGGTCAACGCCTTGTAAATGTTTTTGTTTTTTGACATGCTCGCGGTTTCTCATGTTACAACCCATTAGATATAGTCGGTCTCCTTATTGCCGGCGTCGTCTTGGTGGCGCTTTTCATTATATGGCAGTACCATCTCGAGGGTGTACAGGATACTTCTCAGTGCTTGCTGTATCCCAACCCCCGTTCACGTTGTGCGTCGTTATCTCTTCTTGCCATGCGCCATCTCCCCACCCCTCCACCAATCATGAAACTCTCACTTTGGACAAGAGCTCGTGGACGTGTAGCAGTAGTGTTCTGTGTCGCATTTTTGAATTGGTGTTGCTTCCAGGCATGGATATATTGGGTCACAGTAAGTCTTTTTCTTCCCAGTTGTTTCAGCATCTGACATCAATATTTCTATATAGCTATACTATCAAAACTACGTCGGATATAGCCCACTGCGTACTGTAGTGAGGATGGTTCCAATGTTTGTCACTGGCCTGTTATGCAATGCGTTTGTGGCGCTATTCGTTGGTCACATTGCAATGACTGTCCTCGTTGGTGCGTTGCATCCCTCTGGGCCCATTCTAACTTTTTCATTGCTCTTCTATATTACAGCATGCGGGACGACTCTAACAGGTTGCGCCTGTCTGTTGTTTGCTGTCATTAACCCCAATGCACCCTATTGGGCTTTTGGTTTTCCTTCTGCCATTATTGCCGTCATCGGAGCCGACTTTGTATTTGCATGCGGGACGATGTATGTTGCAAAACAATGTCTTCCGCACGAGCAGAGTGTCGGCGGAGCCGTGTTCCAAACAATGACTCAGGTGAGCCTCTACTCATCAATCAGAGTGTCCACGAATCTGACTGGATAATGCACTAGATAGGGACAGCGCTTGGGGTCACAGTCTCGACTGTTGTGTTTGACCGTGTTCTAGAATCAAAGGCAACCAAGAACGGGATATCCATGGAAAATTTGACCTCGGTCGAAGAACCTCGAAGGTTGACGCTTCCGGCGTACAGAGCGGCCTTTTGGACTGGGTTCGCCTTTGGGATATGTGGTATGTGGTATGGCTGCATTGCTGAGCGCTTAGTGAGATCCTTTCCTTGCAGCATGTTTATTGACGGTTATATTCCTGCGCGTCGGAGTCATCGGTCATCGAGATTCAGCCTCTCTGTCACCGACTTTGACAGATGTAGAAGAACCAATTACTGTGACGAATAGTGCACGGGAAAGTGCTGTCGAACGAGAGAAAGAAAAAGCCTAGTAGTGCCCGCCCGTGATTAAAAAACCGGCAAAGCCATAGCCGTCATTTGCAGGGAGAAAAGAGATTGGATTGATGCCTATCATGCGTTTAAACAAGCTTGCACAAAGCATGACTTAGACTGGAATTTACGACACGGTTCCTTCTGCAGTACATTCAAAAGTAATATGGACTTGTGTGTGGACTTACGACAATACGTCTCATGATAAAGGCAATCGGGATGATACGTGCAACAAGCAAAAACACTGGTTCAGGGGCAGCACCACCACCATCTGCCCATCGGCATCACAGAGTACGCAAAACCCGCAATTCCAAACAAGTACGCTGCCATCATCGCGCCTTTCCTTCCCTCACTCGCTCCTGTGCGCATATCTGCTGAATAGTTGGGGAAGCCCATAATATTGCAAAATATATGAGCGGTAATGGGAACAAAAATAGATTGTCGGGTTTGAAGGAACATAAACGCGCAGTGGGCGCCAAAGAGAGTTGTATATGCCATTTGGAATACTAAGGTGATGACTCAGTGTCTGAAGGAAACATACGCGCGCACACGGACTCACGAGATTCCAAGCAAGCGCGTCTCAGAGCTGCAGATGTCCGACCATATCTATTGTACGTGTCCCACGCGTGATGCAGGTGTGCGATTCCGAAATTCAGTGGCGTATGAAAGACGAGTTTTGCTCGGGACTGAGCCATTTCCGGAGAAAGAAGGTATACTGAGAGCACGCAGGCTCGAAAGACGATCTCCTCCGTCACCGGAGCCACAGCGTAATTTCTGAAACCGATCCAGTTGCAGAAAAGACTGCTGGCGCGCGTTGTGAGGCTCTCACGCCGAAGAATTCGAGAAGAAAATGAGAGATACAGCCCATAGAGTGGACCCAGAAACAAAAGAGGAGTGACGAGATGAGGAGTAATTGCGTATAGCAGGGAAGACCCTGATCTTGGAATAGCTGGCCATAGGCCCAGTGAAGCGAGGGCAGTCGGTATTGAGCCAGTAATGCAGCATACTATAGCCACACATAAGCCTGCCGCAATAGAAACAGCTGAAACTCTGGCCTTGATCACGTCGGGATCATCTCTCCAACGTTCGTTTTGCTGCCTCTGTCGTTCTCTGAGTTCGTCTTTTGAATCTGTGTGTTGAGGTGGAGTGCTGAATACCAGCCGAGCACTTTTGGAGACGTATATGGACCCAACATATACCCCGGCAAAGGCAAGCCCCAGGAGATGGCTTGTTTGAGACGAAAGAGAATGTTCTTCCATTGTGTGAAGGTAAGGTGGTGGTACATAACGGCACAAGACCTCTGTCGGCATTTTCGGCTTCGGCCCGTCGGTTAAAAGCAGGGGATCTTGTGTTTTTGTCAAAATCTGGTTCGAAAAATCATTGGATTAAAATTCTAAGAATACAGCTGGATTCACACTGTTCAAAAACCCTTAAGCTCAGCTCCTTGAGAATTTAGAGGGCAAGCTTTGAGTGTCGGGCATTGCCCGAGAAAAATTGGGTTCTTTCACTTTTGGGTCACGAAATGTCACTGTACAGCCGTTTCTGGTTCTTTCGACATGTTGGACGATGGCCGAACGACGGCATGGGCTTTTTGTCACGCTTTAGCACCTTTCCTTCGTCAACGCTGTAAATATTCTCTAATCCGCTCCGGAATCTGGTAAAAATACTCCTTGGAATGTTATTATTGTGATGCGCCCTTTCTTGGGGGGATAAAGGTAGTGCAATGTGCTGTTCCTGGCTAATTATACAGAATCACGCCTTTTTCGGAACAGTTTTTCGCGTTTTGCATCCCTCGAAGGAAAGTATACAAGTAAAGGGATAATGATATCTAAATAATGTACCCCGAAGTGGTGAAGGCTCAGAGTGCGCTCAGCTCTTCAAATAAAGTGTTTTCTGAAAATCACAAGTACCCTGGACCTTCAAGATCCCTATCACGACCTAAGGAAACAATTCCGACGAATCAATTTTTTATAAATGTATTTTTTCTACTTTTGATGTTTGTTCAATTACATAAGTATTTTTATATTGATGCCGGCTCGCACCGCCGCACTTTGCAGGGAAGAAAGCGGAGTTCAGAAGCCTTGAAATTTGAAACCTCAGCTCTCCATGTATTTGGTAATTTTGGCCTAGTATAGGTATGATTTTTAGAGCAAATAGTGATAACTTTTTGATGAAATAGTCGTGTATTTCACCCAAATCTGGGGGCAAAAAACTCGTGATCGGTGGATTGTCCTCGACTGTACCGTTTATCCAACTCAGTTTAACCCGAAACCCAGAGGTCGAAACTGGGAGTGAGTTGAAATATTTTGAGCACAGGGTCCACTACGATTGATGGAAAGTATTTTCCTCTGGACCCGAATTGACCCGCCGTCGTCCCCCGGGATATTCCACTCACAGTTTGCGCTCATGCAATAGCAACGGAAGCAAATTTGCAGACGCGTCCTTTCCTCGAGCTTTCGACGCAAATTTTAAAAGAACGGAAACTTCTACTATACACGAGGTTCATCAGAATTACCCCACTTCCTGGTACTGCAGAATGCATACCCGTTGCAACACTCGAGGCAGCACTTCCCATTGAAAGCGCTGACCAGCACCAAAACTATCTATCTGTTCTTATTATGTGATAAATTACCATACGCGAATGAAAAGGAAATCAGGACGTCAACGCAAATTGGTCAAATAGTGAGGTGCCGTTGAACACCTTCCCCTCAGATCGTAATCCACCACTGATCCCACCCGTCCAGCGTGAATAGACTCCGGTCTGAGATTGCAGAGCGAGGGCTTCTGCCTTAGCTGTAGCTTCGAACACTCCAACGTCTTCTCCCAAATCAAATTCGATTTGGAAACCGTCAGGAGTATTGCTTTCAGTGTGTGGCGGGTACGTCGTGTTGCCAATGGGACGGACTTTAGCCTTGTCCGTTCCACAAGCGATCCCGAGGATTTGACCATCTCGGGCAACGTACCCGCTGGCGTATTCCGTGCCATTGGATGCGATAGCGTCGAACCAGACAACGGAGTACGGCCCTACCCTTGCGTGGCCCCAATACCAACTTGTAACAGCGTCTTGAAATGGAGCGTCTCCCCAGTTCTATACATACGGTTAGTCGGAAAAAATCCAGAATGACTGACAAGACTTGATACCTTGTCGTGATATCCAACGCCCGAAAATGATACACGGGTCCCGTTTATCTCAAGCTCTACGATAGCATGAGCATCTGGAATAGCATTCGCCCAACCGACGTGAGGGAGGAGTTCCATATTTGCGCCCTCTTCAGCTGGAGAGCATACATAATGGGGTGGCGCTATCTGTGTATGTATGTGTATGTTTTGTCAGACTAATATGCCGCCGAGTATGAACTTTGAAGTTTGACCAACTAACCGATTTGAATGAGGCGAAACCCGAAACACCTAGCTGTTCCTCCGATTCAAAAGTGACATTATACAGGGTCATATTCCGAGTGCCAGTAAAGGCCGCTCCAATCCCTTCCCAGGTCCCCTCAATATCGTTATTGATATCATCTACCGTCAACGTCGCCGCAGTCGCGTATGTAGTATTGATCGTCACCGCTCCGGGAGTCTGAACACTGATTTGGGCGGCGAGTATCTGTTGGTTTTTGGGCAAGAAAGGAAAGCTGGTTTTGGGGGCGGCATAGAATACTGCGACGACGGAGTACTCGTGGTCTAGAGAGACGGCATCGAAATACCAGTAGTCATATGATGTTGCGTTGATGGTGGACACTTTTGGCGCGTCGATGGCGGAAGTCGCGATGTATTGGACGATGCTATCACCGTCGACCACTGTCGAAGGATATTGAGTGGTGGAAGCCGAAACAGCTAAAAGATAGTGAAGGAAGAGGCTCAGAATTGCACCGCTGTTGGAAGCTCGCATGTTGCGCGTATGAGAGGGGGTGTCGAGGACTTGTCTTTTCGTTTAGCCCTGCTTTTTAAATGCAAAGACGATCCTAGAGACGAGGACCAGCGGTATCAGAAAAGGTTTTAGCGGACGCGCCATATCTATGTACACAGCCAGGCGGACCGGTGAATTTCAATAAAAGCTTTTATCATGAAGTTGGACACACCAGACCTTCGGGTTAAACTGAGGATGAAGGATAAATCGATCAAGCTCGAGTTGAAATAATTTTTTACCCGTAGTTTATGTAAATAAATTCTTTCATCCTGTTTGAAACTATTCGGATTGTGCCTTAAGCTTGGACCAAAAAATTTAGCACTGAGGTTCATTTGCAACTTCGTACCACTGCACTTGATGTCATATACACAGTCATGCCTGGTTTGAGGTTTGTCTCGTACACAGTCAAATACATGCTGGTGCTGAGCGCACGCAGTTCCCGAAGACCCCCAAAAGGTCGATTTGACGAGGCTGGATTTGCGCTTGTGTCCATGACTGCTACAACCTAGATTACAAAAATGACAACGTACAATCGATCTTTTCCAATTCGCAGTACAACTCGTTCTCTCAAACAAAACACTGCCTCCTAGCCAATTCTTCCCCAGACCCTTGGATAAATCTAACTGTCGTATTTACCCTTGGTGGAAAAATTGTTGCCCACTTTAGCCATCAGAAAATCTCCATAAACCACAGGATTATATTCTTTAGTCTTTTCCTCTGCCGACTCCGCCTGCTGAAGTCGAAGCGCGGCGTCTAAAGGGCCGATCGCGGCGTCGAAATTCGGCTCAAAGAAGAACGGGATGCTGAGGACGGTTTAAGCTCAGCATAACAACCACACCAGGCAGACTGCTTCCACTCACGAAACGCTACATGGAACCAGTAGGCTAACTGAATCTTCGAAAAGGAAAAAAGAGAAAGTTGGGCTCACCGATAATTATTCCCCCTATGCACGACTCTATGCAGAGTAGATTTGTACAGCCCATTTGACCACACTTCCCACACTAAAACGTTGCCAAGTCAGCCAAACCAAAATTCGTAGACTTACAAAAAAACCTCACTTTCTCCAATATTGCAGACAACACATCCCAGGATGGGATCAGCCGTTATCCATACGCCCTCTTCGTCACCTTGTTCAATTGGCAATCCGGACAAATCAGGTTTGCTATTGGAGCCACGAAGGAATACTTGTAATGCATCGCGCGTTGGGTCGGCATGTAGGAACCTAGAGGTTAAAGGTAAGTATACCCGACAATTGGTATGAGTCGAGGATCACCATACGTTAGACACCCGTAGTCTCTACATTGCGAAAAGTGTAAACAATATGGTTGTAGGGCCCAAGAACTCACTTGTGAGCTCCACAAGAAAATCCATCATGATCATTAGGTAGCGGAGGATATCCTAGGAAAAAGTTAATGGGATTTAAGAGTTAATCTAAAGAAAAGCACTCCAGGATCCGACCTATCGCTCTCATGACCCAAAAGCTATCATCAACTTGACTCTGGAGCTCTTGCCACTCTTCAGCAGTCATGCCCAATCCATACGCCATCCTAATAAGGACTTGATTGAAAAAAAGGAAAAATCCGATATTGGGATTCTGAACGCACGCTTTCATAACGATCAATCCAAGCATTTTCATTTTCTCTACCCAACTCTCGTACTTTTCCCTAAACTGGCGAGGTACCGCTGGCCACTGATTTTCCCCCCAAAGAGGCTTCGTCTTATCAGGCTCAGCAACGGGTTTATACATGTCTAACCCCTCGTGATTGTCCGCCTTGCCATTCGTTACGTTTTGCTTCAATCTCGCGTACCCTGTGGAGAAAAATGGTAAGATGAAGTTTGGATAAGTACTTGTAGGCTAACTAACCTCTTGCATGATCTTGATTGCTTAATGCAAGCTTGTCCTTGTCCTCTTGCGGTAGCCCGAAAAACTCTCTCGCTAGATCGGTGAGCTCTTCTGCTTCTCTTGGATCAGCAATAGCAGAGATATCGAGATAGAAAAATCCTGCGACAGGTTTGAGCGCTTTCAGGCTGCGATGTAAAAGGGAGAAGAATAGCTATAGACCGAAATCTCGACAAGCTGTGTGGATTGCAGATGAAGCACTCTTGCGACGAGCATTTACTTCGGGGGATGATTGGAGAAGATATGGCTCTATGTTGATTATGGGCAGGGAATGCGTTTTCTCGTGACTGAGGCCGTTGGTGGGCGAGGCAGAGTCTACGACCATGGTTGTACTAGAGCTAGAGCTTCAAGGAAACGATAACATCACATGACACAATTAAAAGTTACTATTTTGAACTTTGTGTGAAGTATACACTGATGCTAAGATAGAGGCGTTTCCTGAGTATAGACAGTACGTCCTGGGATAGACGCGGATGGCGCTCCCTCTGCTGTCGCCATGAATGCATTCGAAGGACCGGGAGCCATCGTCGCAACAACATCAGTCCGAGGAGTAGCCACTGCAGTTGTTGATGATGACGACGACGAAGATGGTGCAGAAGGTACACCGTTAGGAATTGAGTCTGCCTGAGCGGAATCTGTCGCAGTCTCATGTCTCTGTGCTTCCCCCTCTTCCTGCGTATGACTGCCACTTGAATTAGGAGTGGGCTGCAAATGCCATTTGTAGTGGTAAGCATTGTATGAGGCCGCAGCGTTGCTTTGCTGCGTCAGCATGGTGCGATATGCCTGAGTACCTCCGTTTTCCCGAGGTATCTGGGGCGTCATCCTAGGCTTAGGAGGGGGCGCGGAGTTTGGCGTAGGCCCTGAAGTTGGTCTGGAAGGTAGTGCAGACAGCGCTTCTCCAAAAGTTGGGTTATTCATGACAGCTTCACGTAGGTCAAATGCGTCGGCGAGAGACATGGGGTAGGGAATGATATCTGCAAGTGGTGTGTCGTGTTAATCAGAGAGGAATGAGTAGACCGGGCAGGATTACCTTTGAGAAACATGAATTCTTGGTACTGTCGCGTAGTATCGGCTGTGATGGACGAACTGTTAGGGGCGACCGCGCAGGGAGAACAAGCCATACCCATGTCGCGGTAGTTGATCGCGTTTCTTCTTGCTGAATTCGCCTGTCTATGCCCACCTTGAACAATGCGTTTGATGAATTCTTCCTGCGCCAGACATGAAGCTTGAAAGAGAATAAATAAATGCGAGAACCCACAGTGGCAACAGACAGAATGTGAAGTCCTTCTTTTGATAATGAAAGACTCCCCGTTCCACCTAGATAAAACTTTTAGGATGGTTGAGGGTCAGAAAGGCGTCAGCATCGCCTACCATCAGCTTGCAAGATATTTTCAATCTTCGTCGCTGGCAAGCATGTTGTTCCGGGGTTACGGGAATACCGCTTTGAGCCACCGCTCGCGCCCGTGCCAGGACCAGATGTGGAGGCAGAACCAGGTTCGTCATCGTCTGGCTCTGAAGCCGAAGCGAGCTGGTCAATTTCCTCGTCTTCTTCCGCAATCTCATCTTCCTCGTCTCCAGCGTGACCGTTCTTTTCAGCTAGTTTCCAGTGAGGGTTGGGGGCAGAAATTGACTCGGGAAATGCAGGTGCGCCCCCGGCAGTCGGATACGGGTTACTCGATGGCCCAGAGGATATAGACATCGAGGAGGAATAAGGAGGCAGCACATTGGGTCCGTGACGGGAAAATCATTTTTTTTTCGGCCGGACGCGCTCAGCACTCAACCATCATCATGTCCAAATTCGCCCCTCATTATCGCTCAAGAAATGCACCCAGAGCAATCTCCAGCACTGTTTGTCAGAAATGCCTTGGAACGGGTACGCCGAGCGCCTTTGATTATCATTTTTCTGGGCTGAAAAGTAAATTACAGGGCACTATACCTACGAATGCAAAGGTAGTCGGCCGTACATCTCACGACCATCAAGGACCCAGCAGATGGAGAACCCAAAAGTGCTAGCCAAACTTAAAGACAGTGGCAAACCATCCGTCGAAGTTCCTGAAGAGTTCAAGAAACCGTGCGTGGATATATCACAACTTCATACTCTCGCATGCTATTTACATTTTCACAAATATCAGATCTGGAACAGCGAATCGTATTCTAGAAGCAAAGGAAAAGGAGCGGGCTGGGAAGAAGAGATCTCGAGAGTATGTTTCATTCGTTTCCTCAATGTGTTCAACGCTCATTTTGTTATGCGGTAGCTCCGATTCATCTTCATCCGACAGTGACTCTGACTCGGATTCTTCATCCAGTTCCAGCAGCGAATCTGATTCTAATTCAAACTCGGGCTCTTCCAGCGGCGCTTCAAGTAGTTCACGGACTCACAAGCGCCGCAGGAGGCGGAGCAGGAGCAGGAGCAGGAGCGATAGGGGACGCTCGTCCTCGAGGTGATTTATTGCATTCCGTATTGTAATGAGTAATGAGACAAGAACATTCTGATGGCGTTATGTTTAGCATACGTCCCCTAGACCAGCTACTTTGGAATTCATAATAAGAGCAACGATCAGTCTGGCAGAAGGAGGATGAATGTTGAGTGGAGAAGAAGAAAGCCAGGCAACGCACCCATACAATCCCAACACTTCGGCGAAAATGAGGATAAGAACCATTGACACAAACACTTTCGATTCTTGCACATATGCACGCACGCACTGTGGAGAAATAAGAACGAAAGGATTGCGCAAAGTTAGACCACGTACCGCGTCTCCAACTATACCGATGGCATATCCAGCTGTGAGTCCAGTAAGCCCACAGGCAAGGCCAGCGCCGAGATGGACAAAGCCAGCGAATAGTGGGTAGCCGTCTGGTGTTACTAGGCAAACGTTAACCGAGAACAGAAATGAGTGGGTTTGTAACGAACACGACCCAGAAATAAGCACAGAAACTACGAGTCCATAGACTGCAATAATACCAGACATGACTACTGGTATGAGCGACTGGGGAATATAGGCGTCAGCGTAGAGGCATCCCAGGAGAAGGGCGGAGAACGCGCT
Source organism: Collybiopsis confluens (assembly GCA_013368555.1). NCBI lineage: Eukaryota > Fungi > Basidiomycota > Agaricomycetes > Agaricales > Omphalotaceae > Collybiopsis > Collybiopsis confluens. The sequence continues at coordinate 14,178 of JAACJN010000038.1, forward strand.
TTCATAATTAATTCAGGTTTGAACGTTCCAAGGCCTGCAATACCGATACCAGCCTTTGCTGTACCGAAAGCAGCTCCCATCGCTGGTGTATAAAAGAAAAGTCAGTTAAACGACGCAAAGACCAGAGAGCAGGGACATTACTGCTAAGGATCATCTGGAGGACGAGTGAGATACGAGGAAGACATAGAGCTAAGGGCATACTCACAGCCGAAGCTACGCCGGCAAAGCCAAAGAACGGTGCATACGGTGGACAGACACTCATTTGCTCGCTGTGATGAACGTTGTGCTTCAAAAAAGCTCAAAATAAGCGCCGGCGGCTTAGCATGTTACTTCGACGTCCGCAATTTCTTTCCATTCGCCCATTCAGCTCCTCAGCTACTGCATACAAACACGTCTCACACATTGGCGGAAAACCGATTCTTCTCCCCCAGAATGTCTCCTTCTCCCCTTCGCCGACTGCCCTCGCGGTAACCGGCCCTTTGGGTTCAACCTCCGTTCTTTTACACCCTTTTGTTCACCTCAATTTCCCCGAAAATAACACACTCGAGGTATCAGTAGAAGATGCTGAAATCAAAGTGCAGCGGCAGATGTGGGGGACGACGCGGACACATATACACAATGCAATCATTGGAATGACGGAAGGGTTCAAACTCCCGCTTTATCTTGTCGGCGTTGGCTACAGGGCTCAGCTCGAACAAGATCCACGCGGAAACTTTGAAGGCGGGAGCGGAAAGAGATTGACAATGAAACTTGGTTATTCTCATTCCGTTCATGTCCCCGTACCTTCCTACATCCAGTGCGAGGTTCCGACACCCACAAAAATCCAGCTTTTTTGTACCGACAAGCATCTCTTGGGTCTCTTCGCGGCGAAGGTCAGGAGTTATAGAAAACCAGAGCCGTACAAGGGCAAAGTAAGTTTCGTAGATGGGTGCTCGTTTTCCGAACGCTAACTCGCTCGGCCTACAGGGAATATTTGTCGGAGACGAGAAAATTAGAATTAAGAGTGTTAAAAAGAAGTAGACTGTACCCCGGAAATATTAGGTTCGGGAGTTTACTTGACTGGACGAATCCATTCACGTCCACCGGTATAAAAACGACGCCGGCGTCCTATGAGGCGCATGGGGCGCGCTATGGTTGTATATCATTCTAATCAATTTAATTGCACACTTCTCCCTCAATTCGGCGGAGGTCCCCAACTGAACCCTTTATCGGTTTCCCAGAGCTTTCTCGCCTCCTCCGCAACCGCTAGAAGGACATCGACATCCCCTCCATCTCCGGGTTTCTCCTCCTTTGACTTGGCAATCCTTTGGAATATTTGCGCGGTACTTTCGTACAATCTAGCCATAGCATCTCCTTCTGGCTGACGCCCGACGAATTTCGCGACTTCTTGCATCTCACCGACGAAGCGATACGCCTTGGGTGTCATTTGTGGAACAAGCCTGCTCATTTGATCAAGAAAGGTGGATTGCGAGATATGAAGAGAATGTAATAGGGCAGTGGCCGTTGAGGGTGAGGTAGCATGCGAGGCTGCAGAAAGAGAAAAAGAGAGTTTGTAGATTGCAGGTATAGAGTGCACACTCCCTGACATACCGAGAATCATCGAAGCGAGTAAGGCGATTGTACCTTTAACAATGCCCTTTTTCGCAAGAGCAAAACAAAAAAATTTGAGATATTCCCAACGAATCTTTTGATTCGTTGGACACTCACCGCATTCGCCATTTTTACCGCACTGGCATCACCTATCCCAGATCCCTCTCCTTTGAGCGTAAAAGGTTTGAGTCCACATTCCTTCGACACTTTCTCTAACTCGTCTAACGCATCTTCATCCGACCTATCGGCACAGAGATATATACCGGGATTGTACACCTCCGAAGGGGGTCCTCCAATGATTGCCCCATCGATAAAAGTAATTCCAGTACCTACAAAAAACCCACCCATCTGTTTTGCAGTTTCTGGACTAATAGCATTGAGATCAGCAAATATGATCCTGCGATTTGGACGTTTCTGAGCGATGCCGACTTTGGCAGCGTCGACGACAAGGCGCGCGATAGAAAGAGCGTCTTTGGGTGGGACGACACTAAGAATGTAGTGCGCTTCGGAGACGATGGTCGAGTAGGGTGCCTGTTGCATCCCACAATCTCTTGCGCGTTTCCATGTCTCTGGAGACCGGCCGTCCAGATTGGTGAGGATAGACGCACCCTCTTGAAGCATACGGAGGGCCATTTTAGAGCCCATTTCTCCTGCACCGATTACAGCGATGGTAGGCTTGACCTCAGCCATGGGATGCGAAGAACCTCAATTTTTGGAAGCGTGAGTCAGAGAGTTAACTAATTACCGAACCTTTAGGCTTTTAGGTTTGGTCTTCACGAAATTTTGTAGGGGGGCCATTTCCCACGACCCTATATACATGTTCCGCGATTGCGCAATCGACAGCTGACCCTCGCTTATGCCTCTTACTGTATGGCAACCGTTGGATCCTTGGAGAAAGGTGGTTGCCCATGTGATACGGTGCAGTGCAGTTGCCTCGGTCCTCTAGATCTGTCTCACCTAAAGGTTCGGCTTTCGCCGCTTGCGGCCTTACCCCACTTTGAAATTGAATCGAGAAACCGTGACAAGATACCTTAGATACAGTACTGTACAACGAAATACAATAAATCGTGACAACAAAAGGTCCATACCATCGCTCAAGCCTTAACCAACTTCAAATTTCTAAACAAACCACTCAGTTCAACCCACCTCCACGCGTATTGGTCCAGGAATTTTTGGGCACAAAGGGACATCTGGCGCATTAATTCTGAATGTCTGGATACGAGAGCGTCAACATTTTCAAGCTCAGCTGTTCCGGCTGCGTTCTTGAGCGCACGTTGGCCATCAAAGAGGTATGCATAATAACGAAGCTGGTTGTACAACTTCTCATCAGAGTACTGTGCCAATCGTTCCCAATTAGATACACGAACTCCAGTCAAAAAAGAAGAAAACGTACTTCGAAAGCGACCTTGTTTTTACAACCTGGACGCAAGCAGAGGTGACCGAGAACGCCCATCATCCTCGTCCTGAATCCACAGGTTTGGTCGGAACAGACAACCCATCTTTGGTAGAACAGCGAAATTTGTTGATGAATTTGCGTTTCTATCTGCGCCTGTAGGCTCGGGATTGACAGTGGGGCCTTGCATTTCAGACAGATTGCACCCTCAGGGCGGAGACAAGATTCCTTCATGAAGAATAAATGACATATCAATGGAAGCAAGGCAAAGGGCACATACTGCATCATTTATTGGTCTAAATTCGAATTTCTCTCTACAACTCCTGCATTTCACTTCAAAGTGGCTGACGTCCTGGTAACGCTCCTTGTCGGATTTCAAAGAATCAAACGACCCAAATGAAGAGTCCTCCGTATTGCTCGAGCTGTAGACGTTGCGGTACTTGTTCATGTCCAAACCTGCAGGAGCCGAAATGGATATTCGTCGCACCCAAATGACATACAAACACATACCGAGGCATTCAGCAAGATGGGCACGGTCAATGCCCTCGATTTCCTCGCACAACCGTTGCACAGGAGGTAAGATCTGCTGAGATAGATAGTACTCAGCATCTGCATAGAAAAGAAAGTCAGCAAGTTAGGTTCAGAAAATCGACCTATCAATTACCGATTTTTAATCCGGCTCTGCGAACTTCATCCCTATGCCTAGCTCTGTCACTCTGAGCCGTCTTCGCTGGCTCTTCTCCTTCGGGAAGGCAGAAGACGTAAGGAATGACATCTCCAGCGCGTGCAGAGCCGCCTTTCGCCTTCATCTTGAGCGCAACTTGGACATGCGGCTGCCCTTCTGCTTTTGGATAGTCTTCAGGGTTTTTACCAAGTCGCTGAGAGGAGGCAGATGTCAGCGTCGTAAACAGTGTTATGCTATAGGTATCAATTACCTTGTGAATCACGTATTCTTCCACTTGGTACGTTCCGGTACGAACATTTTCGCCGACGCTGGTCAAGTAGTCATGAATCTGTTCGACGACAATCTCGGTGGCTTCGCCTGACAAAATCTTCTCCAGTACATATCTTGCTAATGTATGAGCTTACCGTAACGAGGAGGGAAGAGTGAACACGTACTGAGAAACATTCTTTGACAAAGTGCAGTATTCACGACGTTTCATATCCAAGCCCTTTACTTCAATCGAAGTTTGAGATCCATTCACAACCTTAACCGCAGCATACTTCTTTTTCTGAAGAAGTAAGAGTCGCTGGAAGACAGCGTCGACATCAATCTCGAGTTTCTTGTACCGTTCGTTCACGACCTTTTTAAAGTCATTCGAGATTCGGAGGGCATCAGAAAGCGTGCTAGTATTTGTATTGACAAATAGCGAATCTGTATCACCATAGAGAACCTGAAAATATAATTATCGCATAAATGGCTATGTTTGGGGTTATCAAAACTGAGACGAACATCGAGCTGCATGCTCTCGGCAAGTTCTTTGGTATGCTGGAGAATCTCTCGCCCCATATGTGTGGTCAACGCCGCAAGTTGGCGGGCATAGAAGCGAGAATATTCGAAGCCCAGGCATCCGTACATACTGTTCGCGGTCAGTTTCAGAGCCTGTTGCTTGATTTCCCACTAGGTAATCTCATGAGAAAAGCAATTGGCTAGATAATGAAAGCGTCTGCTAACCTGCGCGAGCTGAGTAGCCGTTGCACCACGGTCTTTCATGTACGACTTGACTTGTTTACGCCGTTCGACAAGGGAAGCAATGATCTTGGGCAGGACACCTGGCTTTACTTCACTTCCAGGCAGCTCAAGTTGCCCCTCTTCTCCGGCCTGAAAAGGAATGAGAAACGGACTACGAACATGAGTGCGGAGAACATACATCAATCTCTTCAACGTCTGACTTATTGATTGTTGTAAAATCAATGTTGTATTCCTGGATGATACTTGGATAGAGCGAGTTGAAGTCCATCACGAGGACATGACTGTTCCACAACCCTTTCCGTGGGTCTAAGACGAGACCACCTTTATATTTGTCCTTCTTTCCACCCTTGCCTTTCGAGAGATATTTCAAAGCTTCAGGATCATCCTCAGCGGGCTCTGGTTTGACGACTGATTTCTTGCCCCACGATTTGTCAGGGCAAATGAATTTGAGTTCGTGGAACTTGTGGAGAAGAATGTATTCGTTCCTCTCTGCGCGTCCTCCATTAAGAGTCTTGTTCCTACAGCGACTTTTCAGAACACAGAAAACATGGGATGTAAGATTAGCATACCACGAATTTCCGGCAAGATTCGTTAGCTGTTTCGTGAGGGGTAGCATCTGGACTTTGGCGGCGATAGCCATATGATAATGCGCGTCCAGCTCGCAATGGCGTACAAAAGTCATGAGCCTTTCAGGGCTTCCAACGCTCCCATCAAAGTAACTGGTCGTATCATCAGGGTCGATATCCTCCCTCTGCTGCTTCAGTAGCGACTTGCATAGTTCGGTGAGTGACCAGGTGGTCGAAAGGATCATGCTCTGGGTCGTTGATCAGCCCCGTCAACGAAACAATTCACTACGTTCATTGACCTACCTTCGCTGCGTCACCGCTAAGATCGCACAGCATCCTACCAGTCAAAAACCTCAGGTTTGTTCCCTGTTTTCCGATTCGGGGCCAAGCCGAGCGCCTGAAGCGTCCAATACGTGACCAGTGGTCAGCTTTGAGATCCCGCATACGATGTAACAGAACATCCAACGAGACACCGAGGAAATCATGTCCGACAATGATGTCGGGGTCATTTTTGTGGATGGCAACTTGAATCACGCAATAATAAGCGGCCGCGCATATAAGTTGTAAAGAGCATACCAAGAAGGGCATTGAGTAGCATTCGCTCGTTCTTCATGGGTAAGACAGATCCTTTTCCATTCATTTTAGCCGTAGCTTCAAATCCGGTCGGGAAGTGGTCCAAGGGGCGAACGAATGTTTGAACAATACAGGGAAGCTCTTCAGGAGGAGTCATACCATCAATCACCACTATATGAAACATGAGTAAGAATAGCCAGGTCTATATACTTAAGAAGAGACTGACTGTCTCTCCAAGTACGGGCTGTTACGCAAACAATCTCTCGATTATTTTCGCGGTGGTTGACGATAGTCCGCGCACTAAGGCTCATAATATTCAAAGGAGGTGTTACTTTGAAAGCGTTATCCTCGGAATCGGATACGGGATTGAAATCCTTAGGATCTTCGACAACGAATTCTAATTTGCACCAGGAAACCTGCGGAGTTCAATCAACAACAAGTACCGCTCTAGTGGCGTAACTTACCCCGCGGTCATCGAGAGCTGGTTTCTTAATCTGAATCCAGCACGGCCCCATGATTTTTCGCTTGAGAACAAGTAGCTCGAATGCAGAGGTATTAGTTCCAAATATTTTAGCAATATTAGGGCCTTGCGCATCGGCAGGTATTTCTTTTTCTGGGATGAACAGGCTCTTGGTTGGCTGTGATCTACCTGTCACTGAATTTACTCACCAGTAAAAGGATACGCGACCTTCATCCACTTTGTTTTCTCCCTTGGGACGTCAGGGTCTCCAAATGCATACTGACGATTAACAAATTTGCCCTTGAACTTGTTGATACCCCGCTTCGTTCGAATGGCGTCGAACTCGCGGTACACATCCGTCGGCTCTGGAACTTCGTCCGTGTCATGCCATTCTCCGTCATCGCCTTTTACTGCCCGCTTCGTGCGAGGGAGTACAAACAAGTTTCGATCAAGATTCTTTAAATTGACGCAGCAAGAAACCCAAGCGCCAGATGTATTGTCTTTAGCCTTCCCAACGAAGAAGAGCTCGCCCTGATGCTCGAGATAATCAGCCCAGAAGAATCGGAGGGAATCGTCGGCTTCCAGCACAGAAACATTGTCCGCTTTCCTAGAAAATGCATTCTGAGCCAAGGGACCGAGAGACTCCTCCTCCGTTTGCACAGTGAGCGAGTCGTAGAATGCCAACCAGGATGCCGGCTCCTTCTTCTCTTCGATTATCTCCTTCTTAACCGAGGGTTGAACATCGATATCATCCTCATCGACTGCCATAAATGCATCCATGTCCATATCATCATAGGATGTATCTCCTGCAAAGTCGCTCTTGACATCTATCTGAGCAAAACGTTCTGTAGCCGGAGTAAGCTCCGCAGTCTCTGTCTTGGGGCGTTTCCGAGGGCTGGACGCGTAATCGTCGCTCGAAGGTGCTGTAAACGACTCGTCGAGTCCATCAGACGATAGGTCCGTATAAGCGCGTCCATTGCGGTAAGGTGGTGGCGATGAGTTATCAGAGCGATCATATGCGGGGGAAGTTTTTCGTTTACGTGACTTGGTGACGACGGCAGGCTTACTCGTTGGAAGAGCATCCAACTCGCCAAAAATGTTCGACATAAAGTCGTGTTCTTCGTCTGCAGAGACTTTCTTTCTATAATCACTCATGGAAGGCGCGACAGTCGGAGGAGCAGGCTTGGTTTTTTTCTTCGCCTTTTGTGAATCTTTGGCCTTCTTCTTCTTGGCTGAATAGTCCACTTGAGGAAATTTTATTAAACGATACCAAAATGTAAGTCGCGTACGTTTTTTTGTTTCCTCTTCCTCTTCCGAATAAGTCTCCTCTCCACCTGACCAATCTTCCATGCCATTGTCGGCATAGCCTTCTACACCATCGTCTTCAACAAAATCGTCTCTCTGGAGCCTCCCTTTGACTATTTTTTTGTATTGTTCTTCGGAAACTTCGTCATAAATGGCCACGTCAGCTTCATCCTACGGTCAAAAAGTTAGTTGAGTAGAAGACGTGTTACAAGCGCGCCAGACCTTATATTCGCGACGGCTACCCTCTCTTGCTCGTTTGAGAGCCGCAAGAGCAGCGAGCTTATCGTTTTTGCGACTCATTGGTATCGCGGGGACTAGGCAAGGATGAAAGGGTAAACGAAGGAAAAGCCAAGCACGTGCGACGTGACAACTCCGCTAAACACGTGTCAATCACGTCGCGTTTTTGTACCTTTCCGGCGGCCTGTCCAACGGACCAATGGCCAATTGCCAACGCCCACTGATTGGCAGTGAATCGCTACTCACAAGTATGGCATACCATCCACGAGTGCGCGTATTTTACAATTGCGAGAAATAAATGAGATAATGAGGTACAACTAAATAGATGGTATATAGACAAAATCCCGTCCGCCCGCCGTAAAATGTCATCGCTGGCCTCCCGGCCATTCTACGACGCAGTGTGCTTGAACGACTAGCTCCTGATTATCGTCATCTTCAAATTTGACTCTGTAGGTGGGTGCGTGGGGGCCGACCGTCGGAGTTGCCACAACTTCTGCACGATAGAAGCAACTAGTATCAGGATACAGTGCCAGTACAGAGGATCCGACCGGAAATTCTCTGTAAGCGCTCAAGCCGGACGGACTGCCTGCGGGTGCGTTGGGGTCCGGAAGGGGTATTATAGAACGAAGAGTGGTGTTGTATCGACTGCGAAAAGTGTTGAGTGTCGAGTAACATAGAAATGGAGCAAACGTACACAACTGGGTCAGACTCTGGATCGTGGACTTCATATCTATGATATAGTGAGGATGAGTAGGATCTACCTTGGTGCCTCTATTTTTACGGACCTGTTTTTGTCACCATTGATACATTTATCAACGACAGCCAAAATCCAGTTATTGTCATCAGATTCTGGCAACGAACTTGTGCCGCCTTTGTTCGGAGGTGGATGAAATGCTACCTGACGGCCTCCCACAAGAGGAAGTTGCTTTGCCCAAGCTTCCCTGCGAGCCTTTGGTTCCCGAGAAATCGCACCAGTTGGTGTTCCGGTAGAATGTCTCGGCGGGAGAGTGATTGAGGGACCACGGCCTATGGCGGGCTGCACTTGAGGTGTGGGTGTGCCACCGGCGGAAGGGGACGCCGCCCTAGGGCGCTTATTCCGTTTATCTGGAAACGTGTCTCAAGACCCTATACAGTTGTCAAGGTAAGACCAATTTACCTTGGGATATGGTTTCTGGTGCTTTCCTCAAAGCAAGAAGAATACTTAGCTGCTCGATGGCATCTTCTATCGCCCTGTGGGATGAAGAAAAGTTGAGTTACCGAGAAAAACACGCCACAGTCATCGATACGGACTGGAGTTCGGCTTGGGAAGAGAGGCGGATTTCTTCTAGTCCAGATAGCAACTTTTTGTGGATGGCTTTAACGCTATCGAGGCCTTCCGCTGGTATAGTTTCATCAGCGGGCCAGGCAGAGATAAGCCGATTCACCCTGCCAATGGTGTCTACGGTTGCAGGGCTTGAGTATATAGCGGACAAAGTGGAAAGCGATGCTGCCGCATGACTCCAACATTGAATTTCTGCAAAAAAGATGGTTGGTCAGGCGTGGAAATGCGACGAAGATAGGTTCCCACTTGATCGCCCTGGAAAAAATGGGCGGGCTGACCTACCTTCGGAAGACGCTGGACGAGAGGGCATGCCCTGTCTTCTACTCATCAAGATGAAAGGCTTAGGGCCCAGATGCATCAAGTTGAGCAGAAAGAGAAGACCGGATCACTTTTGACGTTCGCGTTTACGTTGCGGTCTGATCGAAACCCCGTGACTCATGTCATAATAATTTGTACAATTGTAGAGTAAATTATTTATTCGTTGGAGACAAGCTTTCTTAGAGAAACATCATACACAACTAGGCAATGGGTTGAGCAACGGAGAGAACATATGACTCGAATCGAACCTTCCTCGATTTTCTTCACATCATACTTCAAGCTGTCAAACCTTCGTCGCAAACTATCATTCTTGAGATTGAGCTTTCGTAACATTATTAGCCAGACATTTGAATGAAACATATGGCACCAACCATGGAAAAACCTGAAAACAATTCTTTGACAAAAGCCGATATCTTGAGAGGCTCTTCAAAATCACCCAGGATAACCGCATTAACGGCGAGACGCGACTTTTTGAGGAAATGTCAACGGAAACTCGCCCTTTATCCGAAGAAACAACGGACCAGTTCATTGACCATTGAGATTAAACCAAGGAGGTAGTCCTCCACTACGAGTTTGACGCGATCTTTCCATTCTTCCTGCACTAGATTTGAAAGTTATCGAGATCAATTCTGCTGCGATAATCCGTCGACAAACTGCCTAAGATTTCGCTCGCATCTCCCAAAGAGATAAGAGTCCCTGTCGTGAGATATTCGGAGAGGGCAGCTGCAAAGACGGCTTGGCGTAGCGAGTTACAGTACGATTCTCGCCAGCGCCAAAACTGGTTCGGAGGGATCAGGAAAGCAAGAGCGGAAGTTGTCTCTCTATAGCTAAGCAAAACCGGACGGGCAGTTTTGACTAACGCTGGAGCTGAAAAGTGGCCCAGGCTTTAAGTATCGACGTATATCATAGATTGCGAGGAAAGGACATTACTAGATTTCGAGGGTGTAGAATGAATTTTGCTCAAAATACTGACCACTGTGCGTGTTTTCTTGTCAAGTTCGTTCACTTGTTCCCTGATTCGCTATTATATGCAGCGTAAATGTATGCGATGTGAGCCGCAGCCAGCAGATCTACCTCTTTCAGCTCTGACTCGCGATCCAGTATTTCATTGAGGACCTCAAGATTGTGGGGGTCCATACTTTCCGCAGCTTGGACCGTGATGTTGGGCAAATGAGAGACAAACTCATCGTACACGTGCCACATTATGAGCGGCCTTCCTTTTTCCTTGATTCCTCACTGCTGGTTTTTGCCACTTATTCGGACGCGTCTTGACTCTAGCTCGCGACTTTACTCTAATCATCTCCGCAACCACTCTTAAATTCTTGACATTGTGGATGGTTGGCTCAGAACCAGCCTCCGACTCCACCGTCCGGGATCTACTCAAAACATTTTACGATGAACCCAGGGATAGCACCAACGTCCAGGAGTCAGATCTCGATGCTATCTACACGTATTTACAGCGCTCCAGCGTCGCAAAGTCTAAACTTCACTGGTTCTGCCCAAGTGCAGAGGCTTCAGTGGTTGAGGCCGCCACCTTCCTCCTCCGCCTATATGCTTATAATAGCCCGAAAGTTGAAATTTGGAAAGAGTGGTTGAACAAGTGTCTTGACAACTGTGGGGATTGTGTACTCGGCTTCGAACGGGCGAAGATTGGCTCAAGAAAGACGTGCGTATATTTGAATATTCATTCAGGGGATATCCGTGATTCATTCTAGCTCAGGTATTTCGGTGCATTCCCGGACGATGTAACGGATTCGTTTTGGGAATCCTTCAATGCTTGGGAGCTGGAACACATTCTCAGCCGGCTTTCCGACTCCTCAGGCTGGAAATCTGGCGTTCCTCCCGTGGTGGTGTATCGCATGATATGCAATTTCTTCGTTTTTCGGAGTCCTCGCATACAGGCTTTCTTCGACGAATGCTTGATGACCCAGTCTCTCTACGAGTGGCCCCAAGAACCCGTCGCACCCTCTTTACTCGTGCTTATGATGCATGAAAATCCGGCACTCAGAGACTGGGCGGGAAAGCAAGCCTCACGATGTGCATCTCTTCCCATATCACAGAATGATGCTTCATCTCTTCAGTATAGTGAAGCCTTGGAGATTATTCTGCTACCTTTCGCAAAGGCACATTCTGACGCGAGTCCGGTTCGCCTCGTTACGGACCTGACTACACTGTGGTCATCATTCCAATCAATTTTACGCATAGTGCACCCAAATCATCTTTCCTTTTTGTCCTCGAAAGGTTTGGACGTTCGGCATGTAGTCGCTGGCCATCTTCATGACCATGGTTCCGGTCAGTGATAATCTCATTGAGGCCAATAGCTTGGCTCATACATCGCTGCTACAGAGTTTGAGACAGTTTTACGTTGCTTTCATCTCGTTCTGAAACGTCTGGGAAGCAGCATCTGGTTAGGCGAAAGTCCAGAATATCCCCAAGTTGTTTTCGATGCGTTCAAAGACAACCGCCGTCTGGAATCTCTTCTGTCAGATAAAGACCTCTTGGCAGAACGCAATCCGTGGTTCTTCAACTGGCTTTCAGAGTTTCTACTCAGCATACGCGAGCTACCCGCGTATTCCGAAGTCGTTGCTAAGATTGCCGATTTCATGTTCGAAGAACTGCAGCATGAGCGATTCGCCACAGCGCGCCCTATCATTATGGCTTGTGCTTCTCGAGTAAGTGGATGTGATTGCTGCGACTGGATCATATCTTATTCTCTCCTTGCAGCTTCTCAAAGGTCAAAATCTCGACGGCAATAACTCTGCGGTCTTGAACGCCCTTGACATTCACGCTGAGGTTCTCCTGACCGTGACCTTTTCCATCTCTCACCATAATTCGGAATGGAAGGCTGCTCGAGATGCCACTCGCGACCTCCTTCGTAGCGTTATGATGCAAGATGTCAAGAATGTTCGGGATGCTATACAACGCTTGTGCCTCGTTCTCGCAAAGCCTCGCGATGATAGCAAAGGGTATGACTGTTTGGCACCTCTGACCATCAGGGAACAAATCTGGACACGGCTTTACGACCATCTGAAACCCACTGATTCCGAGGGTCTGGCCAGCGTTCTCTCAGTTCTGGCGTCCGCTTCCCATTTTGACACCATTCTCAAAGAATCTTTTGCCTCGGTATTGAGCTTACCAGGCTGTTCTACTCTGATCGATACTGTGAACCAATCGTTGACAGTAATCCGGTCTGGGTTTTCGGAATTCGCGTCCGGATATGAGTTTTCACTAGCTGCTCCTCAGGTCATTGGCCACGCGGGGGTCGCGAGAGATCTCGTCAAGTTAATGTTGTCCCCTGCGGCCGAATTACACAGTGGTGCCATGGGCATTGCAACGCAGGCAGACGAGGATACTGCGGATGGTCGTAGGGATTGTTTCAAGTCGTTGTTCGAGAAATTCCCCGAAGAGGCTTTCGTTGGTAGTTCGGAAATGCTCCAAGCCTTCCACGAGTACGCGCCCAAGGTCCCAGAAGCCTGCAGCCTATCGAAATCACTCGTTCGTTGCTTCACGGATATTGTTGGAGTACTCTGTTCCAGTCATTACGGGCTCCTTCATAATCCTGAGTATCTTCAGACTGGTAAATCTAACGGGACCGCATCGCGAGTTCCCCCTCTATGGGGCTTTATGTGTAGAACCATCACAGTGATCTTCAAGCGAACTCCTTCGTGGTCGAAGTACTATAGGAACGAAGAGATGACGGAATGGATGCGGGATGCGCTAATTTTCGCGCGTGATATTTTAGCGCAAAGGACAGTGTTCGAATCGGCTGCGATTGGTGCTTCATCCAGCACTTCCTCTTCGAAGATTAGAAGGCGCATGTTGGGCGATCTTCACGAGATACTGGTAGAACTGTCTCGATGGTTGCGGTTAACAGACGAGGAGTTGCTACATCAGTCGTGCATGCTCATACATTCATTACTGGAATCATTTCGCGACGCGCACAATCCCCCAGAGCCGGCCGTCCTACAGAAGCTGTCCAAGCAAGTTGCTGATGTACGAAAGCGCGACGACTCTACGACGAGCTGTCGACTGGATCCTGCCAAGTTAGCCCCTTTGGAAGCTATCATCAGCTCATTCGACGAAAAGGACGACGACGACGACGAAGTTGAGATAGTGGAAGTCAAACCCATGCAACAACCTAAAGTCGCTGCTAACCTCACGGTAAAGCCTAAAACAGAACAAAAAATTGTATCGGGGGAACGATCGACCAGAACTTCTGCCACAACATTGCCCTCCATCTCGAAGACAAAGCCTTCTCGACTCTCTCTTGCGGACCAGGAAAAGTTAGATACCGCCACTTCCATGTCCAAATTCCGAAAAGCTTCTGCCCCTTCCGTATCAGCTCCTTCGAGACCCGTCAAGCCAGCGGTTGGTGATCAAAAGCGCGCCGCGGACTCGGACTCTCCCTCAGACTCAGATGAAGAAAGTGCCGAAGAAGAAAGTCAGGCGACTGCTCTAGCCAGCTTGACCAAGATGCAGAAATCACCTAAAGTCCGGAGGCCAGTCCAGCGGCGACAGGTCAAGCTGATGGACCTTCCGAATCTCAAGAAGAATGCTACTGAAGCTAGGCTTGCCCAGCGAGAGGAGGCCCGCAAGACAGCTCTCAGATTTAAACCCGATATATCAGCACTCCATAAAACTCTATTATCTTGGGATTACGAACATGCCGGCAATGCACCTCCTAACACTCGACTGCAGCTTCGCCACGTACCCGACATCTTTTCCAATTTCAACCACTACAGGGCTATTTTTGAACCACTTCTGCTATTGGAATGCTGGGCCCAGCTGCTACAGTCGAAAGATGAGAATCCAGAACGTTTCCAGTGCAGGATTACTTCGAAACAGTATAGTGGCCAATGGATCAATGTCGAGGTGCTCTTTGACGAAGATTTGACCAGAGAATGGTATTTGACAGAGAGTGACGTCGTCTTACTCCGCCATCCTGAAGGTAAACCGATGGTTCTTGCCAAGGCAACCAGTTTTCGACGCCAAAACAGAGAACCGGCTGAAGCTGGCCTGCGTTGTTATCTCGGTCCCGACGCTCGAGATCCCGGATTAAGTATTCAGAGTCGTTGGCAGGTTTGCAAGGTGTTCAGGCAAGTGTGTTGTATCGGCTCTTTACCTTTTTCTTCATTGAGTGTTGCCAGAATAGTCTTAGTACATTGCATAGAGAATACGCAGCTCTGGTTGCCGCCGAATATTACGACTTTGCCGATTGGATCTTGCGCCCTCATCTCTCCCTGCCATCCAAGGTAGACTCTAGGGAGATTCAACAGGTCGCGGAAAAGTACAAGGTGAATGAACCACAGGCCAAAGCAATTGCTAGCGCTCTTAAAACGGACGGTTTCGTCCTTATTCAAGGGTAAAGTAGCTGATTACCTTCCCTTCCTGACGCGGGCATCTGATGGCCTCTTGGCTAGGCCACCGGGAACCGGAAAAACTTCAACCATCTGTGCCTTGATATCTGCATCACGGGCTCGTGTTGAAAAACGAAAGATTTTGCTCTGCGCTCCGAGTAATGCTGCCATAGACGAAATTGTTTACAGGCTTAAAGAGAAGTATCAATCTTTGAAAGTTGTCCGAACGGGAGCAGCTCAAGCTATCGGTTCGAGTGTAAAGGACGTTTCACTCGATGCTCTCGTCGAGAACAAACTCGGTGGTGGTGGGCAACAGGAATCGAGCGAAACCGCTAAGGAAACGGTGGCTGCTCGGCAGGAGTTTCAAACAGCAAAGCAACTCCGTTTAGACAAGATTCAAGAGCTCCAGAAACTTCGTGACAGTGGTGCTCGTCTGAATTCTATCGAGGCGGAAGTGAAGCAGTTGTCCATTAAAACGGCCGCTCTGAGGCAGCGTTTGGACACTTTGAGGGATAGGCACACTTCGCAGTCTCGGACTATGGATACGGCCCGTCGTAGAGCTCGCGATGAGGTTCTAAGAGAGGCCGACGTTATTTGCAGTACGCTTTCCGGGACAGGGCATGACAATCTCGAGCACTATGACTTTGAAATGGTCATAATCGACGAAGCTGCTCAAGCCATCGAACTCAGTTCGTTAATCCCGCTCAAATACAAATGCAATCGTTGTGTTATGGTCGGAGACCCGCAACAGCTTCCTCCGACTGTTATATCTATGGAGGTGAGAACGAATTCGTCCTGCAACGAGAGGAATTCAATCGGCTTTGCAGGCTTCTAAATTCCAATATAACCAATCTCTATTTGTTCGGCTGCAGAAGCAGCGTCCGGAGGCCGTCCATCTGCTCAGTATCCAGTATCGTATGCATCCTGAAATCAGTCGATTGCCGAGCAAAATCTTCTACAATGATCGACTACAGGATGGACCAGATATGGCTACAAAGACAGCTCAGCCGTGGCACACACATTCCAAATTTGGAACATATCGTTTCTTCGATGTAAAAGGACTCGAAGAATCGAGTGGCCGGTCGACCAGAAACCGGACAGAAGCTCAGGTCGCTGTTGCGCTGTTTAATCGCCTGAGGAAAGACTTTTCTTCTGTTGATTTCACTCTACGTGTCGGCATAGTATCAATGTATAGCGCTCAGATCAAAGAGCTGAAAACTACTTTCGAGCAAAGATTCGGTCGAGATATCCTGCATCAGGTGGATTTTCGAACTGTCGACGGATTTCAAGGGCAGGAGAAGGATGTTATCATTCTATCTTGTGTCAGAGCTGGCCCCGGTGTCATGAGCATTGGTCACGTTAAAGGTACGTGCATTTCCTTCTCTGGCGATCTATTTCTTCTAATTCGGATGTCCAGATATTCGTCGAATGAACGTAGCTATTACACGCGCAAAATCTTCACTTTTTATCCTTGGAAACGCGGCAACGCTTGAACGTAGCAATAACACGTGGCGGGAAATCGTTGGGGACGCAAAGTCACGTAGTTTTTTCACTGAGGTACGTCCTCCCACTTCTTTTATCTGACTGTCTTTCATTTGTGCTTTCTAGGTCGATTATACATATTTCACGGCTCCTGCTACAAATGCCGCATCCAAAAATCCCTCTCAGACTTCATCAGTTCGAACAAAACCCAAGCCGATAAAAAATTCGCTTTCTGCGTCCGTACCTGCGGATCTTTCCACACCGAAGGAACTGAAAGCTGCAGCTTCTTTCATGGTACAGAAACCATCTAGCATTTCTAATCCGACAGACTTGGACACAGCGCTTTCAAATAGAGGACCAACGAGGCCGCACGCGGCACCCGAACCAATGGCCGTTGATGAACCACCTGACGATAAGCAAAAGGGAAAAAGGAAGCAAGAGGATGTAGTCCCCGAATTAAATTCTACCACTGACAACAAGATCCAATCTAACGGCAACGCGCCTCTTCCTCCACGAAAACGCCCCAAACAAACACCTACCCTGTTTATTCCGAAAAATAAAAATAAAGTGCGTGTTCGACGTTCAACAGCTGGGCCTTGCTTGCTTCTAATTCATCTTAGCGTCCCTAACAAACCACGAGACCAAAATCCGGGCTGCTACCCTTCATATTTTTGGCCCACAAAATAATATGCATGACTGTATCTATAGCACTACATTAGAACTACTGGGGCTTCCGATATCATTATCGGCCCTGCGTTATTTTTATGTAACTGGGGTTTCCCTATACTGATATAGCTGGTGAGGTTGGATTATTACCGCGATGCCTACGCTCTGATAGACTCGAGCTAGTAGCTGGCGACTCACAGCAACATTTGATGATGGGTCGATCAAAGTGCCGTGAACGCGGAGGATGCTATAAATCGATAAGAGAGAATAAGATAGCATCACGGTAGTCGTTTTGCTCACATCGCTTTGACATGGCTGAGACGGCTGCTGCTGAACATATCCACATTTTCAAGTTCGATCAACCAATTGATCTCGCGGAAACCTCAAGGATCAAAAGACTATCATCAACCCCCTTGTACCCTGCTGTCTTGCCTTCTTGTGCGTCTGCTTAGCTGCTCCGTGCACAGACTTGTCCCGACCACCAGAAAAAAACCGATACTAAACAGTATATATTTGATGTAATCGCCAATATCAACGGACACTTGAAGAATCAACGGAGACTTGAATCCCAATTACACACCTTGAGGGTAGGAGTCGGGGTCTGCCGCAGCATGCGGCGCTAACGATTTTTACTGTCATCTAGAAACATAGCAGTCCGTATATGGCAATAAACTTGCTATATATGGTCAAGTGCTACGAAAGCTACTACATAATACTTATTACGAGTACGTACTCAGCACAAGTAACTCATAGGCCTATAGCAGTCCTCTAAGAGGTTATCCTAGAGAGATTTCTTGTTTAACAGCGACGACCCTCCGAGGGCTTGGTTACCAGGCTAAGTAACTCATAGCAGAAAGGTTTCAGACTTTCAGTGCCTGATAATGAGGCAAAAGGTTAGAAGCAAGCAAGAATAAGAGTTCTAGAGTGCTCTGAAGTACTAGTTCTAGTCACCTCTTATCGGAGGTGCAAGACTCGTAGCAGGAGTAAATGACTTGAAAGATTTGGGTACAGATGCAGGAAGGGCTCTGAGAGAGCGCGAAGCAAGGAGAGGGACCCGAACAACTTGAAAATGCGTGGTGAAGGGTTCTAAAACAACATGCGCGAGGCACGGATATTGAACATAGCCCGTTCGGGATAGAAAAAATTCAATCATGAGAAACAAGTCCGAGTTATGAACTCATTTCCATCATTTGATCTTCTTACCCGAGAATTTCTACTTACCTCATTTGTGTACTTTTGTCAGTATTTTCTTCGACCTCAACAATTAATGTCAAGGGCCTAATGTGCTCAGTTAACAGCTTGTTCGGCCTGACGCACAGGTGCAAGGATGAATCTTCAACTTTGAATACCACGGCCTTTAATTATATCCAACTTCAGTAAATGTTTCCTTGATACCTATGTACGTGAGCATCCGTAAGAAACCATGAGACCAATATCCGAGCTTCCGCACCCCCCCGCATCTTTATGTTCATAGCCGACAAATTATCATACATGACTATATCGATAGGACTACATTAACTCAAGGCCTCTGCTTTGATAGGCGGGAGCTCCCAACCTTCCGGTCCAAAATGAGGGGTAACCATCATCATCCCCTTGCTATTTTTCACTGGTTTCGAAAAGGTGCAGAGAGAGGACTTTCCTAGCGACGATAGCCAGGCAGAGTTGACAATCGTAAGGCCTACGATATCATACGTCAGTATGCAAAAGTCTTCCTCCGCAAGCCTGTCACAGAAAGTTATAGAAAAAAGTAATGGGCACCTTTTAACCAAACTTGGCTTGTTCGCACCACTTCAGTGAACACGACATACTCTGGCGGCGATGTTTTGAACAAGACAGAGGAAGGATGAATGAATACATCCTCCACGATACCCAAAGCTTTGTACGCTATACCTTGAGCCGAAGCAAATTGAACGCCACCAACAACGTTTTTGTCTATTCGGTCTTTTCGGACGGCGACTTGATCGATAAATGCGGCTGTCAATAGCTGCCTCAAGACTTTAATCTAGGTTAAAGCGGTAAATGAGTATCGGAGGGGATATTCGTAAAAAGCATCGTGTTCATACTGACCTGCAAATCACTTGGGGGTTTTAGGTTTGGGACAAAGCCAGCGTCTATTCCAGGAAAGTTGGCCTGAACGATGTTACTAATCTGGGCGCGAAGTTTGTGTATTTCTTCCATTGCCTTTGGCGTTGGTTAAACAACAAGAATTGCGATATCTCAACCCAAGAAACATGTATCGGTACATACCTTCGGTCGCACAAATTGCTCTGCACAAAACTGGAGACCTCCGCCGGCATACTCATATGCACCAACAACAGATAATATCCGGAAAACATCACTCGTGAAACCACCGAGTGACGAATGAGTCTATTAAAAACATGAGTCGCTATGGTGTAGAAAGAAAAAGAAAGGAATACTCACGTGTTGTGAGGTGAAAAACTGCTTCCGCCGAAGTCGGCGGGCCTCTTTCGCACGGACAGTAGCACTCGTTAGATGTTCAAATTCTTCCTCATCGTTCTCCTCGTCACTATCGCGAGAAGCTAATAAAGCCTCCTCATGCAAAAATGGATCCCCGACCGATAGAGCAGACACGATAGCGATCACATAGGGTAAACACTTGTGCTGTTGACCACTGACGAGCATCCGGGAGAATCGCGGCGACAGTGGGAACAAGGACATGATTTTCCCTAGTTC
Organism: Collybiopsis confluens; assembly: GCA_013368555.1. Lineage (NCBI taxonomy): Eukaryota > Fungi > Basidiomycota > Agaricomycetes > Agaricales > Omphalotaceae > Collybiopsis > Collybiopsis confluens. Next base: position 33,833 of record JAACJN010000038.1, read on the forward strand.
GGTTATCTGACCGTCCTTGGTTAGAGCCCCTAGATGGTGGAGCACCTTCTCCGCCTTTTGTAGATTTATTCGGTCAGGCGGGGTAGGAAAGGGAAAATTAACAACGGCATCGATGTGCATGCTTTTCATCTGAAGTACTACGCCTTCGATAGGCATCCGAAGTATCTCGGGCTTGGAAAATTGATCAAAGTGGTGTTCATAGAGTGCAGACGAATAAAGGCGATAACAATGTCCGGGTCCAGTGCGCCCAGCACGGCCCGCGCGCTGAGCAGCGGAAGCTTTTGAAATCCATGCCACTTGGAAAGCTTGGATACCATTCGTAACATCGTATCGACGCTTAAATTTTACAATCAAAGATGTGCAAAAAATCATAATCAAAAAATGTAGTCGCTTACCTCCTTCGCTCGACCACAATCAACAACATATCGAATACCAGGTATCGTCAGCGAAGTTTCCGCGACATTAGTTGCGACGACGACCAATCGATGTCCTGCCGGGGGAGGTTTGAATACTCGCATCTGCTTGTCGCTTGGTAACAATGAGTACAGAGGGACAACATGCATCGGAGCTTTGCATTATTTGTCAATCAGCTGAGCTCTAGAAACAAGAAAAAAGCACTAACTGTCAGTCTCAACAACATCTATCCCTAGTTCCTCATCAAGGGCTTCCTCCTCATCACTATCTAGCGCATCGGGATCTTCTTCCATATCGCCATCAACATCGGAAGCAACGTCATCGTCATTTGCATCACCCAAATCAACATCCTCAGCCTCGATGTCCGCTGCATTACAAACGTAGGGAGCATCAGTTTCTGTTTGATCAGACAATTAATGCACTCACCTTGTGCAGCGCCGACTCTCTTTTCAGTCGAAACGTCATCAACGCCAAAAATTCGGCTCGCTGACCCAGCACCTCTCTGCCGTTGCCGTTCCTCAATGACCCGTTTGCTAAATCTTGCCTCGAGCTTTCGACAAACGCCCTGTATCTCATTTTGACCGGTTAGGAAGATCAAAATACCTCCCGGGGAAGACGAGTATGTATCTTGATGGTTTTCTTTATAGCTTCGGTGATAAAGTCTGACGCTGTGCGTCTATTGAAGTGGATGGTGACAGGATGTTGCCTGGCAGCGACGTTGATGACGGGAGGCGGCGTGGGAAACAAAGTTGTATTGGAGGCAAAGTCACTGACCCTGAGAGTGGCAGACATAATAATTAATCGCAGTAGCTGGAAGGAATCCGTCGGTCTGGAGAAGAATGACAAGGGAAGAGATGTCACTCTTACCTTTGCATCCTCTTTCCCTTCCTTCCATAGCTCCTCTCGTAGTCGCAAAACCCTACTTAACACACCAATAAGTATATCTGTGTTCATACTACGTTCATGAGCTTCATCGATGATGATCACAGAATATTTCGTGAGTAGAAAGTCAGTCGCCAACTCCCGAAGGAGTACACCATCAGTCATGAACTTGATCGACGTGGTAGGAGAGACTGTCGCGTCGTATCGAATCTGATATGATACCCTGGAAGATGCGAGTGACAGCTCTTGCGCAACACGGGAGGCCATCGACATGGCAGCCACACGTCTAGGCTGAGTTATTCCTATCATTCCCGGATTATCTGTAAAATAAAAAAATAAAAATTGAACAAATCAGAGATCTTGCGTAGAAATGGCTGGATGCGCACCACTTCCTGGTGAGCCAAAGCCAGCTTCGTATAGGAACTGAGGAATCTGCGTCGTCTTTCCACTTCCGGTTTCTCCACAAATGACGACAACAGGATTGAGAAGAACAGCTTCCATGATGGGTTGCTCCTCGGCTACGACAGGAAGAAGTAATCTTGCTTCATGAACTTCATCTGGCCGCGTGACTGAGATAAACTTAGTTTTTGACCGGGATGCCGCTGTTTCTCCTGTACTTGTAGGATCTGAAAGCAGCAGCTGGGCAAAAGAAGTGGAGGGCATTTTTAGATCTTCCCCAAGCGGTCCGCGCATTTCGGGAGGATCTTTCGGATCTAATTTTCGCTTTTTAACTGGAGGTCTGGTGTCTGTGTCGGGAGGAGGAGGGGGAGAAAAGGAGGAGGAGAATGGTGTGACGGCGACGGGAGCGTAACCTTTGGCAATATTGAGCTGTTGGGTAGCCCATTCCTTGAATCCCACTTTTTTTTTTTGTATCTGCGGTGATGAGTCTTCGTTTTCACTTTCTGCAGAAGAACCATCCTGTTCCTCTTCAGCGTCCTCAGAATCCTCGTCATTTTTAGCATCCCCATCCCCCTTCTGGACTATATATTCCCCATCCCGTTGATCTTCTTCATCCCCCGACGAATTGTATGCTGAATCTGAGCTATCGAAAGATGAGTCAGATTCGGCGGCTGCATGTTGCGTTGATTTGATCTTCCAGCTCGGGAACGCGGTCTAAAAAATGATTAGAAGACATGGATTATCGGGGAAGTGAAAACCCGTACCTTCTTCTTGGTAGCTTGCCGCACTTTTGGGGCAACCACAGTACCATCCGGGTTACGCGCAAGGGCGCCACCGATGAGTGATTCAGTCGCAGGAAGTTGAGGTTGAGGAGTATCTATAGGGTGTTCAGGGCTCGAATCGAGCTCATCTTCATCATCTTCATCGTCCGTATCAGCTTCCAAAATTTGGTATTGACCATTATGACGCTTTCGTTTGCCCAGAGGACCATCCAGTGCTCGACGCACTTGCTTGTCTTCCAATTTGTCCAGTCTTTCCTGATGAGTGGTAGGTTTCCCGGTGCCCAGGGTGGAAGACGATTGAAAATGCACGGTTGAAGGGAGCTGAGCTTGACTCTGGCTAAAGGATGTAAATATTGTTCAAAAGCGTAGATCATGTCAGCGTACGATATCTTTTCAAACAGTTTGACGCGCTCTTCTTTCTTGAGTTTGTTGTCCTACAGAGAAGCGTCAGAGTGCGCTACCAACAATAAACTCGGCGCATACAATATACTTTTCGAGCCTCTTCTTTTTTTTGCTGGTCCATCTTGATTCTGACTCTGCAATGAGCTGTAGGATTTTTTTTACACCATATGATAGTAGAAAAACGTGGTCCTGAACGGCGAACCTCTTGCTTCAACTTTTCCTTCCTCTCGAGATCTTGTTCCTCTTTTGTTTTAGGGGTGTGTAGGAGGGTATTTGGGTCAGGATCGTCAGTGGCGGATCCATGTGGCCGACTGTTTTTCTTTTTGGAGGCCCCCGCAGTGGACTGACGGGCTCTAGCGTTGTATCGCTGACGGGGAACAGGTCCCATTAAGAGCAGAGTCAAAAAAATTGAGTAAGCGCCCGAAATTCGGGCCGAAGAGCGCCGAAACCAGTTGCTTTGACACGTTTTGAATCTTCCCCACTGTCAGGCTCGCTGCAGCAGGGTTTTAATTCGGTTCTGGGTCATGGAACAGCCTTGGAAGGATAAAACGAGGGAAACAGCTGATAGCTGTAGACCATGGACACCTTCATTCTGGCTTTCGAACCAGCAGGCTGTGCTGCCCGGAGCTCTGTGACGTCCCAAAAGTAATGTGGGTTTGCCTTGTACAATGAATATATTTCCGTGTATGAATTCGATGCCCTAATTTGCTCTGCCTTTTTACAGGACACATGTCGGGAACGAGCGGACCCCGGCATGCAAGCATTCCCATTGTTCGTGGCTGCCAGGTTACCGGCAATTACGGATCTTTTGACAAGAAAAACATATAGCATATATAAGGCACCGAGGAATCCCGACTTGCAGTAGGATCCCCTCCCCCCCCAATAATCTTGTCAGGAGTCATTTGGAGTCTCTTGTTCGGATCGACTCAGGAGCATACCCCACTTCCTCGTCATTTCTCTGCCTTCATCGAGTCGCTTAGAGCGTGTATTGACCTCTCACCACCTTGACACGCACACGCACACGCACGCACACACCCCGGTCTCTAAGCCTCGATGAAGTTGCTTTCCATTGTTCTCGCCTGCCTCTGCAGCTCTACCTTTGCTGCCTACCTCTCTGTTAACGACCAACTCAAGCCTTGGACAGGCTTCGACGAAGGCGTTCTACTACCCCCTCCTGTTGACGAGCTTGACTCGCATTACCTGTGCGATGTCACGATTGGTGACGATGCCTTCCAGATTTCTGTCCACTCATCCAGGTGCGTAAATACCTCAGCTCGCCGCATTCTTTCAACAGCCTTCTCATCTCGTTGCAGTCCCGATGAATGGGCATCAGCTTATGCGGATGTCTCTCATCTTTCTCATGGTACGTCCAATCAATAATAACAAGTCTGTTTCCCGGTCGACCTTGAAGTTAACCTGATATCCTCACAACAGAATACGTTACTCTCATAAATCAACATCTCAGGATGAGCATTGCATCCAGACTGTCAACGACAACATACGAATCTAACCTTGTACATTCCTCTCCTCTCGCTCACCCCCCGTCCAACCTTACTCCACCTCCTACGATATCATGCAAACATCCCATCCACTCCACCTCGATCTTTCGTCGACGAATAGGTTTCATGCACGTCATTGACCTTCTCAGCATCATCGGTGTTGGCTTCGTCGCTGCTGCTGCCTCAGGACTGGCCGCCTTGCTGAGACGAAATGATCGGCATCATGTCAAGGGTCCAATCATTGTCGCACCCACGCCACGACGACCTCGTATAGATCATTTCCACGAAAGACCATCGATAGATAACGACGATGAGACAGAGTACGCTTTTCACTATATTAAAAGTAAGCTCGGATAGGGGAGGTGGTTAGAGTATTGTTTTTTTTCTTTCTTTCGGGGTGTGTCGTCTTGTTAGAGTTGAGCTCTGAAACTGTTTTCCTGTACGAATATCTGCTAATAGCTGCAATGTAACTCATGTATCTGTATACAGTCATATATTGTGTTGGTCTCCCTGTTCTCGTTAATTAAATAAGTTTCGTGGCATTTACCAGTTTGCCCCATGATCAGAACAATCCAGAGTCGGCGGAATCATTTCCATCCCTACATCCCCGTTTACTTGGAGACGCTGAATAACCATGACCGAGCCTTGAAACGTATGTCGGCCTGCTGTCAATTTTTGGGTCGCGTAAGATGCGGGATGCAACAGTCCCCCTTGACCAAAACACGCTCGAAATCATATTAATTGCAGAGGGTTGACGCAAAAAGATATAGAGACAGAATAAGAAAAAGAGACCGCTTGGCATACAAAAATCGGTGAAACAATTGGATTTGTGACACCCAGCTCATGTGTATCACTGACATGAACGGGAAAGCGTTTCCGGCACGGATGCAATCCCAATCTCGAAGTCCACAATAGAGCCGATATATTGATTGGATAGCCCCATCGTCCCACTGACGGAGCGGAGGAAACACATTTTCTACCTACCTTCCGCAAGAGATAGTACGGAAACTGTACTTGCAGCCTGCTGCAACAGATGATAGCGACCGCAATGAAGGAGCTGAATGCTGTCGCGGAAGCGAGATAGATGTATCCGAGACCTAGCTGAATGGATGCGGATAGGGAGATATGCGTAATCAGAAAGCCGTTTTACGTCCGAAGTGCGATGGAAATAGATGGCTCTGTTTCGAGCGAAGGCCCAAGTCACTCTGGACGTGGCACAGTCGGCTGAAAATGTTCACAAAACTAAGACGCAAAAGACTAGAGTGATCGGATTAGCTTGAGCTCCACAGTTATTCTGGTCTAAAAAAATGGACGTGCCGTTGAGCCACTTCTAAATTAAAGCGAATCAGGGATATCTATACACTAGCACTGGGGAGCAAACGTACCGTTCCAAATCCACCGGCTGGCGACTCTGGCAGTCCATCCGGAGCTTGAAGGTTTGGTCAATCTACTAATGAAGGCATCACGTATATCATGCGAGCAGAGACATCCGGCAAGGTAAAAACCAGCGCCAGGAGAAGCATAACTGCCAGGCCCTGCGATCAAGATTGAGCAGTATGGTCGAAGGCTATAAGTGTACCGGTAGCAGACCGATAAAAAAAGACCAACCAGGATTCCAACCCGAGTGGGATGCATCAAACGAATGACGACCGGAAGCAGCCTTGAATGAAAGACAGACAATCATCACTTAAGAATTGGAGCTCAGTAGCACCGCGGAACCTATCGAAAACCACTCGGACCATCTAGGATGTTGACTGCAGATACGAATTCCTTACTGGACCTCTGTGGGATGGTATCGCAAACGCTGAATGAATTCAGTCTGTCAGCCACAGAGCTGATGGACGCCACCTGGAACTCACTGCAAACTACATGGTAGAATCTACGCCTCTGGAGCCAGATTCTGTGTCGATAAGGGCTAACGTCCTAGTTAGACCCTGCTAAAAGGCATGATTTTCCTATGCACGAGCAATACTTTCCGATGAAGGTAAATCCTGAGGCTGCTTTTGAATGAGGTGACGTTGTAAGCATAGCGGGAGCCCATAAATGGATTGAAACCAACCAGCAACCATACGTGTGATGATAACCGGGTCAAGCGGCGGACCGGTACACCGAGTCACGGATGTCTTCGGTCCAACCCTAACTTGATCTGGAACGCTCACGCAGTATGAGCTCGCTCACTTATGTCGACCCTCCCAACCAGAATCTGGTCTGTTTTTCAGTAACATACTATTTTGTTTTTCTGACTGACCCCCTGAATCTAGGTCTGTTGTATATGTAGGTAGGCAGAATAATTTGCCAGTCGTTTCTCTGCTGAACGGGAGCTGTTATCAGAATGCCATTTGTGGATCCTTGCACGAATAGAACTTGCTCCCATACGTTCTGTCGGGAATGCATCGTCCAGTCCCTCGCACATTCACCACAGTGTCCTATCGACAGATCCCCTCTTCGCATCGAAGATATTCACTCTGCAGATCCCATCGTTCGCTCCGTACGCTCTTTTTCATGTTGCAAATATCTTTCACGCATCTCACTAGGCGTAGTTGGTAGAAGAACTTGAAGTGAAATGCTCCAATGAGCCTGTCGGGTGCCCCTTCACTTGCCAGAGGCAACTCCTCGACGCGCACACCAGAACCGATTGCCCGTACACTCTGTTATCGTGTCCCCGTGGTACTTGTGAAGAGGAGGTCCTTAGGAAGGACATTGACGAACATGTTTGTGCGCATACTCAGGCCAAATGTCAAGACTGTGAGGAATCCATTAAATATAGCGAGTTAGAGGTGTGTTTACTGTCAATCCATTTTTCCAACAGGCTAACAGCTAATATCCAGGCACATCGCTCCGTCTGCCCGAGAAGATTATTCCGGTGCCAAGACTGTGAAACTGAGCAGCCTTGCTCTTCCCGTGCGCTCATACTTCTTCATGTTACGCTGGCAAAATAGGATGCACCCAGCAATCGTATGGATGTCCCTGGGGTGGCCGACGTATAGATCTATCTCCTCACCTTGCGTCTTGTCCATACGAAGCGATCAAGGGCTTTTTCACTCTCCAACGCGTACAAAAAGACGCTCTTACCAATGAAAACACCCTCCTCAAACGAAGAGCCGATACCCTCGAAAGCCAATTACGAGTTGCTCAATATGAGCTACGTTGTGCTCAAAGTGCTTTGGGACCTTGGTTCCGAAATTCAAAATCTCGTTCCACCCCCACTCATCCATGGTCGCCTTCATCTCAAGCCCCAATACAGCTACAACCATCCTTATCATCCACCTCGCGTCCCTCAGCTTCACCTCCAGAGTCGTCTTCTATCTCTCAATATTTCCCTGATCTTACCTCCGAAGTAGGACACGGGTCGACCTTTTCACCTCGTATGCCATCCGAAGACGAGTTCTGGACCCAAGCCCTCACATCGGACAGGCTTGATTCTACCGCTAGGCATACACACCGCGCCTCCTTCAGTGGCGTGCCGAATCAAGCTTGGCAGGGCACAAATTATCAGCCTTCCGGGTCACGCTCGCATCAGAACGTTGTTGCTCCATTAAACCTCAATACTTCACTGGAAGGCAGCCTGGAGGGTCTACGTGAATCAATCATGACGCTTTCAACATCGATCGATTCCCTCGGCCGAAGGAGCGATATTGCGTTGACCAATGAAACTCTTAGGCTGAACGAAGAAATCATGTCGCTCAGAGCAACATTGCATGGGCTCCGGATGCAGGTATAGTTTCTGCCTCTGTATCTCATGTTGAACGCGACATTAATCTCTCTCTCTTTCTTTCTCAGGTCCACACCATCATGATGGATCGCAATGCACAAGTGACCGGACGCGGTCAAGGAATCGACCCTTTATTTGCACAAGGTGACACTTGGCTTAACATGAACCCCAATCGCGGCCCTATGATGCCGAATGTTTCACCCAATTCGATAACGAAGCTGTAGACCTCGCCTCGTATAACTTCTGTATGGATGTCTGCCTGTAGAATCAAAGGAGAGGTAGCAACTATTTCACTCCAGGCTACCTTCAAAGGTAGAATGGAACTAATGGTCTGCAACTGAGGTACTGGAGCTACAGACGAGATTGTTCCTCCAAATCATCATCCCTTCCGACGAAACGCAGCAATTTGTGCATGATAATCCGCCCATAATTCTTGTTGATGATCTCTTTCCCGGACTTCGTCCTGCTTATTCAGCGCTTCTTCTTCTTTCAGCTCTTGCTCCAGCATTTCATCGTCTGTCTTGATTGGCAGTAACCATTCTCTGGGTACTTCCTGGCTATCTGTAGATGTCTGAAGTAGCATATCTTCTTTGAGGCGAATGGTGGGGGGATGAAGGTCAAGGGGCGTATCTCGTTCGGGTAACATTGGGAAATCATCCTGCACCGGGGCATCGAGTTCACTGGCACTCCCGACTTCATCGTTAGACCCGTCCTCTGGGATTTCGTCGTTATCCAAGCCATCACTTGCTGAAAGATGCTCGAGGGCCTCTTTTTTTGACGTCGCATATCCGAGCATTACAAGCGCCTTTTCAATATTATCGGTACACAACTACATTCGAGGGTTAACACACTAAAGAACAGGATAGAAGAGAAATTTTTACATCTTTTACATCGTCATCCTCGAGATGCCAGACTTTACTTTGTGCTTTCAACTGAAGCTCCTGCTCCCGCAATAGAATGGAACGATGCAGGACTTGTGTTACAAAATCCGTGAGAATGACGGTGAGCAAACGAATTACGCTAAACGACAGGCTCGAGACGGTAGATGGAGAATATGCATCTCGATATAATCTAGAGACTGACATGAATATACTGTAAAGCTACAAGCATTGGTATTCACTCACTTCAAAAGTCGACAGAGAGATCCTAAATGGAATAAATTGACATTCTCGTTGACGAGTGTCATAGAATCAATCCCGAGTCGATTGAAGGTTTCAATTGCTTGCTGTTCCTTGGTCTTTCCGCGCTTCCGCTTCCGCTTGCGCCTGCCATCGTTATCCTGAGAGTCACCCTCTTCATTTTCAGAGTCCTCAGAATCGGAACCGGATAGATCACCTGCAACTTCATTCGGAGGGACTATTAGAGCATCGTCACCGTCTGCGGCATTGTCTGTTTCAGACGCTTTTTTCGGCCGACCACGCTGTAGTTTGAGAGTATCAGCATCAAACTGTCTCCCAGAAGCCTCTGCGCGCTTCCGTCGCATGTATAGGCGTTTTTGCAGGCGACGACGTTCGGCCGGGGTTAGATCAGAAGCCAATTCGAGCTCATTCCTGGATTCAGCCGCAGAAGGAGGAGCAATTGGCGGGATTGACTCTGTGGGATTATGACCGTCCTGAAGCAGTCTGTCCATTGCCTTCAAATGAGGGAAAGAAAGAGCTTTCAAAGCCTCTTGACGTTCATTTGAAAAATCCAAGGCTTCATCTCCTTCATCGGCATCGGGTATCCAAGCAAGCTCGAGATCTCGAAAGAATTTGGCCTGGTCCTCTTCAACTTCCAGCCAATCGTCTGATACTTCCATGGCGATATCCAGAGCGGTCCTGAGCGATTCTGTTTGAGAGTTTTCGGATGCTTTTTCAAGCACGGCCAGATAAACACACACTTGGGAAATGTTTTTAGAACCAACACATTCCGCGATCAGGTCTGGACGAAGAGGTGAGTGGGAACTGAGCGCTGCGAAGAAACGGTCCTTTTCTTCTTCAGACCAGCTATCATCCGCCTCGTCTTCTTTTTCCCCTTTCGATTGGTCGGCGTCAGAATTAGATAGTACGGTGCTCAGCAGCTCTAAGTGTTCTTTGGGAACATGCTCGTCGCCTTCCATGGCGGGACAGACATGGGTTTGTTAGACGCCCATCACCGGCGCTCTCTTCTTGCCACTTCCATGTTCGAATTTTCAAGAATTTCAACCAATCTTCATTCTGATCCTGGATTATCTGTATTTTATTTTGTTGCATGGGACCCGCTCACAATAGCACGGCCAAGTTGCTCAATGAAAAAGATCGGGAGGTACGTCGCAGTCAACTGTCAACGTGCCCTAGGCGAACTAATACTTTCGGCTAGATCTCTGACCTCAAATTACAACTGAGGGCTCACGCGGCCCAAACATCACTGGTACAAGACCGTTTATTTGCAGCGCAAAGTGCGCTCGACGCTCTGACAGTCGCGCACGAGGAAGAGCTCAGAGTCGCACAGACTACTACGAACAAATTCCGGGAGAGGCTCAACACTTATTATGAGCGAATAAGAACTTGTGAAGAACAGAAGGACGACCTACGTGATGCTGTTGTTTCGTTTCTACAGAGAGGTATGTCGGGGAAGGGAAGGGGATCTCATGACACTCAACGCTCAACAATTGCATCACCCTTAGTAGTAGAGGAGCCTCAACCTGTCTGGTCGCAACCTCGAATCCATATTTCCAGTTTACTTGGTCCGTCGTACGTTAATATGCTTTATAATGACAAGTAAGCTGATGTTACCATTTACTGCCAGAACCTCTTGATCCCAAACTATTCATGCATCGTAACCAGGATACTTCCAATGAAGTAGACGATGATCTTATGAAATATGCTGCCTCTATGATAGAGACTCTGGTTTGCGAACGGGATCTAGCGCGAGAGGCCTATCATTCCCTTTACAAGGACGCGAAAACGCAGATAGCCGCTCTTGAGGCACAGCTTGCTCATCGTGACTATGAGCTAGAAAAATGCCTTCTACATCGCCCTACCTTTCAGGCTGAAACGCTCACGCGCATCCATCTCAAGCCTTTTGTTCCGTTGGATCCCGATACGGTCATGAAAGTATTAAAAAAGACGACAGCTCGTCACAAGTTGCTTGAGTTGGGGAACAAGCAATTGGAAAACCAGGTCAGCGGCTTTGTACCTTTTTTCATGGCCTGTTCTTATGCTGTATATAGCTCCAAGCCCTCAAGCTCCACTCGACGACACCGGCTGGAGACGTAACATACCTTCAGGCGCCGGTGGAGGACTCAGATCTCACTGCTCGAACGCCGCTTGGCAGTCATGCGACAGATAGCGGTCGACCCTCAACGAGTTTGATAGCTCAAATGGAGAATGACATCAGGGATTTGGGCTCTATTGTACAAGACTTTGCCACCGAGAGGGATCGATTGCTCAAGCTGGTAGCAGGCCAAGCTTCCAATTCTGAGAAGCCGGAGACCGACAGGTAACTAAGTTATATCTTCCACTCATTTGATCTCATTCTGACGATATGCTGTAGCACGATCCCAGTCTCAATAGAAACGAACATGTCTACAACGAACCAACCGGAGCTCACGATCGCATATGAAGCCAGTCTCCTACGGGAGAAAGCCCTCCTTGACGAAAACGTCAAACTGGTTGGGATGTTGCGACAATCACAAAATTCACCATTCCACTCCCTTTTGGAGGCCGAACCCACCGGCGTCGGGCTTTTGGAGGCGGAAGAAGGCGAAGTCTCCATGGAGCTTGCCACACCTCTTATGCCAACGACTTTTATATCTCCTGAAAAAGCTCGCCCCTCCAGTGTACCCGGAACACCGAAGCACAAGAACAAGCTTGTTCAGCTTCCTCCTTCTCCCTTTGTCTTTGTCCGACAACCTTTGGAGAGCGCCAATTCTTTCCGCGGGGATCAAAAGTTGCAGGAGGCGCAGAACCTCACTCCTTCTCGTGATATTGACACGGGCGATTTCGAGAGGCTCGCTGACCAGTTGAAATCTGCGGGGCAGCAGGTAGGTGAAAGTGAGAGAGTTGTAAACGACCTTGCGGACTTGATAATCGATCTCCATCGGACTACCTAACTCATCATTGTCTTTTTTTTTCTTGCCTTGTATCGCGTAAGATTTAACTCGCTCGTATTGTAGCAGGGTCACATAATTCTCAAGACCCGGTTTGCTTCTCTTGTTTTCTTTCTAGATGCTATCGTTGTGCATGTACTTGTCCATTCATCTGTATATAGATATATCTTTGTACTATATCTTCTTTGAGTACTATTTTATGCTACTGACCATATATATTATTGTACAGCCGCTGTAATGTGATGACAAATTCCCACCAAATTAGGTAATGTCAAAGCAAGAAAAACGATCAATTTGTCCGAACTTTGACCTTCACTTTTGACCTCTTCGAATTCAGCTTTGACCTTTGGCGTATTGATATTTCTCGAATGGGGATGTACGGATACTCGCAGATTGCAAGTGATTATTATTTTCCAGCTCTTGTTCCACAGCCAGCGTCATTTCCAAGCATGGTCTTTCACGATCAGGGGTAAATTCACCAGTATTTAACTAATCATCCTCCGTCCTCAATTTTCACCCCCTACTATGCCATTCATGGCGTTTTCTTCGCCAACCTTTACTTCACCGAGCCAATGTTCGACAAAGGGCGAACGAAAGCGTTCGAATCCATTGACGCCTATCCGAAATCTATTACAGTATGGGCGAGATTACCTGAGGTTTTCTCCAACCTCTTCCCGCACAGGTGCCATTGCTCTAGGAAAACGTCGAAGAACTACTTCCGGTGAGAGTGAAAAATCGCCCTCAAGCACCGATAGAGATAAGGGTGCTGTTACACCGAGCCCCCGCTCTCTCTCGGCGTCTGAAATCCCGCTTTTCTCCAGCCCCCCTTCCAACTCTTCCATCGCTCCTCCCAGCTCTTCTCCTTCTATCATATCATCTCCTCCCCCTGGCGCCCGGAAATCTACAGCCCTGCCGCCGCCCCCGCCCACACCTCGCCGACGCGTTCGCGCTGCTATTCAAAATCTAGACGAAACATACAATGCGATCGTCATTACCGCCCTTGAGGATATCCCATTCCGCTGCCACGAAGACCTGCTTTCTATGTCTCGCGAAAGGCTAATCAATGTGGCGAACACGCTCAACGCCAAACTTCCTGCAGCACTACGAATCGATATTGCAGACCATCGCTCGGACGTTTCTATCCGGAAAAGCATCGAAGTTCTAGTTGGAATAAGCAAACCTACAGTATCTTCATTGGCGAGCGAGCCTCCTGGCGCACCCAAAGCTGTAAAATCGAGAAAGGTGCATGCCGCGACTGCCACTGCTGAACAAGCTGGAAGAACAAGGGCTGGCAGAAAAAGGGAGATCATTCGGAATGCTCGAGATGAGGATGTAGTAATGAACTCGCTCACTCCTGACAGCATCAAGCTACGATCTAGCCCCGAAATCGTGTCTAGTCCTTTGGGAAAACGCTCAACCGCCAAATCATCTGGGGTGACAAGACTGGTCGAGATGGGTGCACTGGCTAGGGTCGGCACGCCAAAGCTGGCACGATTGGAGGAGGAAGATGAATCGCCGTCCGCTGGCCGAATCAGGGGCGCAAATACGACGAGAGAAGACGAGGAGAGAGCACGGGGCAAGAAGAGACAAAGAATTTCCAACTATAATGAGTCAGTTCGGAGCTGGTCTGGTTCTCTAGTCAGAAAGAGGACGTATCCTAAGATTGAAGATAACATTCTCGACTCGAGCTCTACTGCTATGGACGTTGACGTCGACGGAGATGTCGATGTCGATATGCATCATAGTATGAGTGATAGTGGCTCTCCCTCTCAAGCGAAAAATAAAACCTTCTACCTCAATTCGGTGCCTTCCGCGAAGACTCCCACTCGATATCCTGTCTATCCATCGCGGTTCCATAACCGTCATTTCCGAAAATCCAACAGCTTGAGCCCGAGCCCGAGCTCAGGGAACCATCCGAAAAATGCCCCAGTTCAATCTCCTCTACTACCGGATGCGTTAAAAAAGCTGCAGCTACGTCTCGGGCAGAATGCGACATGTTCGTCCAGCCCGAACAGGTTCTCTGATTCAAATTAATCTCAAGATTTACTTGGTAACTTTACGGACTGATTTGTCATTAAATGTATTCGTACAGATATGTATATTCCATAGACACGACTCTACTGTATACAGCCTCATGAACAAGATTATGTACTGTTTCCGTGGTTGAATCAGGTCAAAGCTCGCGGGGATATGGTAAACATCAATTCCTAGCGTTGGGGCCAATCAATATTGCAGTATGACGACAGGAAAAGTCGAATTCTTACCACCACCGCCACTCCCTCGCATGCTTATTTAGTTCTATAAGGGTGTCATTTGGGACTTTATTCCGAGACGGATGCGACTTTTGCCGCTCGGAACGGGTCCGCTGCTGGTGACTTTGCTCAAAATGATTTGTGTAATTGGGGAGTTTGTGTGAAGCGTGAGCGCTGGACCGTTGGATAGCATCCTGCTGCATTTGCAGCGAGTTCTCTGTTGCGTAAATTACACCGCAACCAAGACACCAATCTTTGTCCCACAAAGCAGCAACTTGCCCCGGTGATACGCCACGCAAAAAGTCGTCTGTAATGATTTCGATCGTTCCATCTTGGGCACTGGAAGTAATATATATATATGAATACATGGCTTGGAAGACCGGAGGATGGGACGCACACTTTGACTGTACAAGGCAGACTTTCCATTCGGTGTCGCACTTTAACTGCCGCACGAAACCCCGATGACTCTGTGATCCCTGGCGGAGGAGAGTCATTCCATATCCACTTCCAATCTTGACAAATCACACGATGTAGAAGAAGAGCTTGATGGTTGCTACACAGCCAAGGTAAGCGGTGGATAAAGTGTGTAGCGATACAGTGAAACGGACCTTCCAGGAACAACATAGATGACATTCTTGAGAGGGTCCTTATGGGCCACGAAAGTTTTGTATAGTTGGCCCGGAATCTTCGCTTTTTCGCCAATCGTGTATGTCCAGAGACCTTTGTGTTGCCCGATAACCTTTCCGGTAGTGTATTCAATGATTGGACCGGGATTAGGGGGAATGTAAGAGTCTGTATTTGAAGATTCGTTGGAAATGTCGCGTCAGTGGTCGAGAGAAACTTACTTAAGAATTGGCTGAATTTCCCTTTTTCACCAACAAAGCAAAGACCCATGCTCTCTGGTCGTTCCGCCGTCTCGAGCCGATATGACCTTGCTAGTTCTCGAACTTCAACTTTGGTAAGATTTCCAAGGGGAAAGAGTGCGCGAGCAAGGCCTTGCTCGGATATTGAGGAAAGATAGTAGGATTGATCCTTGACGTGGTCTTTGGCGGAAAGAAGCCGGGGACGACCGTTTGAAGACCATCCTTTGGCGGCATAGTGTCCTGAGTGGTCCTTAACATGGGCGACGGAAAAATATAAATGAAAGGATAGATGTCATACCGGTAGCAAACCATGATTTCCCCTTGGAAGAATCTAGCGGTAAGTGTTCGAGTAATGCACCAAACTTGATTTCCCTATTACACCAGACATCTGGGTTTGGAGTGGAGCCACTTTGCCAGACATCCAATGCTGGTTGGAATATTCTGTTCCAGTATTCTCGAGAAAGATCTATCTAGCCGCTATTAATGGGCTAGAGAGGCAAGACGAGCTACGGAGTGGCTTACCATAGAGCAAGGGATTCCTACAGATTTGCAAACGCGCTGTACATCTTCCCAGTCCTTTTCCCATTCACAGCCCTTGTCTGTTCCGGATTCGTCTCTAGTATCCCAATTGCGCATATAGATGGCGGACAGGTCGTAATCCTACATAGCTTGTCAGAAAGAGCTTGAAAAGACAGCCATTAATGACCTGATTCGCGAGCAATCTTGCAGCAACTGAAGAATCTACGCCTCCAGACATTCCAACGATAACTAGATGGATTTTGAATACCGAAAAAAATGCTAAAGTTGCGATGAGCTATACCTTTGTCGCCGGGTCTAGGCTCCAGGTAGGCATGAGTGGCAAATGAGCGATAGATAAGACGCTTTAGAGCTACACGAGCACACAACGACATGGCTCAAAAGAAGCAAGAGCACGTGATACTCTCGCTCACGCGAGGCGCCCAAGTTTGTTGTTTTATTCCCAACCAAGTTAGTAACTGCAGGATCTATGCCAGAAGCTCGACCCCGACAGAGCAGTCTTGGAGCTCGGCGTCGTCAGCCAAAGGCGCATATACCATACAGAGGCGACAATAACGTCACCAAGAAGACTGGCATCAAAGTCGCGCATAACCCAGGCTCTGACGGCTTCGAGCCGTACGAACAGTTCGCTCAGCAGGCCGATAAATTGACACCGTATCATGTCAAAGGCAGGCAGAAGAACACCTCGCAAGACCCAGAATTGGATTATGAGGATGAAGAAGATTCGAACATGATAATTGACGACAGTGCGTAGCGAAACATCTATTACTGAGTCTCAGAATGCTCAGCTACCACTAGGTCCACTTCATTATATCGCTAATACTAGGCCGCCAAGCTCCCCCATTTCTCGAGTAAGCCAAATGTCTCGGCCGGTGACGCGAAATTCCTCCAATCAGTTTACCGACTTGCCATCTCCTCACACTCGCTCGCCCGGAAGATCTCGCCACAGTATACCTGGCCCATCTCGTCTGTCGCAGCGATTTACCCTCGATGGCGATGATCCTATATCGTTCAATACGCGTAGAACGAGCGGATATGAGGACATGTCAATTGACATGGGCTTCCAGGAACTCTCTCCTCATCGTAGCTTTACGGAACTGGATCAGGATAATGATGTAGATGATGATGATCATTTGAATGATATCCAAGACTCTGGCGACCCACCTATGCCGTCTCCGAAACATGCAAAAGGGAAGGGCAAGCGAGCAGACGATTCGGATGAACTTCCATCATCGAAAGGGAAGAAGAGAAAGAGTTCTACGTTTGAGCGGCCGTCATCACCAGGAGATCATCCACCTCCGACCCAAACTCCTGAAGTTGATGGGAATGAGTCTGGCGATGAGCATGAAGAGGAAGAAGAAGAAGAAGAAGAAGAAGAAGAAGAGCTACAGGTACCCGCAAAAAAATTCAAGCTGGATAAGGGCAAGGAAAAGGCGAAACCGAAGGGGCAGTCGAAAAAGAAGGGGAGCCATTTGCGAGAAGGTACGTTCCCGTCCTTCAATATTAAGCTTACTCTCATTAGTCTTCAGGAACTCGTCGCAGTCAGCGCAAGCCAATTAAGCCTCTTGAATGGTGGAGAAACGAGAAATATGTGTATGAGCGACCGACTCATGGCGAAATCCTTGTGCCTCACATCAAGGAGATTCTTCGAATACCTGAAGAGCCCAAAGAACCTCTAGGAAAGTACGCTCCTAAACGGAAACGCGGAAGAAGTCGAAGTAAGACTGTTCCGCCTCCAGGAAACCCAGAGGAAGGCTGGGATGATGAAACGGCAGCAGTAAACGTCGTACTCGATTGGAAGTCGAAGGAGCCTGTTCCGAAACGTGAGTGCTGCCTGAATGGTGTTACGGTACCCTCGTACCTTCTCACTGTACCTTCTCACTTTGAATTACAGGCGTTACTTGCCTTGCTAAGAACGTTAAACCGCAACCTGCTGCCAATAATGAATGGTTCTTCCAGCGCATTTTTGGCGACGACTCGTTTATCGCCGCTGGACAGCTCATCATTCCGGTCCATGGAAGAAAACCCACGAAGACGACAAAAGATAACACATATGTGAGTGCATTTTTGTTGTTCTATGTACCTCAAGTTGAATCTTTCCTCCAGATTTTCTATGTTGTAGAGGGTGCTATCAACCTCAAAGTTTACGAGACAAGTATGATCCTGTGTACTGGTGCCATGTTTATGATTCCTCGAGGTGCGAAGTTCATGGCTGTCTCGACTCTGTGATTTACTTTTTTATTTGGTAGGTAACACGTACTTCATTGAGAACATTGGTGATCGAGATGCCAGGCTTTTCTTCACTCAGGCCCGCAAAGAAGACATTGCTGAGGGATCAGTTTCACCCCGCAAAATAGTTGCTGCTCGACCTCGATCAACAAGCGTTGCGGGAACGTCGAAGGATACCTCGGCCATGAAGAGAGCTAACACGACGGGAGTGTAATCTAATACTATCATTTTCGGCTCGATTTGTATCGATGTTTGTAACTTTGTATTGTTTATAAGCATCGAGTCGCCTACCCGGAGTTCCCGAAAACGATTGTTCACCCTTGACTCCTTTGAATAGCGCAAAGGTTTTAGTCAATCAAGAGATCTGTAGAAAGAAAGCTCTAGAAATACAGTTATTGCGAATAATATTACAATGATAAAAGTTATTTGAAGACGACAACAAAGAAAAAAAAGGTTGGAAAGAAGCATTCGCGGGACGATAAGAAAAAACGAACATTGGTTATAATCATCAAGATCAGAAGGATACAATAGAAGACGGAAGTGTGCAAGAAAGTCATTCACGTCTTAATGTCGTAAATCGCCTCAGGGCATCATGGGTTCACCCCATACCCCTTTGGCAGGTTCGCACTTGACTTCCGGAATGTACATTCTAAGCCATTGAACCATCTCCTTGCTGATCTGACTGCAACGGGTAACGTCGATAGAACGGATTCGGCGTGGGCCAGGAAGAGCCGCTAGGGGGTGCTGAGTGAATCTAGCTTTGTTGGAGCGGACTTGACCACCTGCTGCTGCGGCAGCGGCAGCGGCAGAAGCAGAAACAGCCGTGGACACAACCTGGGCTGAACGGAAAGCACGAGCATCTTGATAACGGGGATAAGAGTTCGCAGGCAGCCGAGACTCCACAAAAGTGCGAAGCGAGTCCCAATCGAGAGCAGTGCACCCATCTAGGTTCACTGTATCCAATTTTGGACAAACCCACGGCTGGGAAATGGACAGGCTCTGGAAATCAAGTTCCTTAAGAATTTGATGCGTGTCGTATGATATGTTTGGCCACGTACGTTTAATAGACTCGAAGAAGCATCTTCAACATCCACTAGTTCAAGTTTGGTCATGGATGGGAGTTTGCGCAAGAGGGCGACCAGCTTTAGTTCATTGAAGAAGCTGGATTCGATTCGAAGCGATTGTAACGGAAGTCGAGTCAGGGCTTGTGTGAGGAGAAGTTGGAGTATTGGAGTGACGTTTTCCAAGTAACACATCTCGATGGACTCTAGGTTCGGGAACGTGATTTGGCTCATGATTTGGCGAGTAAAAACGATTCCAGAGTAGTAGAATGAAATTTTTGATAGTCGGGGCAATCGGACCATCTTGGAAGATACTGGGGAGTCAACTTCTTGGACTGAGGATGGGTAGCACAAGTCTGAATCTACATCGGACATACTCCGGAGAGCGAGCTCTTCCAAATCGGGGCACTGGCGGAGTATCTCGAGGAGCGTCGCCGGGGATGGAACGAAACCGTTGAAATACCCACCTAGCTTGAGGACACGCAGTCGAGATACCAGACGTGTATCCCATCCAAAATTAAACGATGTCAGTGAACATGAATGTAATCGGGGAGTGTGTCCGTGGAAAAGAGGCAACGGAGGGCTGGTATAATGGTCATCCTGTGAACGATGGATCTGGATGGTCAATGATTCGAGCAAAGGTGCCTCTTCCTGACAGCGAGATAGAGCGGCATGCGCTTGAGGCCGAGTGGGAACACTCAAGCTAAAAGATCGCGTCCGCCAAAGGGCTGGTCGGAATAGATCCATCGCATGTATGACCTGTTCGGTGACAGTATTCAAGTGATCTAAGCGTGGCCCAAAAGTAATGGAAATATCGAGAGGGCACGATTTTGATCTCGAAAGTTTACGTCTCGCCTTTTCAAGGGAATCGTGGGGGCTGACTGAGATCTTGGACCATAGCACCGGAGTATTCAAAACCACTTCCGCCCAGTAGCGACTGTTGATGGATTCAACGATTAGAAAACATGGGACAGAAGAAGAATGGGGCATACCACTGACCAAACTAGCATCAATGCGGGAACCATAACGGGGTTCTCGTCCTCAGATTTCAATACTCCAATCACAAATATCGAAGCAAGTAGCTCGTTGGGAAGACGATGAATAGGAGACTGCAGCCGTACCGCCTGTTCCAAGTGTGATTCCAGTTCTCGTCGTTGGCTCATCAATGAAGCCATCTTGGAATCAAGAGAGTTTATGGCTTCACGCAAGCGCGGGATAGATAGGTTGGGATGAAACCGGGTGCTGGAAATGGAGGCATTGCCCTCCCCGTATGGCTGCGATTTCTGCGCCTGAGAAGGGCGATGGGACTGATGGACCGTTGTCGCTCTGTGAGGAACGAACAAGGAGGCAGGTACTCGATGGTACACCGACATTACCTGGGGGCAAGGGAGATCAAGGACCACGGGCGGCCTGGTGCCAGCCCTTAAATACGCTAGCTCAATGGAACTCCGCCTCGAGGCGGACACTGTATTGAAAGAGGAATGAGGTCCGGATCGATTGCTTCGGAGGAAAGATGTATTTGTGAAGGACTGGTCCGATTGTGAAGGAAAGCGACTCGCTTGAGACAAAACGGCAAGGGTTGGAAAGAAATAATACAACAGGGGCATTCAGATAAAGTTGTTTGGCTGGCGTTCCGTTTCTGCACGAGGCAGCCTTCCGATGTCCATCATATGAGTGTTTTTTAAGATGGACATCCAAATCTGCCTACTACCCTGCATCGTGGGATTGGGACGAGAGATACATCAACACGAGCGCGACAATGAGGCAACTTGCGCTGCTTTCCCACCATTTTGTTGGGCCAACAAAACCATATTCATCATTCCGTAACAAAGTGACCTATAGATACGTATATCCATTCGGCAAAATCACAAAACGTCTTTCTCAAAGTGGCGTTGAGTGCCGTGCCACGCGCTTCACGTCTGTACAGCAAGCTCTGGCAAAATCCGTTTAACGCCCTCGAGCCTTCATGGCCTTGTAACGAAAGTATATGAATTGCGAAAGAACCTAGAGCGAAGAAAACTTTTAATTTTACAATGTTGTGTCCCTCAAAATGGTGAAGACTCACGATAACATCCAACATTATAGTCGAGACGCTCCCTTCACAATATCATCAGTACACGGGAGGAACTCTTTAGCCGGCATAAGCCTTGAGGATGAATTCACCGGCGAGCCAACTGGCGTTGATGAGTAAATAATCCCTTTCTAAGCTTTTCACCAGTATAGATAGAGTATAGGTCGTGTTGCCCAACATTGCGAAGAGAAATAATCCAGGGGCTAATCCCTCGCACCGAGTGGTGAAATTTCTAACTACATATAGCGCGGTAAAAACACCGCGATTAAGAAGCGCACAACTTGATTCACTCACTTATCTGCGGAACCCGTGAGCTAAGCTTGGAAGGATCGGAATGGTTAAACAAAGCAAGACAAATATGTGCAGTACTCACATAGCAAACCGCGCTTGTCCAGCCCAGGATCTGGATGGTCCAGGTCATGGCAGCACCGTTATTACGGTGAATCTCATGGCTCGTTTCCCAATGACTGCTGAACCACCACGCCAACACTCCTGTAGCAATGACAAACAATAGGGCTCCTGTGTATCGAAGGACAAGGACTTTTATCGGAGTGAACGGCTCATGATCCGACTTCGAAGTGCGACTGTCTGTCAATAAGGGGGTTTGGTCATCCTCGCTAACAGTGCCCGGACGAGATGTTGATGACTTCCGGCGGTAATAGAAGGTTTGGGATATTAGAATGGCATCGCACAAGTTATACTGCGGAGGTAAGGTTTACCAGCGTCAAGATTGCTATAGATAGGGCTCACATAGACGGCAAGTATAATCTGCGTGGGCAGCAATCCAGCAAGTGCAGCTCCGGTCATGTTAGTGAAATCACCCAGGGTCCATATGAGAACGAAAAACAAGCTCAATCCTTCGCCTGAGGAGAGTGTGTAGTTTTCGTATATCTGAGGAGTATACACGAAGATCCAGCACGCTACTGATGTCCATCCTAGCTAGATTGGGATATTGAGTCAGACAGACGGTGCGAGGGAACTGGTTATAGACATACAATGCTGCTCAGCGTGTCGTTCAATGTTGGCGAAGACAGTGTTGCAGTTGAGAGCCAGCCTGTCTAAATATTATCAGAGAAACAGGCGCAGAGGCTAGTTCGGGGCATACAATGCTGCTCAGCATGTCGTTCGAAGATATGGTGAACGCTGGAGAAAGAGTGTCATCTTGAATAGTCATATCACGTAAACCGTGCACATCGGCAATTTGCCGAAATGTGCCGGGAAACTTTATTTCTGCTCTGCTCTACACGTCCATGGATCCCGAATCTTTTCGCAAATTTGCTACTCAGGTTCGGAAAGTGGGTGGTAATAGACCACCACAGAGCTTCCTGGCTGGTGGTAGTTTGCTCATTGTACTAGTCGCCGGAGGTCTCGCTCTGAACGCGAGTCTGTTCAACGGTTCGTCAGCTTTCCCTTTACGCAGAATAGTTAGGGCTGACTCTGGTCCAAGTTGACGGTGGTCATCGTGCAATCAAATATACACGGTCAGAGCAACAGAGCCCGTCTATCTTTTCGGAGATGTTGACTTCATTCCAGGCTAAACGGGGTCAAAGACGAGATATTTGCTGAGGGCACTCATTTAGCGGTATGCAAATTACACTCTGTAGAAGGCCTCTTTGTTGATTGCTCTTGAGTTAGATACCGTGGTTCGAACGCCCGGTCGTCTTTGATATTCGTGCCAAGCCCAGGAACATTGCCAGTCTAACCGGTACAAAAGGCAGGTACATTCCACACCCTTCGTCAAGGTTTAATAACATTACTCTGTACAGACCTCCAAATGGTCAACATCACTTGTCGTGTTCTATCTCGACCCTCCATCCAAGCTTTACCCGGCATTTACAGGGAGCTCGGTCAAGACTATGACGAAAGAGTCCTTCCGTCCATTGTCAATGAAGTGCTTAAAAGCGTTGTCGCACAATTCAACGCAAGTCAGTTGATCACACAGCGAGAACATGTCCGTCCCGGCTTTTTTTAATTTTCGTCTGTGCTCATACTGTTCTTTAGGTTTCACGACTTGTTCGAGAGGGTTTGACGAGGCGTGCTCTAAGATTCAATCTGGTGTTGGAGGATGTTTCTATCACCCACCTGACATTCTCTCCTGAATTCACCCATGCCGTAGAGGCGAAACAGGTATGTGTAGTTGCAACCAGATGGTCCATATGATATTTACTGTCTCCGTATAGGTTGCCCAACAAAATGCTCTTCGAGCCGCATTCTTGGTTGATCAAGCAGTACAAGAGAAAGAGGTCAATGGCCCTTCCTGCTCATATCATCTATGCTAACTTGACTCGCAGTCAATCATCGTCCGAGCTGATGGTGAAGCTAAGAGTGCCGAGTTAATTGGGGAGTCATTACGTGCAAACAAGGGTTTCCTGGAACTCCGTCGGCTGGAAGCTGCGCGAGATATTGCGAATCTCCTTGCGACTTCTGGAAACAAGGTGATACTCGACGCTCAAAGTTTGCTCTTGAATGGTGAGGCGTTACAATACTATCAATACTCCAGATTCCACTGACTTCCCCAGTTGCTGGTGATAACGTGAATGATTTGGGAAAGTCGAAACGAGCGTAGAATATCTGCGGGCGATTTCCAAGAATTGTTTATAATAAATATATCTCCTCGGACAAAGTCTGTGCATGCGATGCAACCCTGGCTGTGAAGTAGTATGAATTTTGTAGTTTTCGGAGTAGTGGCGGTTTCGGCCGAAAAGGTTCACTGAGCGGTTTCGGGAATTCGGTCTTAGTGATCGCCCCCGGAGCTAGGAATACAGTTCAGGACCTGTTCTGTTGTTGTTTCGGACGAAGAAAATTAGACTCGAGGATATAAATCTCGAAGTTCCCATCTGTCTTTCGTCCACCAGCCATCTTTGCAGGCCGCTTTACCTCCATTCGCTCACCATGCTCACCTCTCTACGAGCTCTACCTCGTGCCGCATGTCGGCTAAGCTCTATCAATCTCTTTCATGGCCGTTCAAGACAAAACTATGCTACAGAGGCCAAGATTCCGATAAACATTATGGAAGTCGGTCCTAGGGATGGCTTGCAGAATGAAAAGGGTGTGATCCCTGTCGATGTAAAGGTCGAGCTCATTGAGAAATTGGGCCTTGCTGGATGTCAACTGATTGAAGCTGGAAGTTTCGTCAGTCCCAAGTGGGTTCCTCAGGTATGTTTCAAGCTATCTGCCCTTTCCCGACTTTGCCATAACGTGTGTCAATATACAGATGGCAGGGACAGGGGAAATAATATCTCGCATGCACCGGCTTCCGGATGTCCATTATGGTGTCCTCGTTCCCAACCAGAAAGGCCTAGAGGGACTTTTATCTGTATTGAACTCCTACAATGCTTCACCCGATTCTGACTCGACCCCACCACCGTCGGACGAAATTTCCATTTTCACGGCAGCAACAGATGCCTTTACACGGGCGAACCTTAACACAAGTATTAACGAATCTCTGGCAAAGCTTGCGCCAGTGGCTAAACAAGCGCTAGATAAGGGTCTCAGAGTAAGGGGGTATGTCAGTGTAGCAATCGTGTGCCCGTATACAGGGCAGGTTGATTACAAGAAGGTGCGAGAGGTCGCCAAGGAACTGCTGAACATGGGCTGCTACGAGATCAGTCTCGGAGACACTGTTGGCCGTGGTACGCCAACACAAGTGGCTGAAATGTTGGAAGAGGTGAAGAAGGAACTCCCAGTTGAGCGACTGGCCGGTCATGTAAGTCTGGATGTCTGCCATTGCCTTCGTTCATACTCTGAGTCTTTTCATACAGTTCCATGACACTTTCGGCACTGCTGTTGCCAATGTATTTACTGCACTGGAGCACGGTGTACGTACGATTGACTCCTCTGTTGGTGGGCTCGGGGGATGTCCATATTCGCCTGGAGCAACGGGGAATGTTGCTACCGAAGATGTCCTCTACGCCTTGAAAAACTCAAAATACACTGTTATTGGTACAGAATACGGTAAAGGGACCATCGATCTGGACAAAATGACGGAAATTGGTTGGTGGATCAGCGAGAAGCTCGGCAGGGAAAGCATTAGCCGTGCGGGCAGGGCTCTGAGAGCGAAAAAGATACGGGATGCGGAGATGGTAGCTGATGGAGAGGTTCGCGCAAAGCTTTAATTTTATTTGTACAGTAGATATGTATTATTCAATATGGACTGGATAGGATTCAGCACTGGATGCTTCGAAGTCACGCACGCGGCAGTGAGTCACCGGTTCGCGCGCGAATGCTTTGCCACAGCTCTGTCACGGACCACAACATGCCTGAAGCTCTCAATTCGAGTAAAAAACGAAAATACAGGAAGCGAAAAGCCGTAGCTTTGGCTTCCGCTTCTGTGGCCGAAGACAACGTCCAATCCGATGGAGAAGAAATTCCCGCTGAAGCAAAGAAGGTTCGATGGGAAGCAAATCAGCAAACAGATACAGACGAGTCAGCTGTCGAGGATACGACAGAATCCTCAGATGAATCTAGACCAAACAAGGCGCGTCTTTTATCCTACGTTCTGGGGTATACTTATGAGAACGCCCTCTATCTAGATATGCTTGACCGCCTGGTGCCAAAAGTACGCGAGATACCTCACCAAGGAACTCGGCTGATTATTGATTGTTAGTCGTCGGATTGGTATGGCCTATTACGATCCCAACAAGTGTACCATCTACGTTCTAGAAGATACCGAAGAAACGCCTCAATTTGACCTCACAAAAATGGGTAGGTTTAATCGAATCACGCTCTCCAATGAAAGCTAACGAAGTCTCTTGTAGTTTTCGAGCAAGCCAGCCCTGACATCGTGCTTACCAGCTCAAGGTCAGAAGACGCTTTCTTAGATATCGCCCGAGAATTTGGTTAGTTCATATTTCCCGGTCACGCATACACGCCAATGTCTTTCCTCAGTGGAAGGTTCCAGCAGTGTATTCCAGATTAGGCCACATAAAGACTTCTCGGCGGTAAAGGGAATAGATAGACTATCTTCTCTGCGACTCCTTTCGGATTTGCCACACAATCAAGTCCAGGTGTCTGACACTGGTAACTCGGACAACGTGGCAGCCATTTCAAACGCATATGATTTCATGGCCAGGCGCAACGGGGCATTGAACGATCCAACCACGAAGCGATGGAATGCGTCTATTCGAATATTTAATTTTGCGTCTTTGGAAACAAGTCCGCTCTGCGTGCGTCGATGAACGGGGACAGTATTTTCCGCTTTTGAACAAGACTGACTTGTTCTCTAGATCGCTTCTGTAGGAGCGCTACTCGACCACCTCGTACACGAACGCGCAGCCTACGACTTGGAGAATGAAGGTATTCAAGGATTAGAAGTTGAAAATATCGAGATCCTTGCCCTGTCAATCTCCCTTTGTCGATCTATCTTGCTCTGCTCATGTCACCCACAGACACGAAGTTATGCAAATCAATGCCGATGCCCTCCTGTGAGTCCGGAAATATCTAACATGTGCGATGTGCCAAACGGACACCCGAAAGCTCGCTCCAAATATTCCAAAATGAAAATCACGCGTCGATGCATTCTGATAAGACCAAAGAAGGGCTTTCTCTTTACGGTCAGTGCTCTCTCTCTATTTTTCTTTATGAGCTGCTGAATCATTTCCAAACTTGGTAGGCATTTTGAACGTCACCCAGACTGCTTTGGGAAGGAGTCTTATGCGCACCTGGCTTCTAAGACCATCTCTTTCTCTGTCCGTAATTAACTCCAGACACGATGCGGTTGAATGCTTCCTTCGGCAGGAAAATACCACGACTGCTAATACTCTACACGGGCACCTCAAGGGCATCAAGAATGTCCCCCGTATGCTGAGCGTTTTGAGGACTGGGAAGGCAAAAGTTACACAATGGCAAGGACTAGTAAAGGTACGTTAATGGTGAATTCAGGATATTCAGTAATGGCATGTCTCCCAAGTTTACGGTGCTATGCGCAATGCTCAAGGAAACCCTTCACGAGCTGTACGAAGCGTCCAACATTGATATTGTGCAAAAAGTAAGCGACCGCCCTCCCGGTATTGTCCCCGAAAAGCTGAATCATCGAGAAGCTCCTGGCGGCGTTGGATATTTCCTGCTTCAGAGATATTGGAACACAGATAAATGACATCGTCCTTATTTTCATCTGCGTACTTCCCTTCCAACACTCACACAAAATCTAGATCAATTGGGAGGAGTCCACGGAAGCAAGAAGAGTTTGCGTTCGCCCTCACATCGACGAAGAGTTGGACAACAGGAAGCATGTATATCATGGGATAGATACTGTCCTGGTCAGTCAATTAGAATCTCATTTGTCCCCAGATTATTTAGCAACTTGTTTCACCCAGTCAAAAGTCGCGGAGAAATTTTGCCAAATTATACCTCCCGACTACGCATCCTCGTTGAATATTGTGTATTTTCCTCAGTTGGGTGAGTAACTTTATCTCGCGAGGGAAGACGAAGCTGATGTGAGTCGACAGGCTTTCTTATATGTATCCCTATGCAAGATGAATGGCGGAGCGAAGCAGGTGTTCAGGTCCTTGACGGGTGGAGCTTCCAGGTGATTCGATACCATTGTTGCGACCCGAAAGTCTTTGCTAAGTCACGCCCTAGTTTTCATCCGAGTAAATACTCCTTTGACACTTTAAACTATCTTTGATTGATTCCAAACAGAGATCATGTCTATTTCAAATCGCAAGAAATGCATGGTGAGTCAATGTCAAATAGTATTGTTACAGCTAGTCACTCTGCGTGAAGACATGGACGCACATATAGGAGACCTTCACTCTCTAATCGTCGACCGAGAGCTGGAGATCATCCAGAGTCTCCTCGAAGAAGTTCTTATTCACGACGCTGCGATACATCATGCTTGCGATGTATGCGCCGAGTTGGATTGTCTACTTGCTTTTGCGAACGTCTCAAAGTCTTACGACTACCGAAGGCCGAACATGACCGATGACAATGTCATCGAAATAATTCAAGGAAGGTAGGCTAGTGCTTCGGTTCCGAACTTCTTAGTTTCAATGCCAAATATCATGCCGTAATCAGACACCCTCTGCAAGAGATGGTTATTGACACCTTTGTGCCCAATGACACGCGTATAACGGGAGGTGACGGTCGTTTTTCGATGTTTGCGAACTCTTCAGATACAGACACGGACACAAGGCTAGACGAAAATAGTTTGGCGCTTTGGAATAGTATCTTGCTCTGTACTGGAGCCAATGCCTGTGGCAAGGTCAGGAAAGCCTTTCTTTTCCTTCTTGACGCGATGACAAAAAATAGCAATGCCGAAGAGTGTGTACCTCAAGCAGGTACGGCTTACATTGTCAATGTCGGCGGACTGTTTTGCTTAACCGCATCTTAGATCGCACTGATCCAGTACATGGCCCAGGTTCGATTGAATATCTTCATTTCAAGCTGAGAGTCGAGATTCACCGCCTTGTCTTCCACCCCAGATTGGATGGTATTCTACATTTGCAAGCCATTTTTCGAATTGAGTATTCATACCTTGGCCCGTCTAGTTTCGTCCCAGCAGAATCCGCTTCTCTGGGCATCGTGGACAAAAGTAATGTTTATTCATTTGCCGTCAATGCACCTCGAATCAGACGTCTCTGTAGTCTTCGCTCGCATATCAACCAGGGAATCCGTTTCCAAAGTGACCTAAGCTTGTCTCAATTCTATCAGAAGTATGCTCAACTTGTGTTCGTCCGCCGTGCAGGTTCAGTCAGCATTCATGATCGACCTGAATCAAGTCTCGCTTGCTCTCCGCAACAGTACCTCTCGCTCTCTGATTCTACTGGATGAATTTGGCAAAGGGACTCTACCCTCAGGCTGGTGATCTCCGTTATCGCGTCTGTCTCTTGGATACTAAAGTATCGCCAATCAACACATTCTTTTTGCTGGACTTTTTTGGGACGAAAATATTCAGATGGTGCAGGCCTACTTTATGGCGTCATCAAGCACCTGTTGGCTAGAGGACCGAGCTGCCCCAAAACTGTCGTCGCAACTCATTTCCACGAAATTTTTGAAAATGGAATTCTTGATCCTCAGGTTCCAATTTCATTCCTGCATATGCAAGTCATGTTTACTGCTCGGGACGGAAGGCTCCTTCAAGCGGTTGGTGATAACAGTCAAGCATCTTCAATGGGAAACTCTTCGGTAATACCTATAAGTGAGAATCTCACAACGCCGTACGAGCCGCAGGTACGTCCTCGGGAAGAGATAACATATTTGTACCGGTAAATCATCCTATTCTTGCGTTCCTCTCTGTAGCTCATCGATCGCAGGGTAGCGGAAGGACTTTCGCTGGATTCGCACGCCGCCAAATGTGCCGAAATATTTGGTATTCCTCCTCGGGTGGTGCAAAGAGCGCAACGTGTCAGGTAACCATTATTGTGACTTTTATTCATGGAATACTCGAATGAAGCATATTGCGGTTATTCTTGACAGTCAATTGCTTTCTGCCCATGAAATTGGGCAGTTGCTGGATGAAGGAATGTCGGAGAGAGAAGCATCGGAGTTGGAAGAGGCTGAAGCTGTTTGTCGCAGGTTTTTAGAATGGAACCTAGCGGAGAGGGACGTAGATGTGAAGAAAAAGTTGGGTGAAGTTTTAGGTTTGTATTGATAGGATGTAACAGTGTCACGACACTCAAAACATCAAATGTGAGAACGAACCATCTGATGCCAGAAAAAATAAATAAATAAGGCCACAAACGTCTCCTTTGCTCTCTCCTTACCATTCCTCTCCGACGTTGTGACTCGGACAGAAAGCAGGCTTTCTTCGTACGCTCATTACTCACCTCGATACAACAATATGTCCTGGTTGGGCCGAAAGAAATCCTATGCTAACCTCCAAAGGTCCACCACCCCCACCCCCTCTAATCCTGACGGCACAGGGCAACCCACTGTCAGGTCCGTCTTATTGTTCCACTTTTCGATAAAAGTTATTCACAAACAATCTAGGTCTGGCCTCCTCGCTATTCGCGTGCTTTGGGCAGAAGGTCTTAGCATTCCACCTGGCACTGCGCTTCCTCCTGCTGTCCAAAATGCTTTAGCATCGCAACAAGCCAAAGTGGCGGCTTCTGTCTCCCCCTCCAGTATCCAACAGCACAGACTCGCGCGGTCCAAGGGGAACAGGTTGGCCTCATTCCGGTTTCTCAAAGCAGCCAGGTTGACTTCTTCTTTGCAGGGATAGTATTCAACGAACGCAATGTTGGTGGCTGCCCTACCTCGTCATGGAATACGAAGTCAACCAATTGGTCATTACACCCCTTGGCGGTGAACTCGACAAGCCTCTCTACATGTACCAGGCCCACTTGTAAGCGAACCTTGATTTGTGGATGCCAACTCGCGCGCTCATCTTTTAATTACTATTCCAGTGATGTATCTCGCAATTCGGAACTTTCGTTGCAGTGCTATTTGCGAGCAGATGAGCCCAGACGCGGCGGAGACGGCCTTGCCGATGACCTCGGAAATGATGTTTTCCTGGGAGGTATCAAGTTCGTACCCGACTTTGAGAATATGGGGACTGAAGATCGCTGGTACGAAGTCGTGGGAGGTTCTGGAAAGATTCAAGTCGGTGTTTCGTACCAGCCGCACTATGGCGGCTCATTGACCATTGATGATTTTGAACTCATCACTGTAATTGGTAAAGGCAGTTTTGGGAAGGTGCTTATTTTCATTTGGTTCTGTAAGGAGAGCTGCCATTGAACCGTCCCTCTTTTTAGGTGATGCAAGTTCGCAAACGGGACACCTCCCGGATTTATGCCCTAAAGACCATCAGGAAAGCTCACATTGTTCATCGGAACGAAATTACCCATACCCTAGCCGAGCGTCTAGTTTTAGCGCAAGTGAACAGCCCTTTTATCGTACCCCTTAAATTTAGTTTCCAGTCGGAACAAAAGCTTTACCTCGTATTGGCGTCAGT
The DNA here is from genome assembly GCA_013368555.1 of Collybiopsis confluens. Lineage (NCBI taxonomy): Eukaryota > Fungi > Basidiomycota > Agaricomycetes > Agaricales > Omphalotaceae > Collybiopsis > Collybiopsis confluens. Next base: position 64,897 of record JAACJN010000038.1, read on the forward strand.
CCTCGCGTTTGTCTGTTTCCATCATAAGTAGCTGATTTCTCCCACAGCTTTGTCAATGGCGGTGAACTATTCCACCATCTGCAACGTGAACAACGGTTCAATGAGGAACGTGCTCGATTTTACAGCGCCGAATTACTCCTCGCTCTAGAGCATTTGCATGAGCTTGATGTTGTCTATCGGTGTGTTATTATCTCCTTTTTTTCTTTTCCTCGGCCGGTCTGATGTATGTATTCTATCGCAGTGATTTAAAGCCGGAGAACATCCTCCTTGATTTTACTGGCCATATCGCTCTATGTGACTTTGGCTTGTGCAAGTTGAACATGAAGGCAAATGACAAGACAAATACGTTCTGCGGTATGTGCTTGTGCAATTTGGCAAACGATAAAACCTCACGTTCCGAAAGGCACCCCTGAATATCTAGCTCCAGAAATCCTGAATGGCCAAGGCTACAGTACGCAGTTCATTCAGCTATTATTGAGCTTCTTATCAAGTTAGCGTTTAGATAAAACGATCGATTGGTGGACTTTGGGTGTTCTCTTGTACGAGATGTTGTCTGGCCTCCCTCCATTCTACGATGAAAACACGGACAGCATGTATCAGAAGATTCTGAACGAACCGCTTGTTTTCGGACCTGAGATTGGTCTAGAGGCCCAAAGTATCCTGACTGGATTGCTCACCCGCGACCCGGCGCGAAGACTCGGGGTCCGCGGTGCTGAAGAAATCAAGAAGCACCCATTCTTCGTCAATCACATCGATTTTGAGCTTCTCGCTCGGAAGAAGATTCACCCTCCGTTCAAGCCCAGCGTCGACAGTCCCGTAGATGTTTCAAATTTCGATACTGTCTTTACTACAGAGGCGCCGGTAGACAGCTTTGTAGAGGACTCTAATTTGAGCCAAACAGTTCAGGCTCAGTTTTCTGGTAAGTGCTTGCACTTTCATGGTGGAAGTGAATCTTACAGGTCATTCTCTACAGGATTTTCTTACAACGGTACCAACATTCCTATTAGCCCGGTATAATTTGGATCGTATCGTCAGTGAGTAACATGCCATTGTTTGCAATGAATGTTGTTTTACCGAATCTTTTTTTACCTCAGATAACAGAGTAACCGCGTACCTGTATTACAGCTCAATAATTTTCGACATAAGCACATTATCTAGCTATCATTCTGTTTTCGTTCCTTGCTGTCTCTTTAATCGTTCTCTGCGGAACTCATTGTACCCTTATAAATCACTCGTTCTTACAGTAATATGTTTGCATCTGCTCATAAGTATTTTCTTATTGCTCATCTAGTTTTCTTTATTTTAATACTGTTATACGGATACATACATTCCTCCAGTTGTTGAAACATGCACAGTCGTTTTATTTATTATCGCAAATCACAAACAAGATCGGGGGTCTAAACGTCTAAATGTTCCAGTTTACGAGTCCGTATAGGAGCCGGAAATTATAGGGCAGCAGCCCCATGTGAGAGAGATGCGGCTCGATTGCGTGGACTCCTGTTCATTCTGTTCATTCTTCACACTGCGCATGGGCTCAACCCGTAGACACGTCACCCTGTCGATCCATGAATTGAATGTCTGCGGAACAAATGATTTTATGAGCATAGGTACTGAACGTTGAGACTCAGCGTAGGAAACGAATCGGCACCGGCAACTTGACTCGAGCTCGGTAACTTTCGGCAAAATTCACGGTTGGAGGCAAACGGGATCGAAACAGCCGCTTTGTCATTTCGGTTTATGCAATCGAAATCATTTAAAGTAGCACCTTTCACACTTTTCACCCTCTACCCCCTCCGCCAATAGGTGAATCAGCCGACTTACAAGATGTCGGATTCACGACCAAGTAGTGCAGACGAAAAAACTATTCTCAATCAAGCAGAGAAGAGGCGATTCTTTTGGCAAAAGTCCAAGGCTTCCCTACCCCAAGCCAAGGATGCTGAACACGATGAGAAAGAATCTCTTCCGGAGGCCCCTGCGGTTGAAAAGCCTGCAGAGCCCGATCTGCAACCTGTTGGATTCACAGAAATGTTCAGGTACGAGTTGCTATCATTGTCCCCATCAACGACAGTGCTCATTGCTCGCTTTTCGCAGATTCTCAACCCGCACGGAAATAATCCTGGATTTCATCGGATTAATTTGTGCTGCCGCTGCTGGTGCCGCTCAGGTATGGATATCCGTCGAAGCTGCGATCCAGTACTAATTAGAACGTTTCTACAGCCCCTTATGTCTTTACTTTTTGGAAGATTGACCCAAGCCTTCGTATTATTCCAGGTGGCGGTTAACGAAAAGAATGCGGGCAACACCGACAATAATTTCGACAGTATCAGGGCCGACTTTCGCTCACAGGCGTCTAAAAACGCGTTATATCTAACAATTATCGGTATGACCCATCAACCAATTTCTTCATTCCAATCCAACTCCAGTTTCTTGTTTACAGGGATTGGCATGTTCGTTTGCACTTATGCATACATGTACATTTGGACATATACTGGCGAGGTTAACGCAAAGCGCATTCGGGAAAGATATTTGCAAGCTGTTTTGCGCCAAGATATCCAGTTCTTCGACAAGGTCGGCGCCGGTGAAGTAGCGACTCGTATCCAGACAGATACACGTAAGATTACCTTTATTCACGCCGTTTCCTTTGTTTAAACACAGCTCCCGTAACACAGATCTGGTTCAACAAGGAATATCGGAAAAGGTAGCATTGGTCGTTAGCTTCTTAGCAGCCTTTTTCACCGGTTTCATCCTCGCGTACGCCCGAAATTGGCGGCTTGCCCTGTAAGTTTGTTTTTCCGCATACCACGGGCTATACTGACCGATTTAGCGCAATGTCCTCAATATTACCGTGCATAGGATTGGCTGGTGCATTGATGAATAAATTCGTATCAAAGTACATGCAGTACGTATCGTTGATTGATCCCCTTCGTAGCATCATTTTGTTGACCTTTCGTTTAGAATGTCCCTCAAGGCTGTAGCCGAAGGCGGCTCCCTCGCTGAGGAGGTCATTTCCACAGTTCGTACAGCCCAAGCATTTGGAACCCAGACGACTCTTTCTCTACTCTACGACAATCACATCATTAAGTCGGAGGCGGTCGATGCCAAGGCGGCGATCTTTCATGGTGGAGGTGAGCAATCGTCCCCAATTTTAAGTTGGTTTCCCTAACAGTTTGTAATAGGTCTCGCAGTCTTCTTCTTTATCATTTACTCTTCATATGGTCTGGGTGCGTGCTTGAAGTGGACTGAATTTATTTTTCGTGCTTAATGAAGTTTCCTTAGCCTTCAGTTTCGGTACAACCTTGATTTTAGAAAACCATGGTGGGCTCATCTTTGAATTCCAAATCATCTCCTCTAATAACTTCTTTCAGCCAACGCTGGTCAGGTGATCAATGTCTTCATGGCCATTCTCATCGGTTCCTTTTCATTGGCCATGTTGGCTCCAGAAATGCAAGGTGAATATACTCAAACGATTTTTGCATGCTCTAGCTAATTCTGCTTAGCCATCACTCATGGAAGGGGTGCTGCAGCCAAGCTATTCGCCACCATCGACCGGGTGCCGGAGATCGACTCTGCAAATCCTTCTGGGTTGAAACCCGACCACGTCGAGGGTGAAATTACGCTAGAAAACATTAAATTCGCCTATCCCTCGCGGCCAAGTCTGACCGTCGTAAAAGACCTGTCTCTAAATTTCCGCGCCGGTAAAACCGCAGCCCTTGTTGGTGCTTCTGGGTCCGGAAAATCCACGGTCATCTCCCTTGTAGAACGGTTCTATGATCCACTTTCTGGTGTCGTCAAACTCGACGGGCGTGATATCAAAACACTCAACCTGAAATGGCTCCGCTCCCAAATCGGTCTGGTGTCACAGGAACCTACTCTGTTCGCCACTACAATCAAACAAAATGTTGCTCATGGCCTGATTGGAACAAAGTGGGAGCACGCTAATGATGAAGAGAAATTTGCGTTGATTAAAGAAGCCTGTCTCAAGTCTAATGCCGATGGTTTTATTTCAAAACTTCCCCTTGGCTATGACACCATGGTCGGCGAGCGAGGATTTTTGCTTTCCGGAGGCCAGAAGCAGCGTATTGCCATCGCTCGGGCGATCGTATCTGATCCCCGCGTGTTGCTTTTGGATGAAGCCACGTCTGCTCTGGATACTCAGAGTGAAGGAGTCGTCCAGGATGCTCTTGACAAAGCTGCCGCTGGTGAGTTCGATATTAACAACTTCATGAGAGTTATTTGGACTCGTTTTTTAATTTAAATTTAGGTCGTACCACTATTACAATTGCGCATCGACTCTCGACGATCAAAGATGCCGATGTCATCTTTGTCATGGGAGGTAGGGATCCGAAAAGCGTTTTTTTGTTTCGCTAACTTTTTTTTATAGACGGGGTGGTCTTGGAAATGGGAAGCCACAACGACCTCCTTGCCAACGAAAATGGTCCCTACGCTCGACTCGTTCAATCTCAGAAGCTTCGCGAGGCCGAGGAGATAACAGACGCGCAAGAGGAAGACGAAGTAGAAGACATTGAAAAAGCTGCCTTGGACGAGATTCCTCTAGGCCGCAAAAACACTGGGCGTTCGCTTGCTAGTGAGATCATTGAACAGAAACAAAAGGAAGTGACCGAAGAGCGTACCAATTACAGCCTGCCTTACCTATTCCGAAGAATGGGCCGTATCAATGCAACTAGTTGGAAGAAATATCTGGTCGGGGGTTGTGCCGCTATCGTTACCGGATTAGTCTTCCCTGCCTACGGTATCGTCTATGGTACGACTTCGTACTCTATTCCCGTACCTCAGAGGTTGACTCTATTTCCTTCTATAAAGCCAAGGCTATCAACGGGTTCTCATTACAGGGTCATGAAGCCCGAGTCTCTGGCGATCGCAATGCGCTCTGGTTCTTCCTCATCGCTATTATTTCCTCCTTCGCCATTGGAGTACAAAACTATAATTTCGCCGCATCCGCTGCGAGTTTAACCTCCAAATTAAGGACTTTGAGTTTCCGAGCCATACTCAGACAAGACAGTCAGTGTTTTTGATCCTTTTTTTGCTATATTCCGTAAGCCTGATGTATGTTTACAGTCGAGTTTTTCGATCGAGACGAACACAATACCGGTGCTCTCGTTTCCGATCTCAGCGATAATCCTCAAAAAGTCAATGGATTGGCGGGTGTCACCCTCGGAGCGTCAGTTAGATTCCTTTCATGGCTAAATATTCTTTTGACTAACGCTTGATCCAGTATCGTTCAGAGTATCTCTACACTCGTTGGAGGAGCAATTGTTGGAATCATTTTTGCGTGGAAACTCGGCCTCGTTGGTGTTGGTAGGTTCATACATTTCATTCAACTCTCATTAGACTAACACCGGTCAGCGTGTATGCCTGTATTGGTTACTACGGGTTACATCCGACTACGCGTTGTCGTTTTGAAGGACCAAATGAACAAGAAAGAACACGCCTCCTCTGCTCAGCTTGCATGTGAAGCCGCTGGATCTATCCGTACTGTCGCGGCCTTGACCAGGGAGGCAGACTGCCTTCAATTATATAGCCAGAGTCTGGAAGAGCCTCTTCGAAAGTCCAACCGTACCGCCATCTATAGCAATGGACTTTATGCTCTCTCTCAATCCACGGTCTTCTTCGTAATCTCGCTTGTCTTCTGGTACGGCTCCATCTTGGTGTCCGGGCTCGAATTCAGCACCTTCCAATTCTTCGTTGGACTCATGTGTGGAACGTTTGCGTCCATCCAAGCTGGAAACGTGTTCTCTTTTGTACCCGATATGTCTTCCGCCAAGGGTGCTGCAGCCGATATCATCAAGCTGTTGGACTCCGTGCCCGAAATCGATAGTGAATCTTCGGAGGGTCAACACATCGACCCCGTACATGTGACTGGCCAAATCAGGTTCGAAAATGTGCACTTCAGGTACCCGACTCGACCTGGTGTCCGTGTTCTTCGTGACCTCAACCTCCAAATCGAACCTGGGACATTTGTTGCCTTGGTTGGACAGTCTGGATGTGGAAAATCTACAGTGTGCGTAGTTGGTCCATCTTGACATCTCTAATATTGCTGATGCACGGTTATATGTAGTATCCAGATGATTGAACGGTTCTATGATCCTCTGGCGGACATATCTATGTGAGTCGGGTTTCAGCGTGCAGGTTTTATAGTTCTAATATTACAATAGCTCGACGGCGAAAAAATATCTGACCTGAACGTCTCTTCATACCGCAAAGCCATATCTTTGGTCTCACAAGAGCCTACATTGTATGCTGGAACGGTCCGGTTCAATATTCTCCTTGGCGCCACGAAACCCGAGAATGAAGTCACTCAGGAAGAACTTGAAGATGCCTGTCGCAAGGCTAACATTTTGGAGTTCATTCAGTCTTTACCCGAGTACGCATGTCAATCAGCCCATCTGATGTTCAGCAGCTGACTTTTTCTCTTCTTTGACACGCAGGGGATTCGATACCGAAGTTGGCGGCAAAGGTTCTCAATTGTCGGGCGGTCAAAAACGTACGGCCCGTTCTCTTATTTTCATAACTGGGTCGACATTGACATTACACGTTAATAGAACGTATCGCCATTGCTCGTGCTCTTCTCAGAAATCCCAAGGTGTTACTTTTAGACGAAGCGACTTCTGCCCTCGATTCCAACTCGGAAAAAGTGGTACAGGCGGCCCTCGATGAAGCCACCAAAGGCCGAACGACCATAGCTATCGCACACCGTCTCTCATCCATCCAAAACGCTGACCGCATGTAGGTTCTACAGACTATGCTGGGGACGTGTGTCTCTGACCTCCTTTTTTCCTCAGATACTTTATAAAGGAAGGTGCTGTCAGCGAAGCCGGCACTCATGATCAACTACTCTCCAAACGCGGAGACTATTACGAATTCGTTCAGTTACAGGCCCTCAGCAAGAGGGATTAAGAGTTATTTGTCACGATTTGGGTTCAGTTTTTCTCATTATACGGTAGAATTAATATGGAGAAAGGAGTCTACAGTGTATCATTATATCGACTGCTACGTTATCTTATACCTTTTGCTATCCCAACTTAGTCCGTAGGTACATATATAGACGTTCTTTCTGTTTTTGGAAATGGATGGACACTCGAATACCGCCGGCCCGCCCAAGGGGTTTTTGTTCAGCTGGTCCTCGATTTTGCATACCAACGGTGTGAGTATATAAGAAAATGACAATGGGCTCGTTTCAAACCTCTCAGCAATGTTGCACGTTCATATTACAACTCTGGTTCAACTGCTGATAGCTTCTAGTGCGACGGCGTCGTCGTTTGATTGGAGTTCGACGAAATACGTCTATGCCTTTGGAGATTCCTACACGTTCGTCCAAGGAACTCTTGGATTTCCCAATTTTAGGTGACTTTTGTTCATGGTTTGATCTTGAGTCTTGACCAATCATTTGCAGCTTCATCGGAGACGTCCTTGATCTCGCTTTTACTCCTGCCCAGATTTTGTCTGATGAGATTATTCCTAGAAATGTATGTGCCTCGTCTCCCCTGACGCTAGTAATCGCTGCCGACGTTTTATGCCGTGCTTGCTCCCTTTTACAACAAAGACCAGCTCTGAAGGCTCGAACTGGGTGAGTCAAAAAAGAAAATTTCGCCCCATGCCATGTGAACGTCCCAACGCCACCTCCAGATAGAATTTCTCACTGGCTGTCTCGGTGGTAGTCCTACCAAATGCGAAAAACAACTATGGAATTTCGCTTTTGCTGGTTCCGATATCGATCCTACCCTGTCGGTGATGATTCATCTGTATAAATGTTCATATGGGCACTGAAGTGCGGGTGCAGTCTACCGCGACACCACAACTATACTACCAGCCTTGTTGAACAGGTCGCTCAATGGGCAGAATTCGCTTCCGATGTCCTTCCCCATCCGGACAATGAGACGTTGACGTTCTGGTGGATAGGGATAAATGATACAGGTAGAGTTTGCATTCTAACGTCCAACGTCTGACGGACATTTTTACAGGAGACTCGCTTAACAATGCATCGGTAAGAACCTTCCCAACTTGACGCTACCAAAAAGAAAGACGATACATGTAGATCACTGATTTCGCTGCGTTCTGGGAAACGGAAATAACATCGTATTTCAATGCCGTGGTAAGCAATGCGCGCCACACCCATAAGAGACTGAGTTTTTTCCCTTTATTGTTAGCAACTGGCCTTTGATCATGGACTCACAAACCACGTATTTATCAATGTTCCCCCGGAAGACCGTAGCCCAGGTAGCGTCGGAAATCCCACTTCCGCCGCGAACCTCAAAAACCACATCGCCCTGTTCAACGCTGCCCTTTCTAACCACAGTGCATCATTCGCAACCCAAAATCCCAGTGAGTAGCATCAATTCTTCCCTTCTCTGCTTAAAACCGCGTATACGACCTAGCCGCCACCGTGATAAATTTCGATGCCAATGCAGTCTTTAGCAACATTTTGAATAACCCAGCGGAATTTGGATTTACGAACATTACAAGGTGGGCTTTTTGTAACTTGAATATTAGATCGGGAAAGTTGTGAAACTCGTGGTCAGCTTTTGTACTTGTACGGACCCTGCAGGATTCTTTTGGTATAGTAAGTGTAGATCTTGCTTTGATTCTCCGTTTACTTCAAATGGTTCCTCCGACAGACACCGGTCATCCTACTCAGGCTGTCCATGAGATAGTAGCCTCGGCTCTCAAGACCCAGCTTGAAGCTGCCAGCACCCGAATCTGAAGTATGGAATTTTAAAGGCTGTAAAATTATGAAAACCGACGTATCCTCCTCCATCTTGACTCGTTAAAGAATAAATATTTAAAACAGAATTCGAAACAAGAGAGTTCAAGGAGTGGACGACAAATGAGTATGTATCTTCAGGGGAGAAAAAAAGAAAAAGAAAGGTACAATAGAGAGAGGAGCATATAAGAAACTGGTCGAAAACATCCTACTTTCCGCGGAATAAAAATCAAAAGAAAAGATATGTCATTATGAATACTCCCAGGGCAATGATGACGACGACCTGCAGAGGAACACCATCCTGAGCCATCAGTGGTTCCTCAATCATGGTACCGACATCACTCGGAGCAATAGTTTCGTCCGACATTCTTCTTGTTCGTTTCCGGAGCTCCGATGGTGGGGCCGCAGCAGCCAATAGTGACCTGAGTCTCTCGATTTCTGCCCGCGCATCCATTAGTTCCTCAGATAGTTCAGGCGGCGCCGGAGCAGGAATGAATGCCGGAGCGGCGGCTGGAGCAGGAACAACGACGGGGGCAGGCGGGGCAGGTGTAGGCTCCGCAACGTCTTCTGAAGTTTTGGGTGGTTGGACGAAGACAGAAACTGGAGGAACGGGAACATCTTCGGGAGCATCATGATGTATTTCCTCTTCTTGAGGGTACAGGGCGTTTGCTTCGGTATCTTGAGCAAAGTCGGGGATGTCGTGTCCATTCCCTAATGGGTGTTGTCGGACAGTGTCGAACTGTCCCTGCACGTTTTCATTCAGCCGGAGGATCGTCTGTCTGATGATTTCGAACGCACCGGGTCTGGCATTATGGAACTCTGATTAGCCAGGGTTTCATCCTCCTCCTCCAACGCTTGGCCCTCGGGAGGCAAATACCCGACCTTCAGTTTTTGCTGGTGGATCTTGTTGGCTTCGTCTGTATTTCCTTCGGGAACTGACCACTAGAAATGATGAGTAGGGTCGGATTGACTCGGGAGTAGATTAGAAGAGTGAAACATACAATTTCCTGTACAGATTTTTGCTCCTTCTCCGGAGTTAAAAAGGTGCTCTGGATCAGAAACTTGTCTTTGCACTTGGCATTGAGCGGGGGCTCTTCCTTGAGTGGTTGTAGCATGACTGTAGGGTTGATTTGAACGACATTTGAAAGGATGCATAGATGACTACGCACCTGAGACTTCGACGCTCGCTCCTGGCTCTATCCTGCCCGAATTTGGTCGTACACAGTACAACTGAAGCAGAGGGGGCGATTAGAATATTCTAATGCCTGACAATTCAGAAGGAATTGGGACCTTTGGAGCGGTTGTTTTAACTTTGAAGGCTATGGGCTGAGCATGGGGATTGGATATAGTTAGGGCCTTCTTCACGAGAATAGTGAGAGGACCTGGGCTTGAAAGGTTATCATTGCTGCCAGGGGTTTTTAAAAAATGAGAAGAGCTTACGGTTGAAACCAAGAGAATTGCTAGGATTTAGATATACAGACATTTGGAAAGGAAAACAGACTGCTTGGCTGCAGGCGTAGCTGAAGAAAATATATCGAATTTTACCACGTGTTCTCTATCACCCCTCGTGGATTCTTCGTGCCATTACAAGGCTGTATCCAAACACACACATGAGGTATAGTATTAAACTTGCTTCCTGTGGCTCCTTTGGCAAAAGGAAATTGCTGCCTTGTATGCAGTCAAATGGAAATCAACCCAGGTAAACCTGGTCCAGAACACTGTACGGTCATGATGCTTCTGTGACGATGGGCCTGGGCATATCAATACCTGGTATATCCACGGTTTCAAGCACCTATCAAGCTTAAGAATCCTCGTTCATCCACAGCGATATTCCCACTACAATATGATCGTGCAGACCGTTTCACTCACAGGACACCGTTTCTTTCGGGGACAGAGGGCATGGGAACTGCCCATTTTCACGAATACGAAGACGATCGAGGACAGCCATGCTAATCAACATCCCTCCCTGCCCTGTCTGACAGTGCACAACATGAAGCTCCCGTTCCTACGGCGCAGGCTCAACCAAATGAACGCTGCATAAAGGATTGAAGATCAATGCCAAGCTCCCTGTCGCACACATCGGCATATCTTTACCTTTCTTGTTTTGTCCAGAACACCAAAGACTGTATGATACAAACCTAAGATATACGCTACTAATACATCTATACAGTAAAGTAAAAAATATCCAAATAAACTGATCAAACGGTTTGCAGCCATGCAAACAGAGGAATTGTCCGAATCACTAGCACACAAAACCTACAATCTTGTTGACAGGACGAAGCGCAATAGCAGGCGCCTCTTTTTGTACGACTGGCTGGAACGTATCGTTGAGCTCGTCGATATCATCATCTTCATCGCTTTCTGACCCTCGCTTGGACCTTCCTATGTTTCCAAACATACTCAGGCGACGGTTAAGATCCGTTTTGGGTAGAGGAAGGGCCGGGTTAGCTTTGAGTTTCTTCGAGGCTTCGACCATAGCCGCGATTACTTCTGCGTTTAACTCAACATTGAAGAGGTCCATAATGTACCGCCGGACAGGAAGTCGGTATCTGGCAGTTGATATAGTCTGAAGAACGCGATACAGCATCGTCAATGAAGTGAAGACGGATCGATACTCGGGGCGGGACTTCATCCTGAAGGCAAAAAAAAAAAAAACGCCTGAGAAAGAGTGTAAGCGCAGAAGAAAAATAACAGACTTTGCAAGTGATCGTGAAGCTGCATTGGCAATAACTGTATTTGCCAGGTTTTGGATCGCTGTTAATGCTTCTAGCTCTGGTTCCGTTGTAGGTGGGATCAATTCCAGATTGTTTTGCTGGGGTATACGTTGTTGCCAAGGAGGAAGCTATATTACACACGTTAAAGCAAGGACAGAGAGCTAGCGCAATCGATACTTACTGAAATGAACGCATCCAGTTCAACGGGTATACATAATCCGGTAGGCTGGCCCATGGGCGTCAAAGTTGCTTCCCACTGATAGTCATCAAGAATTTCAGCTCCTTGTGATGTCGAGGAGATCAGCCCCAGTACGAAGAAACATGTCCTACGGATAGACGTCAAGCGGGCGGCGAAATAGTGGGAAAAGTTGAAACCTACCCTCTAACAGATGGAATAAGTGACCCATTGGCTATACTTAAGACGGCCGGAATGACTTCCTCTTCCTCAAGGAACGGTAGCCCTCCTTCCGCGGCCCCGATATTTCCCTAACACTACCGGTAAGACTTCAATTGCCTTGAGGTTTCCTGACTTACTACCGCCCACAACACGCTTTTGAGCTTCATAATGAGTTCAGGGTCTTCGCTCTCATGACCATGTTTTCGGATGAACTGCGCAAACTCTGCAAAATGGCCTTTGTCCTGCAAGATGTGACAACCCAATTCGGTCTTCGCCATCTCGCCATAGAAATGAGGAGGGACGGTTCCTTCGAAACCCCTATATTAAATAGTAAGTGTCGTTCCCTGCCAAGTTGAGATCCGGTGACGTACAACGTATGCTCATCTTCGTCGTTCGAGTTGAATACCTGTGCTAAAAACACTTCCACTTGGACGACATAATATATATTGTGCTCCTGCAAGGACGTTACGACCACGAATGGGAAAATAGAGCAGAACATACCTCGAACCAGATATCCATCTCACGGTCAATATAACCAGCGTCGTACAGGTAACGGAACCCGGTAGGTGTTGACATGAATCTAACGACCCGATTTACCCCTATTCATACTTGAAGTATTTCCCCCCTTCGACTTACCTCAGTAAAAGGGAATTGCCGATGTCCCCAAGGTGCTCCATTGTAGGGCGCATCTCGACCACTAGTTCAAGGACATCTTTGGATTCACAAGCTTCCTCTAGATAATCAACGGCCAATTTTCGGACTTCCGCGGATGGGTCATATAGTTGCGTTAACAAAAGCCGGAGGGTCCAGGCGTTAGCTACCGAGGTGTTGCGAATCAGCTCGCCGAGGTGTTGTGTGGCGTACAGTTGGATACGCTTGGAGCAAAGTTAGCAGGAACGCGAAGGCATGTGATTGTACTAACTTTGTGACTGGCGGTAAGGGCTTTAGACAGTACGATGCGGGGGTGTCCGTCACTGCAGAGGATTGAGATTCAAACGATCTCGACATAACCAAACCTCTCACACGCTATAATCCAGATTGTCAATGATTCCTTTGATAAGGTCCTCCCGACTCTTGAGGTCACTCAAGTGATAGAATGCAGTAAAAATCTTGTAGTGCTGGAGAATTCTGCAATATCGCTGAATTAGTAATTTCCAACAGAATGGACATGCAATGGGCCCCACTCTATTCCCTCTTTGTGCTTACTGAGGGTACCCAACATCTCAAAATACCCATAGGTCAGCGTCTCGGATATTCTCCTTTTCGAGAACATGGGGTCTGAATCAGGCTGTGCTTGACTGTTAAACTTTGGTCGTGGCGTCAGAGGGAGGTGTTTTCTGTACGAGGAAGACCACATACCGGATCAAGCTGAGCGAAACACTTGACTATCTGATCCATGAACGAATCCTCGGTTGAGAGATACCGGATCCCATCTTGACTTAATAAGAGTGTTGTGAGAACAGAACACCCTAGTCGAACCCATCGAAGATTGACCTGAAAAATGAATGATGATGAAAATATGAGATTTGAGTGAAAGCATTTCGACTGACTTTAATCCGAGACATACTTGAGAATCGATAATTGAAGGGGTGGAAGAACGACATCAGGCGCCGAATGAACTTGGTGCCTTTGATTGCTTCCTCCATTCGTTTTGGGTTGAGCAGTGGCCCCTCGATGAGTTCTTGGAGAGTATCAAAGTTCCACTTGGCATGGTCCCTCGTATGCATAACTTGTGTTTCCAACAGGGTGGCTTGGAAAGTCTTGTCGTCCATTTGCATGCCAACTTTCAACTTGGCCTGCTCTACTTGCCTCTGGCCTCGTCGAACAGCGTCGTCAACTGAGTTTGCACTGTTCCATAATTAAAAAGGCTCCTTTAGAGTCCAAAAAAACAAAAAAAAACAAAAACAAAAAAAAGAGACCTACCGAAGTCTCGACGACGCTTTTATCACGCCAGGTTCAAGCCGTGCGCGATTCCGATTGAAGCTGTCTAGAGCCGATAAAGCCGATACTCCGACGAGTCGAGGTTGTCCATCATCATCATAATTGGCAGCCATAGAGAAAATTGTGGGTAACGCCTTGATCTCGATGAGAACGAGGTCAACCATCGAAGAAGCGAGCTTACCTGAATCCGAGCAGCGACTGACAACGGTAACACTCGATTTGACATTTGCAGTATTTCTCCGATTAACAGGGTAGCCTGCCGAGACAAATTCGAGCCATGCGGGGTCTCATCAATCATTGAGACAAGGGCCTATCGGAAAAGCGTCGAGACTGGTCACTTGTTACGAAGACTGCAATCACACACCTCTATCAGCCCAGCGTTGGTAAACACTAGAATGAGCAGAGCAATGTATTGGTCGGTGAGCTTAAGTGTGTGCAAGTTGCGCTCAAGGGGCTCCGTTTCTGGCTTAAGATAGGCTACATTCCATTCAATTAAATCGTTTGGAGAGAGAGCTGAGATAAAAACCCACAAGTTAATCGTCTTCCGGCAATAAAAGTTGAATACCACTCTGGAGTTTTGATATTGAAGATTTCGAAAAACATGATGAGAATGATTTCCTTGTACATGGTGTCAGCCAAAATTGCGAGGGTAGTAGAAGCGGAACGCACTCGGGTCTCCAGCGAAGGTATTCGTAAAGTGTCAACTAAAGATCGAATAGCCCTCATTTCATCCATACAGAAATACATTAGGCCACTCCAAGTTCGCAACATCAGCTGGATGACCTTTGCACAACTCTTAATGCGCTCAGCGTGTTCCGGCCCTTTGCCATAGGCGTCTGTGACCGCAGATAAGGCAATCTAAGAAAAAAGTCGACAGGTTCCAGATAATGTCAAAAAAATGAAGATGAAAGTAGAGGCTAACCTCCAAATCGGTGCCAACATGAAAGTATGCGCGAGTACGAGGGGAGTCGACAAGATGCAGGAAAGTAGAAGCCAGCAGCGGGGTGATCTCTAACGGACCTTCACCAACAGCATGAAGAAGAAAACGGATGCCACCCGATCTTGCGACCAAATCAGTGTCGAGAATGACTGTTAGAAAGGGCCCCGTGTTCGTGAATAATAAAACTTTGATCAAAAACCTTGTCACGCACCCAGCTCGGCCAGAGTCTGTATGCAAATGAACCTAAATGGATCATCTGCTTGTTCTGCAACAGCGATGAACGCACGGATGACCGCTTCCGATAGAGGGACTGTGTCCGGGCTTCCATCGCTGGATGCCGTTCCGACCTCTACAATGGCGCGAATGAGCTTGATGACTTGTTCCTTCTCCACTGCGTACTTGTTGTCCCGGTGAAGAGTCCTGATGATGTACCATTCTATTTCCTGGTCCCTTAGCATCTTTACTGACTCTGGGCCGACTAGTGTGTGCCGGATTAGTCGATAAGCAACTGCCCTGCACTGTTTTGTACGTTTATCGGCCAAGGCTGGCAGGACCCTATTCCGAGCAGCTCAAAATTAGTGTGCGCGAGCTCGAACAAAAATGAAATGGCGCACGGTTGAACTATTTCTGGCACTTTGAGTTCGTAACGGACGCGTAAATTGCGTTGCAAGGCGCCAACGAGTTTCGTCATTACTTCAATCATCTGTCGATCTAGATTGGCAGATTCTGAGGTATCTGCACTAAGTAAAACCAGTGTCGAAATGCATTCCTGTGCATTGCGAAGAGCAGTGTGAAAATCTTCTGTCCCTGAAATGGATGAGTTTGTACGTTTGGTGGGATGAGGGCGAATATTCACCTCGTTCATCGGGATCATGGTCTGGTTCATCCCTCCTTTTATGACTGGACCTCATTGCAGTTTCTGAGTCAATCATGCAATGAAATGGTTTCAAATGGGGTGTAAAAACATAGCTGTACCTACGACTACTCTCCTCTCCGTGATAGCTTGTATTCTGCTATTGGCTGTCCTAAGCTCAGAGACGACCTGTTCCCGCAAATCTCCCTGAAATAAAAATTAACTTGGATAATAAGCAATGAAATTTGCAGATACGCACCACGAGTTCCATGTTTAATAAATTCTCTGCACCATCCCTAATACGGTTCTCCTTCACCAAACGATTCTCCAGCAGCGCAAGCTATGGTGCAAGCTGAAGCACGAAGCAAATAAGGCTGGATATTCCACATACTTGTTCACTGGGTTCCTTTCCATCGAGTTCGACAAAGGAAAATGGATCCGATCCAGGATCCACGAAGCTGCCATTGCTAATGAGTGTGAATGAAGACGGTGCGGGAGTAGTGACATTGAGACTGGCAGATGAAGGGGTTTGAAAATGACTGGGCATTTGACCCGAAGCAAGAGTGACCGTTCGAGTTCAAAGCATAAGTAAAACTCTTGTTTTTTTTCCCACCCACATCTCATTCATCATTGCCTTTAGTCGGCGCTGCGCTGACTGTCATGTCAAGTTTCCACTCATCACGAGTCAAACACATCTTGGCATATTTAACCAACGGACCCATTTGCTTTCCCCTTCAACCTACATGAGCAACATCTTCTTCTACAAAGAATCAGCCGACTTTGGCTACTTGTCCAACTTTCATCTAAAAACATTTACCGCTCCCGACCCTGCACAATGGCTCCCTCTAAAAGACACTTCTCGCCCCCCAGTATACTCTGATCCGTCCCAGCTATTGACATTTCGCTTTTCCGAGCAATACTTTATGTATTGCAAAGCGTTGCAGTTTGGTGACCCCGACATCGCTGATAAAATCCTGGCAGCGAAGCTACCTGCGAAATGTAAATCACTTGGGAGAAAGGTCTCAAACTTTGACGAGAAAGAGTGGGATCGGTGCAGGGTTTATATCATGGAGGAGGCTCTCTGGTGGAAATTTGGAGGAGGGCAAATTGAGCTCGATCCTTCAGCGGAGCTCAGTGATCTAGGCTGCAGGCTACTCAAAACGGGTGATGGTAAACTTCTCGAAGCAGCAAGGAGGGACAGGGTCTGGGGCATAGGATATAGTGTCAGCCAGCAACCGGAGAAATACGAGCACAAATGGGGACAGAACCTTCTTGGACTGACTTTGGAACGTGTTCGGTCTAGACTACAGGAGCAGGAGCAACAAAGTCAATCGGACGATGTTGGATCCTAGAGCTTTACTGTAGTTGTTGACCTGGAGGTCAAAGCGTTACATAGCGTCTGTGCCACCTGTCTCGTATTTCCGGGTTTCCGAGGACATTACGATGGATTATTTCTCACGCAAAGAAGCGACAGAGTACGAACCCCCGTCCAGACTCCAATTCAACGCAAACCATACCAGGGGCAGGGAACGGAACGGACTTGAGCGATACTTACGGCTTTTCTCAAGCTCGACCCCCCTCTTGTTCCTTGTTTGTGCTTGAGGCTCTCGTTTAATAGGGGTTCGCGAAGCACCATCTTTCGTTGCTTTAAAAGCCCTCACAAATGTTCCCAATTGACACAAAAAATGCTCTTTTCCCCAATCTCTAATCTCCTCCTTTCAGCCGTCCCGGCTTTTGCTCTGTCTTTGAACAGTGCCAATACCATATCTATTTTGTCGAATACATCACCCTCGAGGAACACGCTATTGGCCAACGCCATAGTAGGAAAGAACAATGCATCGTCCGTAGAATGCTGGGCCGTTGAACCAGGTTTCCAAATCTCACCTACGGTAGGTTCATTTCGTTCTCATATTAGATTCCCGCTCAACTGGCAAGTCATCTCGTAGACTGGAAACGACATTTTACAACTCGGAAATTTATCGGGTGCATCGTACAGTCAATGGCCCAATACAGGATCTCCCATTGATCTCGGGTAGGTCAAGTATCTAACCTCCCGGCCCATCTCACATGCACTGACCGCGATCCAAGCTTCCACAACGCACCTGCAGTCCAATGGGTTCTCATGATCGTCGGAGGCGCAAACATCACCTTTCCTGATTTGACCACTCATAATCTCACCGTGAGTCCCGGGGAACTATTCATTGCTGCCGTATGTTTCCGTGATCTCTCATATGGTGCATATACTCATGTACAACTAATTCCCATAACAGGATGTTGCAGGAACTTCTGCTGTTGGACATCGCACCGTTGGCGATTCTGGTAGTATCGTTCTTCAGATGCCATTCCAAGAAGGAACTGTGGTCAATCACATTGTTGTTAACGAGGGTACATGCCATTGATACTACAGCTACATGTTGTACAGAATCTATTCGAAATTTGCAGGGATTAATGCTATTCGGAGATACATAGGAAGAATTATGTAATTCGATTCGAAAACAAAGCAGAGAAAAAAGGTATAACTTGTCAATACAATAGCGGGCATGAGCAGTAGTACAGAACGTCGAGAGTCAGGCATCTAGACCACGTCGGATGAATGCCTCTGTATCTCTCCCATCCGACGTAACTGGCGAGGCAGGCATAGATATGTCCGACAATCGACGAACTGTAACCATCTCAATTCCTGAATCCTTTTCGGCTCCGCGAATTTTGACGGGTGATGGAATACTCGGTGCAATGGTATCGGTCGGAGATGGTTCCAAATCCGGCAGCGCACCCCCTGCGTCAACTAACGACATTGCACCGTAGGACGTTTGGCCACCGAAGGACTTTTCTTTGAAGCTCGCACCAAAATCCGTAAATGAGTCAAGAGAGTCGCGGCGACGAGATGCCCTCTTGTGAACAAACACTGGGATGGAACCATTCTGTGCGGTTGAAGCCTTTGATCTGTTTAGGGTCAGGTTAATTCAAACATAAACCAGTTGCTCGGGAGCTTACCCAGTGGTGCTCCATAAACTCGAACCAAAAGATCCGTTGGAAGTAGATAGTCCAACCCGCCTAGCAAACGAGCCAATCGCTGCGCGGTAGTTTTTGCGTGCTTCATCGGCAAAACCAAAGTAACCAAAGAATACGACCGAACAAAGGACTACAAACCACCGACTAGTTTCCAGAGATATTGCCGTTCCAGAATTTAAATGCCATATCACAGAAGGGTACTGACCAACTCTGGAAAAATCAGAGTGAGTGTCAGCCCAGCCTTTCCAAGGCTGGATAGCTTCTGAAGTGACGTTGAGATAGATCGACCAACAGCTGAGCGGGATAGTGAAAAGTATCTCGGTGGCCGCTAAACACATCAAACGGAAGTATCGGTTGGAGTTCAGGTTGGAATTGGAGGATAGAAGCTCTTTGAACTGGGCGCGCCTCTTGTTGAAGGCCCTGATGCTTAGAACTAATGCACCTTTTTTTTTAGTCCCTTCTTCATGCAGCGGGGCCGAATTAGAGTACTTACTGCAGTAGACTGCTGAAACGCAACCTATAGCTAACGGCCATGTAACGACAACGACATACGCAACCCAAGTATTGTAGGTAAAGGGAAAGCACCCAATATCTTCAAAGAGGTTAAATCGATGGCCCTGGTCGATGTATTCTGAAATCGGCGCTTGTCAGCATGCTCATAGTACTCGCCGCGAGTAAACCGGACATACGCAGTATCATTTGCAAGACAGGAATACCAACACCGATACACAGATCGACCAATACAGCTCTACGCCTGTCAGCTTGGGTGATTGTGACAGCATTAGCTGTGGCGATATAGTACAATCGTCGGTTGATGCACAGTGAAGCAGCGGGAATCGCAACAGCAGAACCAATCATAAAACGGGTCGCTGTGAAATCTCTGTGAGCAACGAGGAGATCTGGAGGATAGAGGATTACGAGCTACTTACAGATATCGCACCACACGGGAGCCCAATTGATAACATTGCCAGTCCAAATTATCGAATTGATGAATTGGTTGAGACAGGCCAAGCCAGTCCACATCATGTAGAGACAGGTTCCAGTATTCCATGCTATCGAGAGCTCAGATTTTGGCCAACCGCGGAGGAAGAATAAATCGTTACCTTCCAGGTGCCACGGTAGAGGGATAACTGAAAGCAAGAATCCAATGAACGCACACATAGAAAACACCCAATTCGGGTAAGTCAAACTCTGCGCGTCGTAGTTGATTGCCATGGTGAGAAGGGAAATTCGAGGTGAAGGGGCTTCGCAAGGACGGGTGTGGAATTTGTGGCGAGGAAAAACATCCTCCAATGCCGCAATATAAGAGGAAAACCCCGCGCTGTACGAATTTTTGGATATCCCCTTGTACTCGGCTAAGATGATGTATACAGCATGAATGATGGGGCTAAAATCGGCATACTTAGGGTGTTCAAGTCCACAAATGTTCAATTGATAGTACATTCAAATTTGGACGCGAGTTTGTTCGGATCCAAAAATGGGAAGAGATATGGGTGGCATGATATTCATAGAATATCAGATAGAATATTATGGTGAGAACGAGCACGCTGACTCGAACTAAAATTCTTGGTAACGTGGAGACCTAAAGTAGCATCAATTGCATTGCTGAATGCAAGATAAGAGGAGGGGCGAAAAGTCTACTACATCATCATGATTGTGGCAACGCCGAATGGAAAAAGGAGCAGCCCTGGCAACTCTGAGTATTGGAAGAGGGTGTGGGAGCTTGGTGGGAAGCACGTACTGATTGAAAATCTCGAGATCACTGCGTTCACTTAGATATTACGCTTTGCTCCCCCACATTCACTTACGGAAAACAGTTAGATGCATGGGGTTTCACTATCTGCCAAGCATCCACCAAGGGCTTCCACGACGTCAGGCGCTGAAAAGCAAGATAAACTTTTAGTAGCAGATCGAGGAAGATGTTTCACTCACGCAGCGGTCCTTTCTCCAGATCGATCAAATTTTAAGAATAACATGAGAACGGGGCTCCCTGAAAATCTCACTTCAAACCCTCACGTCCTCGATATGCTTCAAAGTAGATGCACCTATGATAACAGAGTCGCCGTGCTCGCGTCTCATCAAGCTGTGATGAGGCATCCAACGTAGCGCGATCTCCGTCATCGTCAAATTATGTTTATCAGCAGCGGTCCTTATCAGATCAAGAGCCTTGAAATATGGTTCGTTCCAGTATCTATTCAGGTTGAGAAAGAATCAAAGGTCGTTTACCATAAACTAACTTTATCTTTTCCGGTAGGCCTTGTCACATCAAATGAGATGAATAATACTTGGCAGCAGAAGAACCGCACCTGTCCAATAGCTTTCGCAGGATCAAAACGCGAACCTTCATCAGCTGTGCTCTGGTGACGAATATCTTCCGGTAAAGAATCCACCACCAGCTAAGACCTGTGAGATCAACGCTCAGGCTGAGGTACATGGCGTGAACACTCACTCGCGTTGAACCTATAGAAACTGATTCCGTACTTGCGCAGACAAGGGAACAGCTCAGGCTCTACTCCGCGATGGATTATACATACCTTGATACGCGCAAGGCATGATGTATCCAGCTTGACATATGCCCATGACCTCGGCAACTTCCCAGCTATATTTACATAAGCGTCATCAAGTTGAATTCAAGCAGATGGTACTACGATATTGCTCAGTCCAAATATCTTGAATTGGCCCTCCTTATAGAGATCGTTGACCGCTTTCGTTGTGATTTCGAATGGAGATACCAGCAGTGGTCGATTTTGCTGCGGATATCTTAAGGCATGCCGTACAAACAACAAACACAGAAATAAACACCACTCGGTTTTCAACGCTTTCAGAGACACGAGGATATGTTTCTTCATGTCCTGCATGGTTTTAAGCGGGTTAGCTGGTGTCAGGTATGATTAGCTGGGCGGCTGAACCTCGTAAGTATGGTAAATCTCTTCGTCTGTTCCATAAACAGGCTTAGCCCATGACTCTCCCTGGATAAAGTTCAATAAAATATTCCAAACAAAATAAGAAACGTAAAGGTATACCGGGACAGGGAGCTTGGTACCCATCTTCATTCCTTTAACTTTCCAATCGAGTTTGCCAAGAAGGAACTCAGTCGAGCCGGCACCGTAGAAACGAGAGCTATCAGCCTGCAGTGCGGAACTAGGTTATGCGTCGTCGGACAAACAGGAGAGTTGAGCAGAGCAGAATATACTTCAGTATGACCGTGTGCTCCGAAAGCGTCTAGTATGTCCCCGATCGTTTTTGAATCGTCTATATGGGCAGTTCTCTTGCCCCCTTCTCCAAAAGTACCGGTTCCCTATAGGCAATAAAGTCAATCAATTATCACATTTACTGTCTTACTATGGAGGGGTTACATGCCAGAACAACATTTAACTCGCTTTTTTGAACTTTTTTTATCGATCCCATTGCAGTATCGGAAAGGTCAATTGTTGTGGAAAGGAGGTACGCCTTTGCATTATACTGGTACGTTATACTTATACCAAGGGCGCTTCAGAACGCCGAGGGGCTTAGTCGTGCCCGTAACCTGATGTATTGTGTAGCGGAGAAAGTACCTTACGGTGCCATGTGGCTTTCTGCGCGTGGTATTGATATTGATATCGATTGCTCGGTGCAACTGGGAAGGTGGTGCAAGCTGATTATCTTCGACGCTCACGCAAGCTTTGGAGCGACTTGCTATCGGTATCATCTTCGTGGCTCCATGTAGACAGACAGACAAGCTGATAAATACGCGGGAAGGGCCCCCTTACGAGGTTGGAGACTTTAAAACCAGGTCCAACTTGACACTATTTTTGCGAGGAGTCAGAAATATAAGAGCACTTGCAGACCAGGTCTGAACTATCAAAACCTGTGTGAGATCTCAGTGGGATCTCACCGGCACCAGTCAGACATTAGAGCAACCCCCAATACTGATGTTGCGCACTCAGAGAGCCTTGTCAATGAAAACACCCGAATTTGCTTAGACCACTCTATGATTTCCTGGTGCCAGTATATAAAGTGTTTTTCGGCGAATTATTGAGATAAAGTATGCAGTCTACTTGGTTCGCATCTGACGAAGTTTGTCCTTACGATACAAAAAGTTTTCAGCATAGTTCTTGGGGGGGATTCGCTTCACTTCGGGAAGTTGACTACAGGGAAAAAGGATGCCAATCAGTGCGGGAAACTCCAGGGAAATATCTGAAAAGATATAGCGTACACGTAGTAATCCCATCCTGGCAAAACATCACTTTTGTATTAGCGACTTCGAACGATGACGGGGTGCGCAGGGGTCATTCCTTACCTTGCTTTTCGGCAAAGTGAACTGCATCTTCCTTTGAGCGGAAAGTAATACGAGTACCTTGCATGTAGTCGGCACTAGAAGTGATAAAAAACGAGTTAATGCGAATAGGCCCAAGCGTTGGCAATTTTTTTGGGCTACTCACGAACTTGCCCAGCCCATAAGAGGGTTCTCCCAGCGACCGCCTCCTAATAGAACGTCAAAATCGATTCTCCATCTATCTCCTTTGTTGGGGCCGCTTTGCATAGTGTTGCGCGTTGGTTGATAGATACGAACTTGGCGATGACGGAGCTCGGCTACACACAACAAAAGATAAATTTGCATCCCACTGAGCAAATAAAGGAGAAAAAGACATACAAGGTGCGCCGCTAACGACATCTGCAGTCATAACATCACGAGCCGGGGGAGGGACAGCGATTTCGGAAGACTCTTTCGTCAAATTGGATGAAACTGGGCTGGAATCAGTAGAGACTGTTCTGGACGCAATTTGAAGTATGCTGCGGCGACATGGCGCCAGGGAGTTGCGGAGTAGCGACATAAAGGAGCGGAGGCAGGCGGAGAATTGCCGAACGCCCGCCGGTATTTGTGCAGCTTTGGCCAAGAGCTAATCCAGTGACCCATGTGATTGTCCAGCAAGGCTGGTCTCTAGCTGTTGACAAGACATCGCGATAGTAGGGGCATTCAATGAGCTTTGAGTTTACCAAGTAGCTTTAACACTAGAGTAAGGGCCCAAATGGGACGGTTAAGCGCCCGGTTCCATCGACATCATCGTTCACGTGCCGAACCTCCATGTTTCCTCGCCTGGCATTCTGCACTCACCCACTCTCTTCTTTCCCATGCTCCTCTACTAATCAACTCTCAGATTCAACCCCTTTGTCCCCGTTCTTTTTCTCGTCAATTTGTTGCAATGGGCGACATTCAAACAAGACCTTTTTCAAAGGATTACAGGTAAATGTTAATCGTACGATGTCCAATCCACATTCCTAAATTTCGTCGGCATTATTCTTTCAGTGGTCTTATCAATCAGTCTGTTATTGGCATTGCAATCACCGTGATATGTGTTGGCGGTCAGGAACTCATGAAAAGAGCTAGACGAGGCAAGAAGTACCGCCAAGACTTATTGGCCAGCCGGGAATCTTGGGAGTTTGGCTAGTTCGTACTTTCAGGCTCTAATTTTTGGACTGATACTGACCCTTTGCTTTTTCTTTCATCTTTCATTTTTTCATTTTTTCGTCTTTTATCAATCCCTTTGTTTCCACTTAACCCCTGTCCGGCTTCATAGTTTGTACCAAGGAAGATCTTGGGCCAGGTATCTACCAGTCAGCGACCTTGACGTCTTCATTAATATCATTCATACAGATATCCGTCTCCTCCAATACCATTACATTGGCCAATACAATGGATACCCCAGGTTATCGGATTTTCAGAAGAGCGGCTGAACCAGCTTCGAGGTGTTGATGCCGCCCTCTACGTCCGTTTCATTCGAGGCTGCTTTTGGTTCGCCCTTCTTCACACGCTCACCACATTCCTCATCCTTTTTCCTATCCATGTCGAATTTTCCGGCTCTATTTCACCGAAATCCATGACCCGTGCTTCCATTTCCTCTCTGGTCGGTACATCCACCGGCCTATCCTTACTTTGGATACACATCTGTCTCTTGTTTTGGATCACTTTATCTTGGATAGCCACTCTCTTCTGGATCATGCATGGCGCTTTCAGACTCCGCTTCGATAACATACTGGCGGCGACTAAAAGATTGGCTTCTACTGATCGCAATTCTCACAAGTATCATCCGCATCCACATCCCCCATACAATTTCACTGAAGTACAATCCCTCGATGCCCCCGAACCGATCGAAGGTCTTCGCCTGCGCACCATCATGGTCTCCAATGTACCTCCTCAACTCAGAAACGAAAACGAGTTGAAAGAATATTTTGAGTACTTCATGTCCAGAAAACTCGAGAAGCCTGCATTAGGCTTGAATTCGACCACTCAGCCAGGAATGTTCAATAAAATGTTTTCCTTTCTCTTCAATCGAGTGAGGAAGATTCCGGCCCATATTCCAGCACTCGAGGACAAAAGTCACCCATCGGATGCGCCCTCTAACCCGGATGACAAGCCAGAGATAGAACGAGTCGTGATCGCAAGGAAAATGACAGAGTTGGCTTCTCTGCTTGAACGAAGGGAGGACATTCTTCGTCTACTCGAGACTGCTCATATCAAACTGGCCAAGAATGCTTTGAAGGCAGTCAAGGTAGCCATGGATCGGGAAGCTGCTCATAAACCCTTTTCGCGAAGTAATTCCCGGGCTGGCCTCATTGCGAAACAGAGAGCGCAGCCCGATTTAGAGGGTGGTGATGCATCACAGGATGGAACTATCACAGAGGAGCAGCGGATGGAGCGTCTGATCAAGACGCTTGGGTCTTACGTTGACGAATTCGGGCTCAAATCAACCTCGATCTTTACCGGGAGAGCTCCATCTCGGCACCAGAAGTACTCATTCAGAGAATCGCGCTCAGAAGGGTCGCAGGATTCCGATTCCGAATTTACCGAACTTCCCACCTCTCCAAAGTACCCTCCTTCCGCTAGCACTGAACACCCACGCCGTCATAAGAAAACTATCTGGGATGCTCTTCTCAGTCTCCCCCGAAACGTCCTTGACCCATACCAGCCTCTCGTCCGATTGTCCCATCTCTTCCGAGGAAAGACTGTGCCGTCTATTGACTATTACACAGCCAAGTTGAATCTGCTCTCTTCGTTAATTACGGAAAATCGTGCAAAGCCTGCAAACCGTTATGATCCCGTCTCGACGGCTTTTGTCACTTTTGCCGATCCGGAGGATGCCAGGAGGGCCTGCAAGTATCTCGCAGTGCATCCGAATAATCCTTTGATGTGTTTGGTTACAATGGCTCCCCAGTATCAGGATCTAGATTGGCATCGAGTGATGAAATCTTCATTCAACGCCGAGGTATGACTATGTATTCGTGAATGAATTCTTTTCTCATTTCCATTCAGTTCGTCAAAGATTGGGTTGTCAATGTCGGTGTATGGGGGTTCACCATCTTTTGGATCTTTCCCGTCACCCTATTGGTCGGTTTGGTGTCTATCCAGAGTATTTCTACTTTTTGGCCCAGGCTGGTGAGTATTCTTTCCTTCCATTGTCATTTCTTTCGCATGCTCATTTTCTTTTACTTCAGAGAGTCTATCTCGACAAACATCCGTGGGAAGAAGAAGTCATCCAATCCTTCCTCCCTACCCTTCTTGTGGCTCTCCTTGCTTTGCTTATCCCCCTCATATTATTACTCATTGGCAAAAAAGCACACACAATAACGACCCTTTCCGCTCTTCACGATCGAATCATGACCCGGTATTACAAGTTCCTTATCGTTAACGTTTTGGTGTTCTTTTGCGTTGGCACTGCCGCTCTACAGTCGATTTTGGACTCGATTGGCGGGTCGAGCGCTACTACCGTGCTTAATATAGTTGCGACTAGTTTCCCGACAGCTGGACCGTTTTATGTTGGTTGGCGTAAGTGTCTTTCAACTCTTTACGATGGAGTTGTCCTGTGTGCTAATTTTGGTTTCAAGTGATTTTTACCACAGCTATGCATGGTGGATTTGAGATTGCACTTTGTGAGGCTTATCTTCTGCTTTCCCTTCTTTTGACTGGCGCTAACTTTTTTGTAGTGGGCGTAAGTCTATTGCGTCTTTCTCATCATGCTTTCTATATTCAGGTGTATGCTAGCTTCCTCTCATAATGTATCCCTCAACAAAACGTCAAGTCACTCCGTGAGGTCTTTTTGGAGTCTTCACTTATTTCCTGGTCGCTCATTGAATCAACAGTCGTCGACGAGCAATTGGAGTACGGCCTCGTACTTTCAATTATTACTGTGGGTTCTATCAATCAAAGACAGGTTAAATATCACAGGTTGACCTCTCGCAAAAGATTGGCTGCCAACACATTTATTGGTGATACACGTCCTCATGTTATTCTCGGTTCTCAATCCTGTGGTCATACCGTTTGGTTTGTTCTACTTTTTTATCGAGTCTGGTATGTATTTCGTTTAGAAGTCTCTTGCTTGACCAATGACATCTTTCTTGTAGGCGTAGTCAAGAATCAATTGATACACGTATATGCCAAGAACTATGAGGGAAACGGCAAATTGATAATGATCCGCGTTGTGAGGTACTCTCTGGACGGTATGTTTTTTCAAAGGATCTGATCAACGCTAGGTCTGAGGACGTTTCGTTTATTTAGGACTTATACTCAGCCAGGTAGGATGTTTCGCACACATGTCTATTATTTTCTCCCCTAATTAATTTCACCCAGTTTGTTTTTCTAGCATACATGGTCGTTCTAAAAAAGTCAGTCAATGTCGGACTATCGGCTTTCCTTATCGTTTTCACCACTTTTGTCAAAATATTGTACGTCGATTGCACCTTTTTTTTCTCTGTCTTTCGCTGAATGAATTATTGCAGTATGACAAGGGTATGTCGGGCTCGGTTTGAGGAAGACGACATACGTGAAGCCAAGATTATGTGTCATACTACTTTTTCAAACGACGACGTCGCGACACATCTGGGAGGCCCGGAGGGTCAAACAGGACGTGCGAGTGACGTTCTTCCTGGTGCCATAGAGCAGGGAGATCTTATCCAGGAGACTCCCCCTCCTCCGACTGCGTCCAAATTGTCTCTCCATATTCCCGCCTGGGTGTCATCTTCTTACGCCACGATCCGTCAACGCCCTCGCAATATTGCCCAGCGTCCGCCGATCCCATTCGCCGAGAAAAGGCCATCATTATCGCGGTTAACATCCTTACAGACCACTGCTGTTGATTCAACAAAGACAAAAGAAGCCGATGACATTACTTTCACATCATTAGCAACTGTCGCCCAAGAAAACTTTGGACCAGTGACTTTGCATCCCCCACCGATATCTTGGGACGATCAATCAAATTTCGATCTTCCGTACGATAATCCATATTATACGCGAGCTATCAGCAACATTCTATGGCTTCCTCGTGATCCATGCGGTACACTCGACCTGGACGATACTTGCGATCTGAAAGTTGCCATTGCGGTCGACCCTGCAGCTGGTCAGCTCGGAACTTGGATAGGCGTTTCCGGTGAGACAAGGTCGCCTACAGATATTTACGAACTTGCCCTGGATTCTTCCAAGTTATCGTCGCCGCCTCCATTTTCGTCATCATTCAACAGAGGAGCGCCCTCGATATTAAGTCGTAGCACGAGTGGTGGAGATTATAATGACGTGTGGAGTTACACTTCAGAACCTGAAGAAATCGTTGATGGGACGGAGGAGATTGATCTTCCCGAGATTTTGGTGAGAAGAGCACAGCAAAAGGACGACGTTGAGCGGGCTGCACGACCCCGGCGACCTTCCACGTTTCGGGATAAATCGTCTTCTCGTAGTCTTGGCGGGTCATACCGAAGAGCTGGCGTATCGAGACCTCCACCCATGGGCGCTTCTCCGGATTTACGAGGCACTCTTAGATCTCGAAAACAAAGTTCGATTTTGTCTGCTTTGGAGGACCGACGGCAGAAAGATGGAGGAGGGGATCCTGCTATGAGACCGGATGCGCATGCTCAGGCTGAACTGGTGATGGCACTTCCAACTCCATCTCGACTATCGGTTGATCAAGGGGGTCCCTCCGCTTTGAAGAGATCCACGAATATATCAGCCAATCGCGCGATTTATCATGAAGTGCTTGCGGAGGAGAAGCACGAGTTGCAGCAGAGATTAGAGGAGGAGCAGGCTGTGGCAGATAAGACACAATCAACCAAGTCTTGGCTGACTAACTGGATGTTTACAAAGGCCGAATAGTGTGACTTGGTGTTATGACCTCGCAGAGTAAGTTATGTAAGTAGTAAGTAGGCATACCCTTTCGCACACCAATAATGCTTATACAGATAATTTTGTAAATGTTTTTGGATGTAAAGTACGAATTTATTTCTCATTGTGTTACAGTGTGGTTTTGCCGTGAATGCTTCCTCTGTACCTCCTCTAGTTCCGGATCCAGAGCCGATATTTTCCCTCAGTTCAATATTAAGCCCCGCCAAGGCTCTACAAAGCCTCAATTCCGGATAAAGTTGCTGTTCGACTCGGCGCTTAATTACCTTCATTGTCTGTGTGAAAACCTTGGTTCTCTACTCTAGTAACCCCTGACAGTCTCAGGCTGGAAATAGCGCTTAGATCTTTTCTATACATCGGTGAGTCCCTGGGATTGCAGACCTTCTTGTTTACCTTTACGGTTTACCAATGGATCACTGGGAGATCGATTCCAAACATCTTTGGCCGTTGGCGATTGCTCAATTCTAGGTACATCTGGAGTCAATTGCATACGTACGGAATAATCCTAACATTCGAGTTGGACACTCTCCCCGCGAGATTACCCGCTGTGTCTTAGATAGAACCGACGATACTCCTCCCTTTCTCCATTTTAAAGATTTGTGAATGTTTTATTCTCAATCATATAAAATCAACAGAGCGGAACCATGCGTTGATTATTCGCCTGTGCTGATATGTTCCAAGTCGCTGTCCTCTTATTACTCGTAGGATCTGCATATGCCGGAACCACCATATGGTCGGGCAGCTTCAATGCCTTTTCTAACGTGAGCGCGTTTGATCAATGCAAGTGCCACTCTATCTTTTGGTTCAACAAAACAACTCGTTTATTTCCCATTTTCAGGGTCTTGGGCTAGCGAAGTCGGCACGTATCAGTGGTACATTCATGGGACTCAGCCAACGTCTCACTACCTTGCACTCTCTCCGAGCTACAAGAATCCCGCTGACACCGCAGAGACTAATGGACTGATGGTGACCATTGACTCGACCGCGACCTGGAATTCGAACATGGAACGAACCGAGCTTATTCCGCAAACCAGCCAGAATCTCGGAACAGGCAATTTGTTCTACCATTTCTCACTCAGTACTGATCCTCGTGGCGTCAATACCCCTGATGTGCGTAGTATCGCTTTCCTCTTTCTGATGTATACCATTGATAACTTGTGTTGTTAGTCTACATTGGAGCATCAAGTACGAACGTTTGAACAGCGATACCACTTGATAGTAGATGTTTATTATTTTACTTTCCACAGATCTTGTTTTTCGAAAGCCATTTCACGGAGGTATGCGTATTACGATTCCGTACTTTTCCAGATCTTCTAAGCTTGAGTATTATAGATTAAATATGGTGTAGCGCCCACTCCGACTAACTTGCAGTGGATGGTTTCCAGTCAATACCGATGGGGGACCCCGCTCGTTCCAGGGACATGGTACAACTTTGCGTACGACATTGATGTGAGTTCGAGTGGGGCATACCGATTCCATACGGACTGAATCTGTTTATAGTTCAGCGCCCAAACAGTCGGGCTTTGGTTCTCAACAGGGGGTTCTCCCCTGACCAAAGTGGCGAGTAATGTCGCCGCATCGACCTCCACAAACTCCGAAGATTTCCATGTCGGAGTTCTGCGCATCGTGAACACCCCTGCTCCAGAAAATTGGTACATTTCTGGCGTTTACATCGAGAGCGGGCCCATCACTACTGCGATTGGCAATGGAAGCGGCTCTGGTTCCAGCTCCAGTAAGCCCGGGACCACTTCGACTCCCACCACGACCCCAACTACGACGCCGACCACTTCTCCGACATCTACTCCGACAGACGTCCCTCATGTATGACTTATCTTTGTTTCTGTTGCATGTTCTGATATTAAGGAAATAGTACGCCCAATGCGGAGGAACGGGATTTACTGGGAACACGGTCTGTACGCCCCCGTATACCTGCACTGCGGTCGCTCCGCCTTATTACTATCAGGTGAGATACTTACATGATTTTTTTGGACTGATAAGCGTTGTAACACGGTTTGTAGTGTTTGTGATCTGGAGTTGAGTTTTCCTGGTGCACAGTGACTGAGTCTGTGCCTATAGTTGCATGTAATATGTAGTTCAGGTGTTGCTATCTAAAATTTATTCTCGGAGCAGTGCAACAATGTCAGTCGTTTGAGCACCTCTTGGCATGAGCCTAATGAGTGATGGTGTACTGAGAGGAGTTTGTGAATTTGAAGCTCGAGTTCAAATTCAAAATCGTGGAGAGACGGTCACGGAC
Organism: Collybiopsis confluens; assembly: GCA_013368555.1. Taxonomy (NCBI): domain Eukaryota; kingdom Fungi; phylum Basidiomycota; class Agaricomycetes; order Agaricales; family Omphalotaceae; genus Collybiopsis; species Collybiopsis confluens. The sequence continues at coordinate 95,871 of JAACJN010000038.1, forward strand.
GATTTAGACGCGGATGACAACAAATCACGGGATAAATCCCAGCCACTGGTCCCGTGCAGCTATATCGTTTTCCCACGGAAAGAATTGTTCCTCACAACCTAGAGCACAAGTGCACCGCACGCAAGAAATTCAAGAGACCTCAAGATGGGTAAGTCATACTTGCTCCCTGTGCACGATAGCACGGATTCTGATTTACGCAGTTCGTTACGCCGCCGCTGCCCATGCCACAAATCCCGAAAAGAGTATGTAGAGTAATGTCAAATCCTGTTCGAAAATTTGAACTTATGCTTTGGTCACTTCAAGCTTCCCGTGCGCGAGGTGAATACCTGCGTACACATTTCAAGAACATGCGGGAAGTCGCGGCTGCACTAACTGGTGAAGAGAATATGTCCTCGCTGTTCCTTTGGAATAGGATTCTGATCGGTATCTGTGAACAGGGCTTAAATTGACAAAGGCGTACACCTACCTCAACGACGTCACAGAGCACAAGCAGGTCATTCCTTTCCGACGATTCGCTGGCGGTGTTGGACGAGCAAGTCAGGCAAAACAGTTTGGGACGACTCAAGGTGTGTGTGTCAATCTGATTTGACGCGGCTAGTTTGGCTGATGTTGCCAACCCCTCAGGTCGCTGGCCCGAAAAATCCGTGAAATTCATCGTTCGCCTGCTAAAGAACGCCGAATCCAACGCAGATGCCAAAAACCTTGATGTCGAGGATCTTTTCATTAAAAATATTGTTGTGCAGCAGGCTCCTGTGCGCTCTGATCTTCCTTCGCGCTATCTAGTAACTTAATCCTTTTTTTACAGAAAACCCGCCGCCGCACCTACCGTGCCCATGGTCGTATTAACCCTTACCAGGGGCATCCATGCCACGTTGAAATAATCCTTGCTACTTCCGGTGAGGAAGTTGAAAAGAGTACGGACAAGCCCAACGCTCTCATCGGTCTCAACAGACGGCAAATAGCAAGGAAGCGTATTGAGGCTGGCCGGGCATAGATATGTAGTGCCACATAGTATGCAATGTCTATGTTCTTGTACATGAGTATGTTATGCGACTCCATTATCCATCTTCAATACCTCGACCTCGTGAAGATGGATAACTTCATACAGTGAAGACGAAGGATATAATGATAAGGATGCAAAACCATGGCTACAATCACGGTGGTAAGTAGCACAATAAGAGAGATGATCAAGTGAGTAAAGACCTAATACTGATAGAAAGAAACAATGTGAATCGTTAGAAGTGAGTAGAAATCTAATATCGAGAGAAAGAAAGTGAATCGTTGGTAGTGGAAAGGAGTGACCGTGCGAATAGATTCGCATGAAATGAATGCAATCGCAAAGAAATTGGGAAGCGAGGGTGTTCTAGGCAAATAAGATTTCCGCAACTTCTGACTTAGGACTTGGTGGAGGAGACAACTGGGGCGACGGCCTAGGAACAGAAGCCATCGAGGCCGTCCTAGTGGTACGCCGCGCCTTTCGTGGCTTGAAGTCTTCACTGCAAAGTTTATAACCGATTAAAATCCCTAGTAGATTCTATCTGTCCGAACGCGTACCTTCGTTTTGTGAACCACTGCATGTGTGCGGCTTCATTGGCCACACTGAATCTCGCGATGTGATTTTGAAGAAGAGGCTGAACCGCACTATCTTCTGGTAGCACATAGAGACGCGTTGCTTCGATCGCTATGAGAAAGGTTAATTTTAGTACGAAGCTGGGACTCCATGCCATTGATACATACCGGATATCGTCTTTCCAATGATGCGGAGACTTTGGGCGTGGATGCTGTTATCTGCCATGAGGCTGCTTGTGGACTCTGTGATATGGGTGACGTTCCGAATCAAGTATTCTGAAAAAGTGGGTGAGAAGAGACAACTAAACGACCAAAGTACAACATACGGAAACGCGGCACTGACGCCACCGATTCGGGAAGTTCGTCGACCTTTCTGAGGTCATTAGTGAATAAGGCATTGAGCTTGTTGTACGTTTCCTGTGGTTTCGAACCTTCCCAAGCCTGATTGGATCAGCCTGAGAAGACTTTCCGAATCATAGGGTATCCACTCACGGGAAGGATGTCGAAGAGACGCCCGACAACAGTCGAGTAGGTAGACGCCCAAAAGATTGTCCAAGCAGAGTTAATGTTGTTCAATTCAACGCACGCCTGCACGAAGACTGAGTTTGGGTAAAAGGAAGGCAGTTGAAAAAAAAGCTCACATTACCAACGGCCAGCCAAAAACTAATAGAACGATATATATCATCGAGACTCTTGGAGTCGAGGATGATGGTATGCAAGACGAACATGCTTAGCGAGCGATCAAAAGATTTCACCGCAAAGGCCGCCTGTTCCGCGGCGAGCGCCGAGTTCTTCATCTCTCTTTCAGTCACTTGATAGGCGTATATTTCCATTGCGAGCTGACCAGATTCCCTGAGGAGATCTGTCTGCTGCGAAGCCAGAGTCTCGACTAATACCCGACTGGAAGAGCCATCTGCCTGTTGGAGAAGCCTCGCAAGCTGCTTTCCCGCGCCTTTATGACGTTTCTTGACCTCGCTCAGTCTCTCCTTCATGCGATCTTCGCAACCTTTGGTCTTGCTTTTCAACCATGCGCGCATCAGAGCCTGAGTAGGCAAGCGACCATAGAGCTCGACCTCGAGGATGGTGAGCGAGTTTGCCATCGCTTCATGCCCGGCAGAGCAATCGAATAAAGCAATCGGGAATTTGACCGCGTGATCCAAAGTGAGAGTAAAAGGAGAACAGGCAAGACGAGAGTTCGACGTATTCCTGACCCGCTTTTGAAGCCACTTGGTACGAGTCATTCCATCAACCCGTACTCCCTTGATAGCCTGCGCGAAGGCTATGCCGAGTTTTTCGGGGAGAAATGAAGCCGCTACTTGTTTCAGCACAAAATCCTGCATGTCGTTCAAGACACAGTAAGTATCGTAGGGAGGCTCCCAGTACTGCGTAAGCCACCGGATTAGGACACTGATAACACGAGGACGAACGATACCGTGTTGGTTATTGCACCAGACCCGTGCTTGTTCGTGGGTCATTGGAATTTGAGGCATCGTTTCGTTGTAGCGACGGAGAAGAAGATCGAGGACTTCGCTGGAGAGAAGGACATAGCGGAATGTGGTAAAGAACCAGTGAAGGAGAGTAGGATCTTGAATCGCGTCCTTGGAGGTGAGAAGACGGATGATGGCTATCGGAGAGGATTTGATCACATGAGTATTATCGTGACTTAATTCGATGTTCATTGTGTCCCCAGACAAAGGTGGAAGCTCGATGTCAACGCCGGGATGAAGTGGATCGACAGGGTAGTAGAGAGCTGAATTTCTTGGAGCGTATTGAGGTGAGACATATCCAGTTTGCGCCTCCTTACCAACCTCAGCTTCCTTCTTAGGTGCCTGGCCTTTATGTCGAAGCAAGGATCCTAAGCCATTTTGCCGGGCTTTCTTGAGAATCGCAAGGATGGTAGTGGTTCGCGAAGAGGACACCGAGTTTGTGGACGCGCTGTCGAGGGTAAAAGCGCGGGATGAAGACTGCTCCGAAGGGGCATTTTCAAGAATTTCAGCCGTCATCTGGGCAAACGATATTCTAGCTGTGGAACGACTGGCATTGGATGAAGTTGGCACTGTCCTGCCATCTTCATCCACTGGAATACAGGGCAGAGGTTTGGACATCCTCTCGGTCAGTTGAAGGAGGCGCTCGAGCGCGGCCAGAGTAAGTTCCGCCATATCAACCATCCTATCAACTGAAAATCTTTTCCGGGGTTCCTCTACGTCTTGCATGCCCTCGAACTGTACATTCAACTGCTGAATCATAAAGGAGACACAGTGGAGATTCTCCTGATACTTTTGATCATCCTTGGTATCTTCCGGAACGTTCATGAGGTGAATAACATCTGTAACCGTGACGAGCAAGACTCGAGCAAGTGCTCGAGCGCGCGCTACATCTGTAGAGCCCCTCGACTCACGAACTAGAGCCATGCAAAAGGAAAGCGAGGGATGGCGAGCGTAGAGATCAAACTGTGAGCATGAAGATGATTCGGCGCTGTTCGAGTAGGGGAGAAAGTCTGCTCGATTTGTGTCAACGGAGGATGTAGAGTGACGTCGAGAGCGACGGCCGATTGTTGGCGGGGGGGTAGGGGGTACGACCGCAGTTCCTGCTACGGGTTTGCCCGTGGACTTGTATAATTTATGGAGGTTGACAGAGCTAGAGGATTGGTTCATGTCGGAAAGACCGTGAACTTGTGCAAGGAGGGCGTAAGTTCAAACTGAGGCCGCCTCAATGTATACTGCGAGATTATAAGCCAGTTTATTGTTCCTAGCCACATTTTGCATAGGGTCAAACCCGCCTGTTTGCGGTCAATAAACAATGGATATTGGAAGCGGGCCAAAGTACGACATTCCCAGATAGGAAAATTGAGGCTCCGAACAATGGTGATTAGTATTTTGGTCGATGAAAGTGATCACCCAGGACACAGAATAAGGTGGTCCCAAAGCACGGGGCGCACTTCAATGGTTTTCCATTTTCAGAGCCACAGAATTTACTTGCCGTGAATGTGGAATTGACCATATGGTCCAGGTGTTCGCCGTGTTGCGTAGGTTCTCGTTATATATCTACACCTTTTATCGGGAATGTGTACTCAACAGCTTTGACGTGTTGGCAAGAGGCGATGCGACTGATAAGCACGTGCTACGGACGGTCCGACCAGACCAGACTCTGTCCTCCTCCCCAAGCTTCTGTCTGGCTGATTCATCCCTTAGCTGGCTCAGAAATGGCTGCTAATAGGTGATTTCCGCAGATCTGGCTTTCTCTTTCTGCTAATGTTTGCTTCAAATTACAGGCTCAATGACCCAGAAATATCAATCCGAGTTACTCGTCAGTCAACGTTTTCGTTCATGCCCGCCTCTCTTTTCACACCGGCTCGACAGTTCATGGGGCTACCAACCTAGCCAAACGCGATATCCTCGGCCTGCCGGATCCGTTTGCAGTCTTAACCGTCGACGGAGACCAAGCTGGTCACTCCTTGGTCACTCGTAAAACACTCAATCCTACGTGGAACAACCATTTCGATGTGTAAGGCAGGCAGTTCTATGCTTTCAAGTTGTACTTACTCTTCGCGTTATCAGGGGTGTACGACAATCGTCAATGCTGGCCATCCAAGTGTTTGACCACAAGAAATTCAAGAAGCGCGATCAAGGTGAGATATAGGTGTAGCTGCTCTACATACAGCAAAATAAAATATTACTTGTCCCAGGCTTTCTGGGTGTCATTAATATACCTGGTTCCGAAGCTTTTGCACTGGCCAGAAGTAATCATGGTGTGTTTCTCTACACGTTATCTGAGCGCTTCTTTCTCATACTACATTATGAATCAGAAATCGTCGCCCGGGATCTTACAATGTCGAGTAATAATCTTCCCGTTTACGGAAAGCTGTTATTTGGATTCTCTTTAACCTCTCGACCTCCACCGCCTACACCTCAAATGGCCGACCCAAATTCTTTTCAGATTTCCCCTGCAGACACTGCGCATCTCTCTCCAAATTTTCCTTCCGGCAGTAACCTTGGTCTCGATCGAATGAGGTCTGCCAGCGCAATTCCTCGCACATTTGAAGAGGATTTATCCAGACAACGTCAAACCGCCCCTCCGCTAACTCTTCGCTCACATGCTAGTGCCATTAATCTCTCGTCAGTACCCCATCGATTCCCACAACCCGAGGTTGGAGGGCGCCCGATCTCGAGCGCGGGCGTTTCGAATCCAACGCCTGCAAGAATAACGGATGATGAAGCTGGAAATCCACTACCAGAAGGCTGGGAACGTCGAGTCGATGCGCAAGCAAGGTACGTCTATGTTTTGTTGCAGCGAACCTCAACGTACTCAGAGCTTTCAAAGAACATACTATGTAGATCACAACAGCCGTACTACAACCTGGAACAGGCCTGAGCCCAGTCAACTGAATAGACGACCCCCAGCCTCACAGCCGCAACCGCAACCGCAACCGCAACCGCAACCGCAAGCCCTCGCTCCTGCACCCGCTCGAAATCTGAGCGCCACATCTGTTGCATCTTCTACCTCTATATCTCCCCCGCCGCCCGCCACTCCTTCTGTATCTACTACTGCGTCCTCTGGATACAGCGATATCCCTTTACCTCTTGGATGGGAAGAACGCCGTACTCCCGAAGGCCGAGCCTACTTTGTCGACCATAATAATAGAACGACGACATGGGTAGACCCACGAAGGTCTTTGCATCAACCCACCGCTCCTGCAGGTGGGGCTAGTTCAAATCTAGGCCCGCTGCCATCCGGATGGGAAATGCGACTTACTTCTACTGGCCGTGTTTATTTCGTTGATCATCACACCAAAACCACGACGTGGGATGACCCTCGATTGCCTTCTTCTCTCGACGCTAATGTACCTCAGTATAAGCGTGACTATCGACGCAAGGTGGTGTACTTTAGAAGCCAGCCAAAAATGCGTGTACTGCCTGGGAAATGCGATATTAAGGTTCGCCGCACGCGAGTCTTGGAAGACTCGTTCTCTGCCGTTATGGGCAATACTTCAGACGAGATGAAGCGTAGACTGATGGTAAACTTTGAAGGAGAGGATGGTCTGGATTACGGAGGAGTTTCTAGGTATGTGATATATTTCATCCAACAACCATCTGCCCATTTTTCTTACGCCGAATACAGAGAATGGTTCTTCTTACTCTCACACGAGATATTTAATCCAAGTTACGGCCTGTTTGAGTATTCCGCCCACGACAATTACACCCTGCAAATCAACCCCGCTTCTGGTATCAATCCGGATCACTTATCCTACTTCAAATTCATTGGACGTACCTTGGGACTTGCAATCTTCCATCGGCGTTTTCTGGATGCTTACTTCGTCCCCAGTTTCTATAAAATGATGCTGGGCAAACGGATGACTCTCACTGATTTGGAGAGTATCGATGCGGAATTACATCGATCGTTGGTGTGGATGCTGTAAGATTTTGCTTCTTTGAATTCTGCAATTATCTGAATGGTTGCGTAAAGGGAAAACGACATCACTGACGTCCTATATGAAACGTTCACCACCACGGAAGATCGATTCGGTGAAACGGTCACAATTGACCTCAAGCCCAACGGAGGAGATGTTTCGGTCACTGAAGAGAACAAGAAGGACTACGTCGACGCCGTTGTTGAATACCGAATATCGCGGCGTGTCAAGGAGCAATTCAGCGCATTTATGGATGGGTTATTGGAGCTTATACCATTAGATCTGATTTCCGTATTCGATGAACGCGAATTGGAACTAGTTATCGGAGGCACAATTGATATAGATGTGTAGGTCTTTTTTCTTCCTTATTCTGCTGAAATCGACTCTGACTCTCGTTCCAGAGATGATTGGACCAAGTTCACCGATTACAGAGGATACGAAAAGACCGACCAAGTCATCGAGTGGTTCTGGCAATGTATTCGTTCCTGGCCAGCGGAACGCAAGTCTCGCTTGCTCCAGTTCACGACGGGGACATCGCGTGTGCCTGTCAATGGTTTCAAAGATCTCCAAGGCTCGGATGGTCCGCGTAGATTCACGATAGAAAAATCCGGTGACCCTCAGGGACTACCTCGCAGCCACACTTGCTTCAATCGCTTGGATTTGCCGCCGTACAAGGACTACGAGAGCTTAGAGACCAAATTGTTGTATGCTATCGAGTAAGCCTTGTCCTTGTGTCTCTGTTTTCCTGACTGACAGCATTTGCGCAGGGAGACAGAAGGATTTGGAGTGGAATAATGGAGAACATGCCCATCCGTTCTTTTGGATTTTTTTGATCTCATCTCGTTGTTTTCTTGCTTTACAGTACTAGCATCTTGTATATTACACGTTAATACCACAGTGTATACATTTTTTTCATTGGTATACTACATAGATGTATATATCAATACATACCCCAAAAAACAAACTTCAGTTTTCCATTTTACGAATCATCCTCTTGTCTCGCTCGCCTACTACGTTGACCAGGCCCTCATTCTCTAAACCCTTCACCACTTCTGCAAACTCAGCCGGATCCACTTTGATGCTACTCTGGCTACCAAGGGATTTGATCGCATCGACCCATTTAATGCCCCGAGTCCCCCCACCGCCACTCAGAATCTGGAGTAACTCCTTCCTCATGCTCTCCCTTAATTTGAGCTGACCCTGACCAGTTCCGGTATTCAACAATCCCATATCAATCTTTCCCGTCCTCGGGTCCATCGCACTCGTTCGGATAGCCTCGCGCATCAATCTCACCGCTTCCTTCACATCTTTGACTTCGACAAACTCTGAGAAATGCATCCGAGCATGAGCTTCAGAAAGGCGGATCATACTCTCCAGCTGTCGGGTAGTAGCGGTAATGCGTTTTTCAGAAGTTCTAGGGTCGGCACCCATGTTACGCATCTCGACGTATGCTGCAACTAGCTCTTTTCCCGCAGCCTCGGTAATGATTGGGTGGATCCTGGACCTAGCAAAGTCGATATAGGCCGATAATTCATTTATCGGCTATGAAATAACTGTTATAATGCAACTCGAACGAAAAAAACTCGGAAACTGCATCTTACCAGAATATCATTCCCACTGTTATCAGGCGTATCTTCAAGGTATAAACCAACCAAGTGTTGCGCCAACCTACGATCCAAATTTTCATCTACTTGGTCCAAAACAAGATAGAGCAGATCGAATCGAGAAATGAGCGTCGGCGGAAGGTTGATATTTCTGGTAATAGGCATATCCACATCGTATTTTGATCCAACGGGATTGGCTGCTGCCAGAATAGATGTACGAGCATTCAAGGTTGTGATGATCCCAGCCTTGGCGACAGAGACAGTTTGTTGTTCCTGTACCCACATCAATGAGGAAGAGAAATGGGTATACATGGTTTGAGACGAACCATGACTTCATGCAAAACGCTTCGTGTAGCGTCGGACATCTTATCGAATTCATCGATACAGCAAACACCTCCGTCGCTCAGAACAAGAGCACCACTAAAGTACAAAGCCTCGGTCAAAAGTCAGAGAAAGACGGAGGTAACGTGCACTGACCTTTCCAACACCAACTGTTTGGAGTCCGGGTCTCTGGTGACATATGCTGTCAACCCGACCGCGGACGAGCCTTTACCAGAGGTGTAGACTCCACGAGGAGCGATTTTGTGAACATACTGTAGGTGATTATTTGTTTGAAGAGGCAACATTCAGAAGGGTTACGACTGACCTGCAGAATCTGACTTTTACTAGTACCAGGATCTCCAACCAAAAGGACATTGATATCGCCTCGGTATCGCGGTCCACCCCCGCCTCCTCCCCTCGAGATGCTCTTGTTTGCACCGCCAAACAACTGCAACAAGATCCCCTTTTTGACATCATCCATCTCCCAAATAGAGGGTGCAAGCGATCGCGCGAGATATTCGTAAATGTCTGGTCGCCTAGAAAGTTCTCTCAAGTGGCCCTCGTGTAAAGCTCTACGACTCAGACTTCCGTCTGCGGCGGCGGTTTGGGCCAGAGGATCAGCATCGGGACTATCTCCATCGACCCCATCACCGACCCCGCCCACCCCAGGAATCTTATCTCCGCCCAGTGGTCGAGTAGATCTATCGAAGCCCAGCCCTTTATCGGTGCCAAGCTTTACATGGACCACATCTATAAAGGTCTTGAAAAGACTCTTGAGAGTCCTCTGTCTCGGGTTAGCTCTCACAGGTGTGCTTCTAAAGATACCCGTGACAAGGATCCTGTCGCCGGGTTTAGTGACATCCACCAATTCATCGTAAACGCTGAGCGAGACGGTGTGAGGAGTTTGACCGTCGGGTACGGCATCAGGCGTCTCCTGCACTCGGACGACCTGTCTGTCCGCAAATTCAGAACGATTGTGAATAAGAGACATGGTCCCAGGGGAGGCACAAACGTCGCGGGGACATCTGGCAGGTTCAGCAATCCGACCCCGGGAGATTTCAACCTGGATCGTATGAGAGCAAGTGAGGCATCTGAAGAAGGCGACCTTCATATCTGGAATGACAGGCGTGGCACGGATGACGAGCCCTTTGATACAGACAAGCTTGTCGGTATCTGTGTGGGGGTAAGGAATGTCCCAAAGATAGAAAATAATAACTTACCAGAAGGATTCAATTCACGCATGTTGATGGGAGATAATCCCATGGGACGGACTTTATACACTTTGCTAAGGATGTCGGAGATCTCTGCTTCTCCCTCAACACCTTGCATGCCCTCCATTCCTTCCGCCTGATCTTGTTCGGCTATTTCAATCATCACATCTTTGAGAGCCTGATCGAACGTTGGAACAACTTCCTGCGGGTATTTGACGACTTGCGAATGGAGCTTTTTCACTGGAGGATATGCCAGGAGATTCCTGATGTCGAGGTTAAGATTTGTTTCCCCAGTTCTGCGCATTCGCCGCAAGTATCCTACATATAACAAGGCTTCACCTTCTTCGGGGCTTGTAAGCGCTCGAGTGGGTAACCCGGTCTCTCGGTTGTACGCAACACGGTATTTGACTTTGAAATTCTTCAGGAAGTCGGTGAAGAGCTGGATAGTTTGATTGATATTGACAGTTGTACCCCAGATCGCACGAATTTCGTCAGGTTCTTCGGATGATGGTGGATTCGCGGCAGAAAGTAATGGAGCAGAAGAGAGCGGTATGTCGAACTGCATGCCATCGGAGGCGAAAGGATCACTAGTGGGGCGACTAGGACGAGGAGTGCGGTTTCTGCGGGATGACGGCGTAAGAGAAAGAGAAGAGTGAATATCCCCTCGTCGATTGACTAGAGGAGTAGCGGGGACGGCGGGGCTCCTGTAATGTTACAAATGGTAGTGAGCTCGGGTTTCGAATGACGAGGTCAAGGACATACGATGGAAAACCCAAGAGCTCCGAGTCTTGTCCAGGTACAGGAGGATCAGAGGTAAAATTTACGTGTCTTCGAGCTCTTTTTGAAGGTGACGAGCTTGGAAAGGCGATCGGAGAGGAACTGCCGGCTACAAGTCGCGTCAATGAAGAAGAAAAAGCGACGGGTGAGAGGGCATTTACGAGCAAAAAGGGGCCTTTGCTTCGGCGTACTCAGCCCGACGGCCCTTCTGGCGGTGACATTTCGGAGAGGAGAGCTTCCTACGACACTTTGGCTAGCTCGTGAGCGAGATGGTGTGCCCGCATTAGTTGAAGGAGTTCCCGCGAGAAAAAGGGGATTACTGTTGGTATTATTGTCATAACCAGCACCTTCTTCGCCACCTTCGTTCATATCAGCGTCAGAGGACGGAAAATCGAGAGGTGGTGGTGAGGACATGGCAGAATGAAAGGACGCGCACGGACCGTGACTGTTCGCGGCTGTTACACTGTCACAAATTCACACCACGTGCTGCACATGTAACAGCCGTCGGCGCGTCACAGTGGCAGAAGTAATTTTTTTTATTTGATCGATTGACTAGTACTTACTGGACCATTCTGTGATAATGAACGGTTTGTGGTCGCAATCGGCGGGCCATGCTTGTGATGGGACCTTCCCACTAGCTTGCTTTCATAATAACCGGGTGGACATCCCCTCCAGCACCTTTCTTTGACGCACCAGGTATCGATAGCTCGAGCACGAATTCTGTGGCAAAATATCGACTTTTGAGACTGCTGCAGTCCCAGATTAAAGGGCTGAAGACTTTGCAATCAAACCGAGCGTTACAGTCAGATTTAAATAATAGTGTAGAGTAGATGTGGAGATATAATAATATTATAAACGTGAACTCTAAACCACAGCTCGCGTGTCATCGATTCATCGATCATCCCTTGCTTCGGTGACATACTCCTGCATCAAGCTGACGACCTGCTTCAAGTTCTGGCTGAATTTCGCAGAAATGGGTACCACATCCAGGCAGCGTCGATTGCCCTCCTCATCGACTATCGTTAATTCTTTCTCCACAAACTCTTCCAGACGTCCAAGTTTGAGTTGTGCATCTTCAACTGACGTATCATCACCGTCCCCGCCGAGTAGATCGGCCTTATTGGCAATAACCATTCTGGCTTTTTTGCTCATTCCGGGGAGATACTGTTCTAGTTCATCCCGCAGAACAGCAATCTCATCCCATGGCGCGGGCCCAGAAAAGTCCACGACATAGACTAATGCAAGGGAGCGCTCCATCGAACGAAGGAACGAGTGGCCTAGTCCGACATTTTCAGATGCTTTGGAAATAAGACCTGGGTTATCAGCGATGGAGAAACGGAAATGTTCCACGACATCAAAGAGGTGGCCCGTTCCATATCCACGCTCGGGTAAGGCGAAATGTGCTTGCTGGTTCCGTGTCAATGCGTCAGAAAATGCACCTTCTTCCATCTTGGCTTCGGTCTGGGCCATTTCTATCTGGGTTTCTTCGTGTACCATGCCTTCGGTAAGGCCGCCTTCGAAGTTGCCATCGGCTGCAACACGCACCACACCGACGACAGGGTTCAGCGTGGTAAAGGTGTAGCCGGCAACCTCTGTCTTGGCTCGACCACCAGTAAGCGCGCGTAAAAGGGTGCTTTTCCCCGCATTGGGCATCCCGACGAGACCAACATCGGCCAAAAGTTTGAGTTCCATTGAAAGGGTTATCCTTTCTCCTTCGTGACCACGAGTAGCAAACTTTGGAGACCGATTTTCTTGAGTATGGAAGTGGGGATTGCCTATCCCTCCCTGACCGCCTGAAGCAATAAGGTAACCCAACGCCTCCTTCTTCGAAAGACCGAGAGGAACATTTGAATCGTCCTCACTCTGCATTTCCTTGTCCAAATCGAGGTATATCGGTTGCTCGAGTTCCCTTTTCCGCCTCGCATACCTTCGTTCTCTTTCCTGTTTGTATAGCATCTGCTCTGCTTCTTTGAACGCGTCCCTCTCCACATTAGACTCGCTATATCTTGGATAATGCACCCAGCGTCTGTCCCGCATCTTCGCCTGCTTGTCCGGCGTGTCCAGCTCCTCTAACGCCTCGGCTTCTGCTTCCCACTCGTCTTTGGCTCTGCGAGGATCATTCCTGGGTAATTCGCGTACTATCGTTCCGAGCGGGACCCGAATAACAAGTGGGGCACCATTTTTGCCGTTCTGCCACGTTCCTTGCCCGTTCCCGCCATTTTCACCCCGAGCGCGTTTGGTGACGGAAGCAAGTGTAGTCAGCTCCGGAGTAGGAAGAATATAAACATCGCCTCCTCGTCCGCCATTTCCACCAGAGGGTGGACCAAATGGAAGAAATTTTTCACGGTGAAAAGCAGCGCAGCCGTTTCCACCTTTGCCTGAGGATGTCGGGTCATTTTTTTCGTTGTCATGGGAATTTGGGTATTCGAAAAGATTCCTAACCTCCTCGTATATTTACAATCAGATGATCCAGGAAGTTCTGGCCCTAAAGGTAAAAGTAAGAGTACGGAAAGCGAAGAGAGGCCAACAAGACTGACACCTTGTCTCCGCTTCCATTCTGTTTTTCGTCTTCTGCGATAGGCCTCATGGTCCTCTAAAGATTGTCGGTAGATGACTTGGTTATTACGAATGGCAGCGCATGTTGAAAAACAAGACACAGAACGTCGGGATATAGAGCAGAGCATTTTCCCTGGTGGCCGCCGTAGGCGTCAAACCTGCATCCTGATTACTAATCAAATCGTGGTCAGACGCGATGCCATTTCGCTAAGCGGCCTGCTATGGCTTTTGAGGCAACCCAAAAGACAGATTCCAGAATCAATCTCATAGCAGAGAGGCGAATTGATCACAGATACAAGGCAAGTAAATAAGAAAGTATCCTCGATGCCATTGTTGCTTTGATGCGTGGGAAAGAGTCACCTAAAGCGTGATCCCAACTGTTTGCCGAAGCGAGAGAGCTCTCGTTAATTCCCGACTTCCATCTCACGCGCCAACCAGATTCTACATTCACTGGCTCCTCAAAGAGACTGCTCACTTTCCTGACCAATTCTGAGGGTCTAAAACTCCCTTGATTGTGTCGTCGTCAAGACACTGTTATCCCGATATCGGAACGTCATTCACGAGCCAATCTACCTGGTTGGACAATGGCCACAAAGCCGTTCACCCCATATCCCCTTCCGACGCCCCTCAGGTCGTTCTTATTCAAAACAACCAACGATGGTGTTGTTCCACCTATCGATGAACTTGAAGCACTCCACGCGGAGCTGAAGAATCTCAAAACTAGAACGATGGAGAAGTCACGACGGGCAGGGGAAGATACGAAGCTATTGGAAGAAGGGATGAAGAGAATGAAGGACAAGTCAAAGAAGGGCAAAGAAAGGGAAGTCAAAGAAAAGGTCAAAAGGGAACGCGACTGTCAGTACTTCTCAAATTATCCATTTTGGATTGATCATTGATAGCTAAATCTTTCAATTCTTTTGCTCTTGGGCCGTTCGTGGGCCTACAAAATTTGACTGCCTTTTAATGTTCTGCTTCTCTTCGTCATTCGTACGATGATGACACGCCGTCGAACGCGAAATGCAGTCTCGGCGACGCCGATGCCTGATTCTGTCGATGATAACAAGCCTCTAGCATTGGCGTTGTCAGCTTCTAGTGTTTCCGGATCCAGCAAACCACGAATATCTTCGCACCCGCTCAACTCCAATTCCGGCGCACCTTCTTCCTCTCGTTCCTCGGTGGATCCTGAAAAGAAGAAAAAGAAGAAACGCAAACGAGATACGCTGGAGGATAGTGATATAGAAATGGGTATGCATCCCTGTTTTAAGCCCCGCTTTCGTCGTTCTTACATTCCCCCCTCTACTTCTCACATAGATATTGGACCTCGAATACACAAAGGTTCTACTCCAATACCCAACCATTCACATTCGCTGTCCCTCCCACCTGCTCCAAAAGCAGCGAAATCAGCATCATCTGTGTCCAAGGTCTGTGCACTCCTCATCCGAGCCCCAAAAATTGCTTATCATCTCGATGTTTAGAGCTTCACTCAGTCTCATGCTGGCATAGATTTCGCCGTTCCAGCGCCTCTTCAAGTTCTCCCCCCACGTCCACCGATACAAATACCCCCAGTACCTGCGCCTTCGCACCCGACTCTGGTCACCGAGGATTTTAGCAAGATTGGCAAAGCGCCGCCTCAGGTTGCAGTCGCAACGTTTTACTCTAGCGTTGAGCCTTACCTGAGGAATATTAAAGAAGAGGATGTTGGGTTTCTGGAGTGGTCAGGAGACGATACGGAGCCATTTGTATTTCCTCAGTTGGGGCGGCATTACCTGGAAGTGTGGGAGGAACAGGATCGTTTAGGTCAGCCGCCTTCGACTACCACACTTTCAACCCTCGAGCAATCCGCTCAGATTGAGGGCGAGGTACACAATCCATATGCAATGGCTCCAAATCCGTCGTTCGACCCTTCTGCGCTTGCGGAAGGGGATACTCAGCTAGAGCATCTGGGACATGGACCCCTCACCGAACGCCTCATATCATCACTACTTCCCATGCCCGACAGCCATCTGACATGGAAAGGTGTCAAAGCCGCTGAAGACGCAATGGAAGGTCGTCCCGGAGGAAGCGGTGCTGCAGCGAGTAGAAGGGAAAAGCTCACTGTCGCAGATCTAGAACGACGGATCGGTGATACCATGCGCTGGTATGGATTACTACCAAGCGCCGGCGCCGGCGCTCAGATCGACTACAGCTACAAAACGGACGACCCTATCGCTGCAGCACTTCGTATCAACCAGATCGAACTGCGTCGTGTCGCTGCTATAAATCGTCTACGCAAAGCTCGTTATGCTAAAATAGCAGAGGATAGGCTTGGTTGGGCAGAATACCACGAGTTGAGGGACACTATCGACAAAAATATTCTCAACGTGTATAGCAAGCTCCAGAGGGTCCAGAAGACGCAAAAGGAAGCCCCAAAATTGGGAAGGAAGAAGAAGATAAAGTCCGAAGACGGGGCCTCTGTCAATGGTGTCAGCGGTTCCAACAGTGCTACTTCGAGTGGCGAAACTCTTCCTCCGTGCCCGGCTGCTCTCGGCCTTGGCCCAGACGAGGAGAATAGACTGGTAGTGAGTGATACCTTGAAACATCTCGTCCAGGTGAGGCGGGACTGGGTCAAGCTAGGCGAGGCTCTCTTGGATGAGAAGGAAGGCCCGTTGGAATTTATGGACGTAGATGACGACGCAGATATGAATGATGATGGGTCAGGGGTCGGGGTCAACGGCGGTTCGACCTTGAATTGGCGCACTGATTCGAGAGAACGACCACGTCGTGGTCGATTAGTCGGCTTTCCCAAATGGAGCATTTTCAAAGGGATCGAGGAAGAGGTCGATGAAATCATGCGGAAATGGGAACACAGTGAAGCGGAGCGAGAGCATGCAGAAATGCAGAATCAAACGAAGCCACCTGCGACTGCGACGACGACGAATGTCAATGGAAATTCGACGATAACGACCCCGACCATGACCGGTAATCCAGCTGTTACTACTCTTTCGGCCGGAAGTGGCTTGAAGATTCATCTCAATGGTAATATTCAATCGACCTATGGTAAAGGCAAAGGAAAGGCGAAAGACGATCAAATGGACGTTGGCTGACGCTCTTGATCAGTAACTGAATTCGTTTTCCTGACTTTTAGTGCTTGCTTTAGCCACTGATGTGGATATAGATTATTGTTTTATTGTACATACATCATCGCTTTACATTATAACTTTGGCGAACGTCCCCACATAAGTACTGTACATGTATATACCTCTTGAACGTGCTTCAATAGAGCAATCTACTTCAAGCAAGTGTTCAGTCGCGGCTGCGCCGCCTTCGTGAGTCATTTATCACGTGATGCTCTTCCACCAACCCCTGTCGCCACTTGCCATTGACGCTGAGGATGGTCACCTTTACGTTTGCAAGTCAACGTCGTTATCAATCAGCTCTCAATCACTGACACCCATAAAAGATCAGACATGGGCAATCCACCGACAACGTTGTAAGTTACGCCATATTTTTGCCAACTTGGGACGCGTCTGAGCTCGGAGAAGAAAAAGGTTTGGGCAGGATGGAAAGACGCTCCTTTATCGAATCACGGTAATAATTCCATGTCATTATTTAGATTAGAGCGAGACTCAAACTTCGCTGCAGGCGTGAAGGTGCAGGATCATCTTCATATCAGTCCTTCCATCTAAGAACTAATGGCCGCGGGCAGCAAGCAGCGGCATTGGGGTCATGGTTCTCAGAAAAAGGACTCGCAGTGAGCACATTCAGACCAGAGCCGAGAATGCGCCTTCTTCCATTTCTTAGTTCACAGCAGTCCTGTCTTCTCCTTTGACACGTGCAGTTACGACTGCTGAAGGAATACTAGAACATCAACCAGAACCAAAGCCGCCCCACATCAAATCCATCTTACTAAAGGAGCAAAACTTCGGCATTGCGGAAGGGAAGCCTTGGATGGCACGAAAGGACCCTAATCTTTCGTTGGAAGATCATTTTACTCGAGGAAGTTTTCCTAGCCCAACGAGACGTAGCGACCGATTTCCTGGAGGTGAGAGCAAGGAAGATTTGGCGGCCAGAGCTGAACAGGCCATCGATGACCTTTTGTTGCCATATGTGTTGGACGTGGAAGGGGAATATCAGAGACCTCTTCATATCGCAATCGTGAGTCACGGATTGTTCATTAGAGAGATTGTGGATGCACTCTATCGTCGCGAAAGGGGAAGAGAGCGGGTGTTGGAAAACTATAGAGGTTTGGCTAACACTGGATGGACGCGTGTGGTGGTCGGCTTGAAGGTATCCTTACATTTCGATTCGGAGGTATGGTAAAGACTAAAGATGACAGGAACCACAAAACCATGCCTATTCCCCAGACTTGAGCGTACGAATAACAATAATTAATGAGCGAGAACATCTCGAAAACCTTGTGAGTTGCGTGCTCTGCGCGTAGTTTTATTTGCTGATGCTGCACAGGTGCGACAAAAGGGAGGTATTGCAAGTGTAGCGCATGACCCAAGGCAGCAGGATATACGGGGATTTTTTGCTGGAAAACCATAATTCTTGTCAAATTAGATGAGGGACATGTTACGGGTAGTAGTGAGACATACTTTGCGCGCTGAGCATCTAATTAGATCCATACGGGAGGAGTTTCTTGTTGAGTTTGTGGGTCTGGGAAAGTGTGGAATAAGCCGTCTGCGCTAACCGATTTTTCCGTGCGGGTGATTTGTGGACATTCAAATGCTGGTGATTAGCGTTTGCCTGAGAAAGAGTCCAGGATTAAATCGAGTTTCTGAGAGTATATGACATGCGTACGCGTTTGAAAAGGCCACCAGAACTGAGGGATCTCCATCGTTTTTTGGCTCCCGAATGGCTCTTCATTTTATAGCCAGCCTCGGCGATAGAAGTCGCTGAAAATGTTCTAGCTCCCCATGGCGAATGGAACCTGAAATTTGAAGCTAGCAATGAGCACATGGGCGTTTACTTGAAGGATTGAGGGTCCGGATAATTGAGGGCAGAGCATGTGATGTGATGCTGACGCAAGACGTACTCGGTACAATCACTTCCACCTTCTTGACCGTCATGTCAGATAATCCTATTAGTGAACCAACGCCTCAAGACGATGCGGAACGCGTAAGATACATGGCTGGTCTCATTTCAAGATAGAAAATCTCATCTATCTCTTTCAAAGATTCGTCTGAAGAGGCTGGCCAAGCTTCAAAGCTCTACTGTCACCTCTCCTTCTCCTTCGGGTGCTTCTACACCGGTATCGAACACGCCAGCACCCTCTTCTTCACCCAAACCCCCATCGAAGCCTGCAGTTGCGCATCCAGTACAAAAGAGGATCGCAGAACCCTCCTTCACTCCTGCACCAGCACCCGTTAGGAAGAAAGCGACACTATCGCATTTGGATATGGATCGTTGGGAAGATGAAATGGTCACGAATGTCTTAAAGGTTACCCTTGTTGTAAGCTTCAATGTGGCTTCATAAAACACGCATAGGCCAACATCGTTTTCGTTCTCATGTCTAGAAATTGGTGGCGGAGCAGAGCGGCCATGATATTATCTGGCTCAAACCTTTGGCCCAGGAAATTCAATCAGAGGTCGAGGGTTTGTGATCTAAAGGATGTTTAATGCCCAGCCATTCTCATTTGCTCGTTACAGGCTCTCTCCCTCGTCTGAATGCCGATCTAATAGATCGTCTCCTCATTGCCCGACTCGAGATTGACCCTCAGACAATGACGTGTGTTTACTTTTTTCTATTTATGGACTAGAATACACCGTTAAGCTGATTTTTGCAGTGACGATCTAGAGTATCTCCCAGTGTTAGCCTCCCTTCCGCCACAGCAAACGATCTTTGAATACTTGGTTGGCTCATGGAAGCGTTTGAACACATTTAGAACAGCCTTAATAAAAAAGGTTTGCTACTCTCAAAATTTCATATGGTGGCGCTTCATCTTAACACAACGCATTAGGGATATCCGCCGGTCGAAACTCAGACTGCACTTGTCAAATTGGACAAAGTACGCGATCTTGTCATCAGTTACGCTGGCTTGACCTTGCAAGAGCCAGAAATGTTTCCTCAACCTTCTGGGTATGATTTTCAGCCATCTATTGTCCTAGGGTAAAGCTTATATCGATGTCAGACGATTCCTAGGCCCCCCAGAACTTCTCGGTCCTCTACTTTCCTTGTCCGCTCTGTCCGCTCCTTTGTATTCATCAGATACCTCTTCACCCAATACACTGTCGCCTTCGGAAGTGGAGCAATTTCTTCAAGACCTTGCGCATCGATTTGAGCCTGATAACGAGATCGATGATGTTCTTGGTCCTGTGGTTCGCCAATTATTATTTCATGAATCCTTGTCACGACCAGAAAGTCTTGGTGGTGGAGTAGCACTCTGGCGAAGCGTGGTCGGCGGTCTAGAGGCACTGGTCTCTGTCAAAAGCATAGCTGCAATGGTCACAAGAATGCCAGAATGGAATCCGATGACCGCGACTGCGGCCAATTTTGAGACACTCTCATTAATGGGACCGTTATGTCGGTTGGGTGTTTTTGCACGAGAATGGGTGAGAATACTACGCTACCCAAAGATTCATTCCCTGATATCGATGCCCCAAGCCGACCGTGGCCAGTACATACTTTTCAGAACCAGAAAAACGTTCTCGAGATGATATTGAATCCTCCTACGCCAGCTTGCGGGGTACACTTAAGAGCCTTCAGGTATGAAACGCAATCATTTTGGGTACCAAAATTAATGACCCTCGTCCTTTTCAGAATTCACTCTTTCAAATCTTCAACACTATCGTCCGAGCTTCGCCTAGTGCGAGAGAGGCCGTTCTGCAGTATTTTTCCCGGATTATTGCTCTAAACGTGAAGCGAACTGGATTACAGGTAAAATTATATCTGATTGTTTTTTTTTTCATCATCCCACCTCTGCCCACAGGTTGACCCTACCACTGTTTCGTCCGACAGCTTCATGGTCAACATCCAGACGGTCTTGTATCGCTTTGCAGAGCCCTTCATGGATGCCAATTACTCTAAGGTCCGGACTTAGGGGTGTTGTAGTCCCAAATCTTGATGCTAAGTTTTTTCTTTCGCAGGTTGACAAGATCGATCCCTTGTATTTTGCGCACTCCAGCCGTATAGACGCCACAGAGGAAACCCGTATCAAAGCCACTACTCAGGAAGCTTTACAATGGGCCGAAGAAAACAAAAGTCTCGAGGGTAAGACCGTAACCTTGCTTGCCCCTGGTCTCTTCTCTCAATGCTATTGCTACAGGACCCAACTTCATCTCCGACATTTTTTATCTGACCATCGCCATGAGTCATTATGGATATCAGAAGACCATTTCGAGCTATAATGACCTGCATAAACATATCGATGATATTCAGCGGCAGCTGGACTACATGACCGGAGATGGTTCTTGGATGGGTGTCAGTCCGCATCTCTGTATTCTGCCCTCTTCCACTGATTGTTAACCATACAGAGCCCGTTACAAGCACGCATGCAAGCAGCCATAGACCATGCAAAGGTATTGATATGGTATCCCTCTGCACGTATCACTCTATCTAAAAGCTATTTGTAGAATGAGCAGGCCAAAATCAAAAGCTCCGCCATGGCATACGAGGCCCAGCTTTCGGATCCGGAGTTGGTTTACAGATCAATAGGCTTTACCACGTTCTTGTCCGTCTGGCTGATTCGACAGGTTGACCCCAAGAAAACACATCCCAACCCGCCAGCCGAGTGCGTAGTCGGGGCGTTCTTTTTGCTTTATCAGTCTTTCTGAATTCTAAATTAGGCTACCATTGCCCAAAGACGTTCCAATGTCGTTCCGAGTGCTCCCTGAATATATCATCGAGGATATTGTCGATTATCTTCACTTTGGCACCCAGTGAGTGGACAAGGCATTGTGCACTCTCCCTGGAGTGATTCGATTTACTATTGATGTAGAGCCTTCCCTGACAAGTTTGAATTGTCGGGGAGGAATGAACTGCTCACATTCACCCTGACATTCCTTACGTCGACATGGTACATCAAGAACCCATTCCTCAAATCTAAAGTTAACGACGTATGTTCTGTTTATTACCTAGCTCGACCTTCGTTAACATCTCGTTCTCTAACAGGTCTTGTTCATGAGCACCTGGCCGTATGGACGCGAACGGAACGGTCTTCTCGGAGGCTTGCTCAATAGCCATCCATTGGCGCTAAAGCATCTCATGTCAGCGCTAACGCACTTCTATATTGGTCAGTCATTCGTTTGTTGTCAGTCGTTATTTGGCCTTATCTGTGATCAGAGGTGGAACAAACGGGAGCGAGTTCTCAATTTTACGATAAATTCAGTAAGTTGTTGCCGTTAGAAATAGTCTAGCTCACTTACGTCCTCTGGCAATTCCAGACGCCCGGTGAGTTAACCATCCCTTTCAAACGCCGTTCGCTCCTGAACGTCTATCTAGTCGCAACATATCTTATGTCCTCAAAGTGGTTTGGAATAATCCAACACACAGAGAAGCTCTCAATCGCGAAGCCGAGTATGCCTTGCTCCTCTATCGTGTCCCATTTCGACCTAACCCAAAAAAATCAGAAACGTCGACAAATTTGTCCGCTTTGTCAACTTAATGATCAACGATGTCACGTATCTTATGGATGAATCACTGAGCGAACTGTCCCAAATTCACGAGATTCAACTGGAAATGGATGACAAAGACACTTGGAACACAAAATCTATGGAACACCGTCGAGAACGCGAGGGGACCCTTCGAAGCCTTGAGCGACATGCTTCCAGTTACACTACCCTAGGCCGATCCACTGTCGAACTACTCAAGCTTTTCACAGCCGAAACAAAGCGGCCTTTCATGATGCCCGAAATAGTTGACAAACTCGCCGCGATGTTAGACTACAATCTGGACGCTCTGGTTGGCCCTCGGTGTCAAAACCTCAAAGTGCGCGAGCCGGAGAAGCTCAAATTTGACCCCAAAGCGCTCTTGAGCGATATGTTGCAGATATTCCTCAACTTGAGCGACCAGCCAGAATTTTCCAGAGCCGTAGCAGGCGATGGACGGAGTTACAACAAGCCGTTATTTGAACAAGCAGAAAAGATTGCGATCAGGAGAGGGCTGAAGACTGAGACGGAGCTGGAGAAGTGGCGCTTATTGATTGAAAAAATAGAAGAAGCGAAAGCGACCTTGGAAGCGGAAGAGGATTTGGGCGAGATTCCAGACGAGTTCTTGGGTATTCGGTCATATTTTCTTACTCAAAATTGTCTTTCACCTGACCTTCTTCATTCTAGATCCACTCATGTATACTCTTATGAAAGATCCGGTTATACTGCCAACCTCACGTATAACGGTCGATCGGTCAACCATAAAATCGCATTTGCTGTCGGATACGACGGATCCTTTCAATCGTATGCCATTGGCCATCGAAGATGTGGTTTCAGGCACGTCTCTATCTTCGTCGAATCCTCTACCTGTTTTGACATACGTAACTAGATGTGGAACTCAAGGGAAAGATTGAGACGTTCTTGACCGAGCGAAGGCAGGACGCCAGGGCTCAGGCACCGCCTGCGGATACAATGGAAGTTTAAAGTATTTCAGCTTTATTATAGAAGTCGCTCATGTATAACTGATATTGCTCAATAAGGACTATAAGAATTACTGCACGAAAAGAATTGAACTAGTAGTCATTATATGATGCTCCCATTGCCGGTTCGAGGAGCTCTTCGTTCCAAGTGCTGACCTTTTCTCCGACCCCCTCTGAGTGCCAGACATCTCCGTTGCCTCCGACTCCAGTTTTTACCTGGACGATTACACTTCCAACAACCGAGTACGCTTTTATCCTCTCACTCATCACCAGCCACGCATATGCCTGATCAATTGCGCGAGAATACGCAAAAGGTGGATACTCCAAGTGAGCGATGAGCCTAGACGCGCCCGAGTTAGATAGAGCATAAGCATGAGTGCAGCGCGGAGAATGGGAGGGGTGGATAGTGTTGTATCTTGAGAGAGGTTGAAGTGGAAGAAGGTCTGACTCTTCTGACAGACGTATCTGGGGGTGAAACGACTCATCCGACCAGCAGTGACCAAGGAAGACGATGTCCCAGTCCTCCGGTAAAAATTTCCAAACTTGACGCAGTCGCCTCCGGATGTCTCTTTCCATGTCGATGTCGTCTTCGAGTACGATAGTTATATGCCTCTCGCGGTTGAGCGATGCTGACCCAGCGACATGCCCTTCTCCGACAATCCGCTTCAATAGATTGAGATGAGAATTCCAGACCGCGACTCTTGCAGGAGTAAGAATTCGGTGGTAGGGAAGATACGGCGAGTATGGAGCCAGCGTGAAGTCCCGAGTAGCGCCAGTTAGTTGTAGATTTGTATCATGTTCTACGGCAACGTCGAGAGCGGAACCGCCGTCGGAGAGGAAGTGAGAAAGATATTCAGACTTGTTATATGTCTTCGAGACGAGGGCTGAGAAAGTGCTGTCATGTTCTTGCGAGTATATATCGAAGTCTGAGAGAAACGAGAGAATTTGAGTTTTCAGTGACGAGTAACTGCGACCCGGAGAGCGAGGGTTCGGGGAAAACATGGAGGGCCATTGGAAAGGAAGTTTGAGATTTTGAGAAACTCGCTCTGCGGAAGCAAGGGAGGCTGAGGGAGACAATGAACTGGTGACGCTGCTCGCCTGAAGGTCGTCTATCCCTTGCATATCCAAGGCCTCAGATTCCCTTTGACCGCTTTTCTCGTTTTTTACTCTCTCCAGTTCCCACCTGCCCAGTATTGCTGCCTCCCTCAACCTCCCGACGTTCTTCAAAACTCGCGATACGATCTCTTCGGAGGAGGATGTGGCATTGATATACGTCCAGCTAAGGCCCATATATTTGCGTAAAGATTCCATGCGACGACGCCTGTCGGTGCGATGAGGTAGAGATAGAACATAGATTGATTCCGAGTGAGTATTCGGTTTGGGAGGAGAGATGAGGGGCCCTGTCCCAATTTCGCTTTCTTGAATTTGCCAATCTGGTAGCAGTCTTTGCGCGCTGGGAAAAATGAGGATCAACTTGCGTTGAAGAGGCTCCGCAAAGTCGCAGAAGACAGTCGTCGAGATTATGAGAAAGAGCAAAAGTAAGGTAAATACCCTCTGAGGGGTTGTTCTTCGACTATTAAGGATAAACCGTGAAGGTCTGGGAGCAAACTTGAGGCAACTTTGCATCAGGATCGTCGTGTCGGTCAAAGCTGTTTTTACCAAACAGCGCGGCACGTGATAAATTCTTATCAAAGGCAGGAAATACTGTTCGAGCTACTGTACAAACACTATCAGGTCCATTAAGTACAGTTATCATATATACACTTGCTAAAAGAAAAGTAGACATGCCGATTTAGATATACACCACTCGCCCTCGAACCATTGCAGCTCTCCGGTTACTCTTCGAAGGCGTATTCACAGTGACGTTGGTAAATTGCAGGACGGGTGAAGCGGATGCCTTTTTGTGACGAATGGGATAGTCAGTTTACTTGAAAAGGTGTGTTGAAAAACAGTGCAAAAACCTACTCCCACCAACATAAACTGAGCCGCTGTGATCATGTTAGTTCCTGCTGCAAGTGTAGAAGGAGCTGTAACGCTCTTATATAGATGTGAGATTAGACTTGAGATTAGACAGCGTTAAGCATTATAAAAGACGCACAAAATTCTGGTAAGGCGGCTACAGAAAAAAGATTGAAATGAGACGAGCCAGAATCCAAAAGAATAAGATCTCACCAGATTCGTCTCATGGAACTGCGGTGTGTAGTTTCCCGAAAAGACAGGGATACCGAGGGTACTGGTGGCGTCCGTAGGACATGGAGCCCCAGCGCAGTTGATTATCCCAATTACGGCGGAAATGTGTTGCATCCCAGTGAGCGAGTTCTGCGTAGTGCAGGGCAGGCTGTCAATATTCAAAATGCTTGGAAAGAGATCAAATAGGCAAAATTCACTGGGAACGCAAGCTGTACGGTGACATCCTGCCCAGGCAATAATTCTGAACCGGCCGGAGGAGATAGAATAGTAATCGTTTGGGACAAGGCGGCGAGGCAGAAGTGGAGGAAAAAAAGATAGCTGAATTTCATGACGGGATGAGTATGTAGCTAGAATGGTACTGGGGGCCTTTTATACACGAGAAACGTCCCAATCATCAGCTACAGGAGTCCAATGAGACCAGAAGGCTCCTTAACCGTTGTGCTTATCTCATGACCTCAATACTCCTCAGTACTCCACGATCAGAACTCCACGAATATTCCCAAGGCATCTCCACACCATGAGTTTCGACAGGAAAGAAGACTGATTTGGATTATATTATCAGTGGAATGAAGCACTGACAACCGTTATTTAGTACATAGATAGAGTAGGAAGGTCATAAACCCATTAAAGTCAAACTCGTTCCTGCGTGAGCTTGGAGAAAATGCCCATCGATCCTGGGGCATAATGAGGCCTCAGCTTGTCTATTTCAATCGCGAACAAAGCCGATCGTGCATATTCGGTATGATGCTAGGTTTAAAACATTATTTGGGTTGATTGGGGAGGGCAGAATAGTGTGGGCACTTACAGCTCTCGACTCCCACCCGAGTGCATACAAGCAGACTTTGTCGTTTGAATTCGACGCGATCCCCCAATTTCCTCCTGTAAACCCGCTAGCATAATAACAGTCTGTGAATGTCTTGTGCAGGGATTCAGATAACGAAGCCGGGCTCGAAGTCTCCTTCAACACGATAAAAGCCTGGGTTTAGAGTATATATAAGACGCAGCAAATGTTAACGCCATATGTACGACGTACAAATTCGGATACGGGAGCCGTCAAAGCAGGTCTAACTTCTTCGGCAAAGCGGAATGGAACAGTCCAGGAGGTGGGTTTGGAATTGACATCCAAAGCATTGACCTTTTGTCTAAAATCTCCGGACTCGCCGCTGAATTCCGCTGGGTTGATTTTCTCGGGCCACTCTGAGTTTGCGTCAGTATCGGGGGTTGGTAGGGGATACACCGATCGACAAACCAATAATCCAGAGCAAAGAATTGGGTTCATCGTCGGTCATCCCATAGTACTGCTCTTTGACACCGCCAATCTTCGCGACAGTTTGTCGAAGACTGGCAAAAGCAGGTGCAGCAAGACTGAAGCCTTTACTGACGGTGAACTTGAGGTATTCGAGAGTAATGGGATTCATGATGGCTACGGAATGGAGCAGAAAAAACAAAAACGCGCTTTATACCGAGTCCTCCCTGAGCGAGCATGGCCGTGCGGCGGTTTGGCAGGGAAATGAGTCAGTCAATGATCACGTGTCATTGACCGAGAATGACCGCGTCTTAATTTGTTTAGTGTTCGTCCACATCCCAGGCCAAGGCCAATGGCAGGCTCGTCAACTGAAACCCATGCTTTTCTTGACACCGTCGACGGCGAGATTTCCTTCTTTCGCTCTGTAATGCGAGCTCGGCCAGTTGGAATTCATCGATATTTTCATGTTCTCTCAATGCGGAATTCAATATACAAGGATACCGGCCATTGGGTAGCTACAGAGGAGCTGTTCCAGAAATTGAGAGGCTGCTATGATATGGATGCCTTGGACGCCATAGTGAGCTTCTTGCCCAGTTTTCTCCCTGCCTCGCGATGTGACGTAGCGTTCAGGACGTTGACTATGAAAACTTGCCGTTAAAATCCACTGTCTCTTCCCCAAATCCTATAGACAGCCGCTTTTTTCGAGAAGAGTTCACCCTTCCATCGGATCCAGGATGTGAATCCATCATTTTGGCGCGTAGAATGAATCCAGTGCCTTCACCTCCCTCATCTCCTGAGATTTCTGCTGCTTCGCCTGCCGCACTGAAAGTCAAAGTTCCAAAGTCTAAGCGACGGAACGGGAAAAGTAAAGCTAGCATGGCTGGACTTGTGGGCGGCGAAAGCGACAGCAGTGACCTGACTGACAGCGGAGAGGAAGGTCAAGCGCCTAGTATCATCACCGCTACGGACGAAGGAGAAACCGCGGACGGCGACGAGGAAGATGCGGAAATGCAAGATGTCGTGCCTGGTATGTCTAGGTTTCTTTCAGTCTCTCCCCTTTGCACGACTCTCAACATTTGACAGATACGTTAACCACAAAACCAGCTCGACGTAAATCGGCAACAAAAAAAGGTGCTACCACAGGCCGTTCGCGTGCCCCAGCAAATTCATCGTCCCGACCTGGAAAAAAGCGGAAACGATGATGGGTAACATCGTGCTGATACCCTGCCGCTGCCTTATACCTCCATCCTGCCGACGGATATAACTCGTTTGTGTAATTATTCTGTATCTTTATGCTATGTATTTCCGCGAGGCTGGGACGCCCAATCACCCTCGTGAAAAACGATTGTAATTATACTAAAAGTGCTTGACTGATGATGGGGATTTTGAATCATCAGCTACCCTTTGTCTGGGACAGACCTTTGGCACGAGGTGTAAAGTGGTGGATCTACAGAAAATTAGTCGTGAGCGCGACGTGACGCGGAACGCTGAGCTATGGCTGCGCAAAAATCTATTTTCCACCTTTTGAAGATTGACTGCCTGACTCTGACTCTGGCTGCCACCGGTTACTGCCACGACCACAAGTTTCAGCGTGCCCATCTGTCCGTGTTGTTTTATATCCTATCAAATCAATATCAATATCTTTCAACGCCCTTCATCAACATGTCAGCGCTGCCAAGCATGTACTTACTGGTTCCCGGTCTTTGGGTTTTGGGAGGCGATGGGACTGACGGCACATTTGCCCCGGCGACATTTGTCCACAATACTTGCTCTTTGACCTGCTGGGGTGACTGATATCCTGACATCCTGACTATACAAGTGCAAGCTGCGTACAGCATTTTCAGGTCGACGCTACCGGAAGACGGACGCTCGTGGTTGGTCCGAGGCGAAGCAGATGGTTTGTTATAGCGCCAGCTGTCATTCACCAAGCGCTCTGGACAGGCACTGGACATCGGACACCGTAGCACCGTTCCACTTCAGAATCAGCGGAACGGAAAAGATAGTAGCATCGTGCCACTTCAGAACCAATGGAACGGAAAAGATTTGACCACTTCAGAACCAGTGGAACGGAAAAGATTTGACACAGCATCGAAAGGTATTTAAACCAGGCCAGAGCTCTTCCCAGCTTCATCAATTCGCCTTCTTTTCCTTCGCTTTTTTTTGTCATCCTTTTTGGCCAGGTCGCCCAACGAGCCTCTTTCGTTCATTCATCTCCTCTTCTACCTTTGGAATTTTACATCTCTTTGCCGCTCAGGTAGGAATCATCTCATTCTCAGAAAACTTGGTCCAACACTGATTGCTCCCTTTCCTTCTAGTCGACACTATCTTCACTCATTCACCTTTGACAGTCATGTTCGCCAAGATCGCCACTTTGCTCTCTGTTTCTGCTTTCGCCGGCAGTGCCCTCGCAGCTCCTCTCAACCCTTCCTTCAACCCCGCGTCTCAGAGCTTGAGTAAGTATACACAGCTGACGCAACCGTCCGGCAGAAACTGACGATCATCTCTCTCTACCAGACCGTCGCTACATGTCCTTCGATGGCTGGCACGGCATCTCCTCTCTCTCCGGCTTCGACAACTTCTACGGATCTGACAACTTCTCTGGAGAGATCTCCTCCGAGGTCAGCGTCAATGTAGAAGAGCAGGAGCAGGTCGTTGTCTGCCAGTCCTTGAGCGTAGAAGTCATCCAGCAAAAGCTTCTTGTATTGCAAGAAATGGCCAAGCGGTATGCATAACCCCTCCTTTTCTTTCTTTCTTCTTTTGCTTATTAGCGTTTCTAGGATCATCACCGAGCAGATCTGTGATGTCGAGACCCAGACCATCGGTCAGTACACACTGCTTTATTTTCCCACAACTCGTTACCTAAAACTTTTTCTTTGCCTTAGTCTTCCAGCAGTACATCTCGTCTAGCACCCACTTCAGCAGTGATATTATGCACAGCTCCAGCGTGAGCCCTGGATACGACTCCTCTATCGTCAGCCACTACGGTGATCTTGTCAACTCTGACGGATCCCTCTC
This sequence comes from Collybiopsis confluens, assembly GCA_013368555.1. Lineage (NCBI taxonomy): Eukaryota > Fungi > Basidiomycota > Agaricomycetes > Agaricales > Omphalotaceae > Collybiopsis > Collybiopsis confluens. The sequence continues at coordinate 125,315 of JAACJN010000038.1, forward strand.
TACCGTCAGTGCAATTTTACTTTCCTGATCCAAGCTAAACAATATTAACCAATTCATTAGTCTGACCTCGGATTCTCTGGCTCTGATGTCGGTCAAAGCTACGTTGTTCCAAGCGGAAGCAACTGGAACCCTTCCTCCTCGCCCGCCTCTGTCCAGGCCGCCTTCAGCGCAGCCCAGAGTGCCTCCTCATCTTAAATTGCTACAGGCTCCTTACCGTAAGCGACCTACAGATGTTACGACTAAGTCTCGTGCGGGTACTGGCCAATTATGACTGGGCGATGATTTTCTATCAAGGACTATCCTTCTTCGATATTTAATCGGACTTTTGCTTGTGTATGGGTTTTTTCTTTCTAAGGTAGCTTTAGACATAAGATATGTAATCACTCCGAAAAGTCTTTTGGAGATTTTTTTCTGGTTGCCTTTGGTGCAATAATTATTATCATGGTGAATTGTTCAAACAGGCGTTCTGATGAGAGTGAAATGAGCCACTGCGCCAGGTTAAGCAATTGGAATACTGCCCGTACCACATGGACGGCAGATAGACGGGGAAAACAATCAAGACCGTTCGTGGCTGTACAGCTGCCCAGGTGGCTTGTGGGAAAAAACTGGAAATTTCCAGAACGGGATTAGTCATACCCTTGCTCCGCCCCCTCATCCAAGTACTGTTGGGGGCTGTCAGCACTTGACGTGCGTCGTCGGTGTACGCGTAATTCTTGTTTCTGCTATATAACACTCGCTACTGTCTACAATCTATAATCTAATCCACCGCTATGTCCTCCTTACCCTCCCGAGCTACCCCTAAACTCGAACAAGACGCCCCATTGCTGGCCATCGGCCAACAATGCTCGCAATCGACTTGCCACACAATCGACTTTTTACCTTTCAAATGTCACCATTGTCAGGAATCTTTCTGTCAGGATCATTTCAAAGTCGAGCAGCATTCGTGCCCCAAGTACGATGAAAGCAAGCACAACAGAGTTGCTCCTAGTTGTGAGTTGTCTTTCCTATCCTCAGAATCGAATGCTCACTGCTGTTTAGGTCCCCTGTGTAGCCAGCCTGTCTCCATCCGTCTCGGCCAAGACCCAAACGTTGCAATGGAGAATCATTTTACGAAAGACTGTTCGGTAATGACAGGACACGTTGCGAAAAAGTCGACGCCTATCTGCTCTCAGAGGAAATGTGGCAAAACCTTATTTCTCTCTATCCGCTGTGATGTATGTGGTTCTGCGTGATTGGTCTATCATTTCCCAAAACTTTTTATTATTTAGAAATGTCGCAAAGACTTTTGTCCTTCGCACCGATTCCCGTCAGACCACACATGCACTACATCTGCGGCCTCCGTCCAAACGCCTGTACCTAGCAAACACTCCCAATTTGCATTCAAAGCCAAGGTATCTACCTCTGCTACCCTCGGAGCTATCAGGAACACACTACCGGCAAGCCCGGGCGTTGCCACAGCTTCTCAGTCATCCTCATCAAATTCGACAATTACAATGCCCAACCCATTCTCCAAGGTTGACAGGTATGTTTGCTACTCTCTGCTGATCCTTAGTACTCGCTAATGACGCTGCAGTTCTCTATTGCTCCCTCCTTCCACTCACGATCATAATGCGCTTACGGTCAAATCTAAATTATCGAATTGCAATAATCCTTATGCACCTCCGCCAATATTCTCCGCGGCGTGATTACGACATCCAACCTGTATCGATAACGCACATTGTATTTTTCTTCAACAATCATAGACGGGCAAAGGCAGAACGAGAGAGCCGACGGAAGGCTCTGCGGGACCGGGCCAAGAAGGGCCTCCTTAGTGAAGAAGAGAAGCTGAGACTGGCTGCTGAAGAAGCTGAAGAAGCACAAGTTGAGAAGAAAGGAGACTGTTTGCTGATGTAGAAAGTTGTCTAATTTTGGGACTGATCTACTGCAACCTATCATCGACCCGGTTGTACTATTTATTAATCATTGTATGTGCTTCTCCAAGATGATTCTCTCCTTCTAAACTTTTGAACTACCCGCAATCAAGGACGTTGTTTTGGTCTTAATTATAATGAATCCTGCACCTACATATGCAATATCAGTTGTGCTGTTAGACTTTGGTACTCGATAGCAACTCCGCGATTGTCGAATCTGGTACAACATACCAAACGTCTTCCTTTTGATCCAACTCCATGGATTGGTACAGGTAAAGATCGCTTCTGCTTCCCATGAGTATGTGTCGTCGGAATATTTTATTTTTCGCAGTACCTTTCTTATTCTTCAGGTTTCTACGTCATATCAGCATATGCATCCTGCGAGATGTGGACGGGGAAATAGTTTGGGCCCGTTGCTGGCGGAAATAGTCCGAGTCATTGACTCTGGCTTTTGAATCTTCCATCATCAAGGAACATTTTGACCTCGACCATTGTCTGGGTTTTACTCCCACTTGCCGGTATCCTTGCTCATTACTGTACTCTGTCGAATATGCGACCGCAGGAGATGGATAAAAGCCAAGCCCACGCTCGGTCCAAGTTAAGTAAATACTGCCGATTCGGAAAGACCCTGGCAGCCGCTAATACCGTAGGGATAGTGACGGTATGTGTATTTCAGTTTAGCGCGCTTTTAAACCAATGTTAGTGTAGCAGTGCTGTCCTGGGACTTGGAGCAAACATAGCTGTATACGTAGCTTGGATCGGAGGTCTTGGCCGTAGGGTCCTCGCTGATTTATTGTCTTTTTATCAATCTGTTTATCGAACTTCCTGTTCCTTTATTAACATCTACCATGACTATAGATGTAGATTATAGAATATTACAACACTATTTTGACCATTATCACGGAGTCGAGTCCAGTAAAAGAATAGGACCCAGTTTTTCTTACATTCTTCCACTAATTCGTTGCTCATAAGTATGCTAAAGTTTGAATACAGATGGGTATTTGAGACTTGAATATCGCTTCGTATGTGAAAGATCTTCGCACAGGTAAATTTTCGTGTCGACGGGTTGATATGTAATGCTTTGACCTCGCTAAATCGGGATCAACCCTTACGCGTTATGTACTAAGTAACAAAAGTAACAACACAATCTACAAGGGCTCGAGTTGGACATAATCAAGTCTTGCTTCCGCTGTTTCGGCGAGGCGTAAGCCTCAATCGCACTGCTAAGTAGATTGTCCTGGATCTACACATTCCGAATTCTTAATTCGTTGTGTTCATATCTGAAAGCCGTACATGTACTCTAGGGTCGTTGAGGCTTTATTATGTATTACTGATTAATTATTTTGGATATATGTACATGTTCAAGCATTGAGCTACGAATACAATAAATGAGCTTAATAAATTAGTCAACTGAGTATTATAGTATAAAATCCTTGCTTTCGCGCACGAGTCGCTCCACGATTTCAGCCCAATCCATACCTTCTCCATTGCCGACAGGAGTGGATTTTCTGTGCTTTGAAAAATTGTTGGAACCTTTCCCAGTGACATACGTCTGTCTGCCTTGAACTTGGTTTGCGAGATGCTTGACTTCACTCAGCTCAGATGTGGCCTGAGCGCGAAGGAAGGCGGCATTGTCGGCCCGGTGAACCAGACAATCGACTTCGACATATCCATCCAGATTTCCCTCCCAAGCCGTAGAGCCGAGTTGTTCCATAGGCCGGCGATCTGACCACAGTGAACCTCCGTTGGTTCGCTCTAAAATGTCCTGAATACCTAGACTTTCACCAGGAGGAATCGGAATGGGTTGCGACGGAGTGACGCAAGGCATATCGACTTCCTTTCGGAGAACCTTATCGACATCGACGGCAGAAAAGAACGCAACGCCTTGAGGCAGGTCATCTAAGCCGAGCTTGTAAGCAAACATACTCCGAGTCCAGATGTTGGCGATTTGCAATGCCAGTGCGGCCCGGAAGCGATCTTCGTCTTTGACGAGGTACCTCAACTCGTCATGCACAGAGAAGAGATATCGAGCAGCAATGTTGTATTTTTTAATCAAGTGATTCATCGAAACGATCAGAAGATGAAGGTAGTCGACCCCGGAAGACTGTACAACCCAGTTGATCCGAGAGGGCATATAGTCCGAGCCAAAGCCAGCGGGAAGACAGTCTTTCTGCAGCGCATCTGTGACCCCACAACCGAGTGCAGGAGTCTGAGGCTTATTGGATATGGCGATCTCCTCGAGTTTATTGAAAAGATAACTCTCGGTTCCGCCATACCAAAATTTCCGACCAAACATGTCGTTCCTGTGGGTATTCTTTCCCTTTGTCGATGCGTATAAATTCCCTGCGAGTTTTTGGGCCTCCTCCTGAGTCATATTCGAATTACCCTGCTGAAGCAGTGATATGGCGTGTCGCATCCCAGCACCATAGATCCGGGAATAGTTAAACACCTTTGCCTGGTCTCGAGAGATCCCAAGAATACTAGCTGTCTTGGAATGCAGATCTGTACCGGCGGACTTGGTTCCTTCCAAAGTCATCCAACCAATAGCAGTAGCACCATGCATTCCGAACTGGGCATCGCCCATACAACTAGATATCCACAGCTCTTCAGAATCAACGTCTGCCCCTACGATTGCATATCCTGGAGGTGCACGAACCATGGCCTTCAACTCGGAGCCAACTCGGTTCCTTTTCGCATTACTTGCCGTAAGCCAAGTCTTCTCGATTGCGCGTCGAGTTACAGTGCCCATTGTAATGACCTGAGGAATGATGATACCCCACTTCTTCGCTCGAGGCTCTTCAGCGAACTCTTCTCCCAGCGCGGCGGAAATATCAGCAATTTCTCTCTGAGCACGTTCAAATTCCGCCGGCGATGGTACAACGGAAGGGAAGCCCATACTGGAAGGTTCGTGCTCCCATTTTACCATCTGATTCAAGATTCGATCTCTCGCACTAATCCAGTAGCTACACCGAACGCCGACATCAACCAACTCCTTCAGCTCATCGCCTGCGCTGCTCTTCAGTACGCCATCAACAGCATACTTTAGAAAAGATTTTGCCAAAGGACTACCGACGTTCGCCGAGTCTCCATCTTTATGCGGTAGTTTATAAAAGTCGAAACCACTCGTGTTCGCGAGATGCTCATCGTCTGGATCATGGAAGCTGAGCGGATTAGACCGCTTCAGCTTTTCCTTCGCCGTCGCTTCCGCCGCCGAGTCAGTGATCAGAGGGACACGAAATATCCATCCATGCTCGCGCGAGTAAAACAGAGGAAATCCGTGCCAGGACATCTTCAACAAGAGCGGAGAGAAGCGGTTTCGGATAGTAATGTCCAGAGAGCCCGGCGACATGCCCTTTTTCGGTTTGGTCAAGTCCCAGAACCATTTCGGCCAGTAAAGGGGAGGAGACTTTTGCGGCTTGGGCTTTTTAGCCTTTGCCACACCACAAGTATCCACTTCGACAGGAGTCCAATCCAGCTGGCTGAACCAGGGGTCGTCTTTTGCATCTTTTCGAGAGGCAAATTTAGCGAGCTTCAGAACCGCACGCTGAACGTCATCCCCTTTGTCGCCTCGGCTAAGCTTAAGAGCAAGATCAATATCGCGGGATTTCATAGTCCCATCCTCGAGTAAGGTAAGAGCGTGAGAACGGCTAAGCACGGAACTAGTTTTGAATCCCTTCTTTAGGGCAGTTGGAAGCAATGCTACGTCTTTAATGTCATGCGAGGTAAGGTAATGCCACTTTTCTTTTGGGGTAAAGCGCAAAGGATGATCTTTGAACGAAAGTTGGAGGAGAAGGGGAAGAATGCGCTCCACACACTTCTGAGAGAGGGGGTCGGCAAGCACAGTTGCATACCACGACGGAAGGGATTTAGTAAACGCTGACACTGTTGTCCCATCATTTGATACCATGGAGTCGTTCTGCTGCAAAAGGTCGACGGTTGGTCTGAGTTCAGAATTGCGTGGACTTACAGTATCATCGTTGGGAAGATATATACCTCTCGTCTTTCCAGCCACCTTCGGAGACCAATCCATTTGACTCAACCAGACATCGTCCTGCCAAGGTCCACTAGCAGGCGTGTCAGGAGAGGACACCTTGTAATCCTTCATAGCCGCTCTAGCTAGATTTTCCAAACCGGCTCGAACTTTTCCCTCTAAAGCCTGCCAGACCCGTTCGGCCCTATCGATATACGCTTCCCATTGCTCGTTGACGGGTAGGAACCCACTACCCATAGTAGCGACACCCGCAAAGCTTACCGGGTGCGGACAGGCTCGCAAGAAACCAGGAAGGACTTTCGTGTAAACCGCATGTGTAGTCTTCACATCAGAGGCACAATAGCTGATATAATCATGAATGCCATCCAGAATTTCAGGAGGTGTTAACGACATGAAATCTCCTCGTATTTCCTTTGAGATATCGATGTTGCAGTGCAGTTTCGCAACATCTACAAGGCTATTTCCGGAAGTGATATCTTCCCAACGCCTCTGACTAGTTTCCAGAGACACCTCGTCCTCCATAAAAGCAGCAGATAAGGAAGGGTCGACCTGATGGGTATCGGATGAAGAGGTGGAAACCGATTGAGAGGTCTGTAAGCCAGACAGCGAATCCTCCAACTGAGTTTGCAAATCAACCAATTTTTGTTGCTCGCCCTCGTCGGCCTTTTGCCCAGATGTGATTGCCTGGCGGAGAGCATTTAGCTGCTGCTCGACATCGCGAAGTAGATGTACTACAGCCTCGATTGCTTCATCCCTCGAATCTATCGCATCCTGTTTCGTTTTCCGATGTTTCATCCAGGCAGGACGCTGGTGAGAGGATATGCCCTTGACGGCGACGTGAAGGGACATAGTGTCCAAGTACCGATTTTTTGTTCCGTCCAGGTGATACTCCTCTTTGATACGAGCGCGGTCATATGAAACGTTGTGGCCAACGATGAGACGAGATGTATCAGAAGGGCCGATGGGGACGAGGTGTTCTGGGGAATTGGAAGAAGGATCTAGGATCCAGGGAGATAGCCAAACATACCAAGCGTTTGGAGAGGCGGCACAAGCTATGATAGGATACGGGTGGAATTTGGGCATGGTCTCCACGTCAAACGTGAGTAAAGTTTCCGGTTTGCCTGCATGAATTGGATAAGGAACGTGTTCAAAGTAACCAGAGCCATCAGAGCTATGATGATATTTGGTCCACCCAGCCTGTATATTCCAGTCGTCAGGTGCAGGCGGTAGCTGTGCCTCCGCAAATTCTTTGGCGAATGATAGGTACGGCTCTGAAGACGACGATCCTATGCGGTAAAAGTGTTCGAGCAAATTGTTTCCTTGCAAAGGGGGTAGCCTGAAATCGGTAGAGGGCAATGTCGATGACTGGGTGGGATCTAGGCCATGGGTAGATAAATGTTGCAGAGAGATATTGGTATATGTCTTTGGGGGCGAAGGAAAGGTGCAGTTTTTGAATATTTGCTCGTGCAAGGAGCGGGACAACATCTGCACGCCTGCGGCATTTCTTTTGGCTGGCGAAAATCCCGAATTTAATACCGAAAAATCGGACCAGAGGTCTGAAACTCACCATGTCTGGGTTTTTGGGCCTCTTCTTCCCCTTTAGAGTGCACAGGACTCTCTTCCTTGTACTTGAAGGCCGTGGGGGTTCGAGCAGGTGCTTGCAAATTCGGTTTTGCCTTCAGAACATGACCTTTCAGGGTACTGGTAGTGTGAAGCCCCCTAAACAGACAACGACGTCTGATAAGGCTGAGCATCTAAAAACCATGAATTAAGCAGATAGTAGAGTCGCTAAACGGACCAGATGAGGGTGAAGAAGAGACCGCCGAAGAGACAACAGTGTGTCAACCATGTGATGCGCGAGACCATTATGAAACTTCCAAGTAGCGGACCGAGGCGACGACTAGAGAGGGAAGAACTTCAGAACCTATGTGATAACCACGTTTGGTTTGAGTGGTGCTGGTGCTGGTATCCCTGCCGAGGGTCGATTCTGGAGGACGCGCTGGGACCAGGTGATCTCTTCCAGAGCTAGTCGCGCCAGAGCTTCCACTCAATACACTCACGTCAAACGAGGCCTCAGCCTCAAGAGGCAGCATCATCGCGGACATAATATCTAATATACATATACAAAACAGGAAACCGACCAGAAAATCAGGCAGGTGCCGCTACAACCTTGCCATCAACAACGGTGACAGAATCAAGGATTCGGAGAGTTTCGTAGGCAGCCTTAATGCCACTGCCGATCATTCCTCCAAAGGTTGGACCCATCCTGTTTTTTCCATCGAATTCAGAGAGCTCCATACCTGTGAAAAAAAAACCCCCCGTTTTGATTAGAAACTGATTTCAAGAGTAAAATTCTGCAGAAGGCGCACCAGCCATAACCAAACCGGGAGCGACCTCCCTCGTGTTATTTACAATCGCTGGCTCCGAACGATTCATGTCCAGCCCTCGCATGTTCCCGAGTTCCTTCAGCATACCAGCTGTGACCATCCGCTTGGCACTGAATGCACCCATTGGGCCGTCATGTCCAGTAGCCGAAACGACAACCGGGCAAGTGATGGTGTTGGGATCCATGCAGGACTGGGTGTCATGATTGAGAGCGACAAGGGTCCAGTTCGTCACAACTCCCGAGATGCGCTGTGTACCGGTATAGTCCTCATGAATGATGAGATCTTCAACGGCCGTAGCATTCATCATCACTACGTTTGGCATGGCGAGGACACGGGAGAGGAGGGTGGATGTAAAGAGAGCGGCGTGTTTGACCACGACGTATGCACCTTCGTCTTCGTAGGGAACACCGATCTCTTCTAGAAAGCGATGGGCTGGCTTGCGGATGACCTGAAAAAAATTGAGATAAGTCTTTCCAACTAAAAAGTTAGGTACCATTGGAGTCATCAGCTGTCCCCCGAGCCAGGCCCCGCCTCCTGGTGCGACGTTGGCCTCTACGATTGTGATTTTGAGGTCCGGGCGGTTAGAAGCCAGACGATAGGCACAAGTCAGACCTGAACTTCCTGTAGGGTTCATTTTAGACACCATGCTTTGGCTGAAAAATAATCCATAGGTACCTGCACCAACGATAACGACGTCGGAAACAGCCCTGTCATACATGGTCTCAAAATACCTGCGTCAAATCGAGTATGAACATGGAACAAGGTGGAGAAAGGCCGAGTATCGAATACCGTTTAATCATCGCGCGGGTTACTTCAGCCTCCTTGATGGGAGCAAACTGATACTGGCCTTCATAGTTCTCTACAACGCCATACGAGGCCAAAGCATTGGGAGCTTTCATTCCGATACCATTTTCAGAGCTCAACTTGTTATCGACTGGGTGCAGCTGAACGGGAGCCATAGTAAGTGTGGTGAGTTCGACTGCACCTTGTTTCTCCTTCCTGTTTTATACTGAGAGGGCTAGTAAAGTCTCGGCCCCGGCCCCAATGCGAGGGTGAATTCCCAGATGTTCTAAAACCGACTGAACTGGAGGATTGATATCGGAGAAAATTGAAATAGAAAAAGGGCTGCTAGCGCATGGTGCTGCTATTCGACTATCTTTGGTAGCTGGAGCGGAACGTTCTTTACAATACAATAGATTTCAAAATCGGAGGTGGAGTGAGTGAAATTGGGAATACGTCAATTATGCGAAATCGAGAATGAAATGCGATAGCATTCACCTTGTTAGACCTCGAGCGGCACCTTCGGGTACCTCCCATATTCGAATACTTTACCGTTTGGCTGCCAGTTAGCACTTGTTTGTGACCTTGTCCCAATTATGACTCATTTCTTCACATAAGTCCTTACCCAGTCCCCCCAGTACCAGCCATGCAGTCCAATCTGACTGTTGGTGACCCGTTGTCTCTGGAACGCATACGATCCGTCCTCAATCGCCTCGAGGACACGATCATATTTGACCTCATCGAAAGAGCTCAATTTGCTCACAATCCCCAGATGTATCAACGAGGAGCGTTTACGGAGCTCAAAGACATCGGCTTTGAGGGTAGTTGGCTGGAATGGTTCTTGAAAGAAACAGAGACGTTCCATGGTACGATTTCGTCCGTCTTGATTCAGCGCGATTTGTGTGTTCTGAAGTATAGTTTGAAGCCAAGGCTCGTCGATACACAAGGTGGACTCTAGCCCTTCCGTATCCTTCTTCTCTATTAATCCTGCATGGTAGTCCAGATGAATATCCCTTCACCAACGATTTGCCGGGCCCAGTCCTGCGTCCCCTCCAATTACCAGAGATTCTTTTTCCCAACAAGATCAACGTAAATCCATCAATACTGTCTTTCTACGTCCGCTCCATCGTCCCTCGCATCACTCGGCGTGCGACTCTCGCTCTCGCTGCTTCAAAAAGAAGCAGAGGCATAGTTGGAGATGATGAATATGAAGATGACGGTAACTACGGAAGTGCGGCAACGATTGACGTTGAAGTATTGCAGGCGATAAGCAAACGAGTCCATTACGGTAAGTACTCCGCCCAAACCAGTCCTCATGATATGAGATGTTTTCTTACAAGGCAAATTCGTATCGGAATCGAAATTCCTCGAAAACCCAAGTGCATTCATTCCCCACATTCAAAAACGAAACCGACAACCCCTCGAAGACCTGATAACAAAACCAGAGGTCGAGCGCAAGCTCCTCGTTCGATTAAGAGGGAAGGCGGCGACTTATGCTCAGGAGTTCTCCCCGGACGGCGCTCCAAATGGTGTAAACGGTGTTTCGGCCAAGATTGAGGTCGACAGCATCGTGGATTTGTATGAGAGTTATATCATTCCTTTGACCAAGGAAGTCGAGGTGCGTTCGCTACATGGCTCCTATTCTCATATTCATCCATTGTAGGTGGACTACCTCTTGCATCGTCTAGATGGTTTATCAGAGGATGACATCAATAGACTCACTACAAAGGGGGGAACAACATAAATTGATGTGTGATGTAACAGTACTTCCAAGCAACAAAGAAATTAGCAATTGTGTAGGGAGAATCGCATGTGGGAGATAGGGATGGGTAAAAGTATAATACTACAAAATTCCAGAACGGTGAACGATCCTACCCATTCCGATACTCGAGAAAGAATGAAGCGGTACTAGTGGCAGTAAGCAAGCAAACAAACAACAAACAAAAAATAGAAATAAAGATGGCAATGATGAACAATTTGATCCCAGCGGTGTAGGTACAGTAAACAAGAGGTATATGTAGTAATCACATTTTTACAGTCCAAGATCTGCAAGAAATTGACACATTTGATTAGAGAACAGGACGAGTGAGATTGTATCGCACAGAGCGTACCTTTCAACAGCCTGTCCCTCTCTTCCTCTGTGATATGGCTTGTCGCACGTCGGGCAAGAAGCTTTTCGGTTCTGTATTTCTCGTAAAGAACTTCCTTAGTGTGAACTTTGAGAACCTGCAGATATCAATCAGTAATGACGCAGCGTTGAAAGAAATTAGTCCAATGGTACTTTGAGATGGGTAGAGAGGACGGCAGTCCTCAAAGCAGCAAAATCACAATGTTCTGGGTCTAGAACGTCTATAGTACCCCATCGGAATTTTCGGATAAAGATGCCTTTGAGATTGTCAGGTTCACCCTGGAGGAAGGAAGAGCGACGAGCACTGTGAATGGATCCAGCCGTCGTAGGTTCCATGATGGAAGGTGCGTGTCCATCTTCAGATTGTTGCAGTGGGGAATTGGGAGCGGTACTCAGCATCTGTTCATCAGTCGCCAGGTTTCGTCTGGAGCGTCTGGAGTTTTCAGGAGTAATGACCGCAAAAGGCATCAAGTCGGTCAGATTAGGTTTCGCTACGATATGAGCAGAGAACCGCACACTGGCAATGCTCTCCATATCTGGCGAGGTTGGTCGGTGTTCGTCCAGCACAGCCTGCGAAAGATCGCGGCGTGAACGGGAACGCGATAGGTGTCGGGTAACTTTAGGACGACGAAGTTTGATTACTGGGGGAGACTGTCGATCTTCGTCTCCTTCGTCATCTTCATTATCATCAGTTCCATTGGTATCATCTGGCTGGAAACGCGTCGCCCTGGGTTTCTTGAGTGTCAAAGTGGGTTTTTGCGAAGGTTCAAAAACGCCAAAGTCGAGTCCTGCTCCTGCCAATGATCTTTTCACCGCCTCTTTTGCCCCCACTAGTGCATCGTCTGTTAACGAGTCAGTCTTGGCAACGACAGGAAGTACATTGCAACGAGCAGCCAGTCGCCGTATGACGCGTATTTCAGCAGGAGACATAGTCAAGGGAGTTTCTTCATCGTCATCGTCAGAAGTATCCGGAATAAGGTCTGGGGGGTTCCGGTTAGAGACGGTGGTCTCGGAGCGCGTTTGAGTGGGTAGAGAAGACTGGGCTTTGCGCTCCGCCGAAGTCATAATGGAAGAGGGATCAATCAGATAGATACATCTGTGATTAACTTCAGAATTCCACGATGGACGGTCCTAAAGGAGGGGAAGAACGTACAGATGGATATGTTGGTCTCCTTTATTTGTTCGAACAACTTTGGATTCCTGAACCACGTGGCGCTCAGAAAATTGGGAAGAGCACAAACGAAACAATGCTGACGCACCTCGTTCATAGTATCTGCATACTGCGCGTCAATGTATTTCATCATGCTCTGCAACTGCCTCTCAAGTTTCAACTCCCTTCCTTCCGAAAAATCAAGTCCCGGGCTGTCGACTACCGAGAAGAGGACCCTATCGTATCTCGATTCACAAATTTCGACACAGGCCGTGTTAATCGAATGCGTTGTTTTCGGAGGGCCGCTTAAGAAACGATCCACGGCAGCCCGCTGGTCGACGGTAGCTGTTGGCGATATATCCGCGGTCTCCAACAACAGTCGAAGGAGCGAAGTTTTGCCCGTACCTTGCCCGCCAACAACCTAGAGTTTAGAGAATATATTGGAAGAAGGAATTTGACAAGGTGAAGCTTTCCACTAACCATGAGGTTGAAAGTAGGTGGCACCCGAAGTCTTCTTTGGTTATACTTGCTTGAGACCGTACGGGGCATTTGTTTCGTTGCATTGTGAAAGGATACGGGGGCAGTAGACATGTACAAGGATGAAATAGAAGGAGGGCCTTCTCCATTTCCTGAAGAAGGCCTCAGAGGTCGGTGAAAGGCAATTGGACCATGGGAAGGTGCGGCATGGATGGGTTTCGCACCTTTTGGAGTTGCTGGAATTTGTGAAGATATTGGAGGAATGTCTTGACGCATGCTAGATACGTCCACTAGGCTTTCTGGCCATGGTATCCCCTGATTGTTGAGCTCTGGAAGTGAAGGCGACCCGCGTATCTTGGTGGTTGGTTCTGGTACGTGTTTTGTTTTCCTCCGCAGAGAGAACATGGTGGTGGTGGTAGAGGATATAGAAGAGAGGATGGAGTTGTTTACAAGAAGGAAATGAAAAAAAATGAAGAACCAAGACAACGAAGGTGTGTAATTGGGCCGCAATAATAGACCCTTTGATAAATAGTGAAAGGAGATTTCTGAATTAGGGTCTATAAGCGCTTTATTTATATTCCCAGTTCCCCACGCCGTTCGCATACAAGTTATCTAGATGTGCATTGTGCAAGGTATCTGTGTATAAAAGTAAACCTAGATTTGTACAATTACAATCCCATGCTATCCAAGGTCTCGTAGGACCGATACCCTGCACCCAACGTCAAGTGGATCAGTAACTCCAGACTGAATGAAAGAGTATGAGAAGCAAAAACATATAGTTAACCAAGAAGGAAAGCAGAAACGAAGGGAAATCAAACAAAAAGCATGGGAGGAGCCTCAAGTATTCTACAGCAAAGAGAGATGGAGAGGGAAACTAGCCAAACCGAGCCTCTAATGACCTAGGGTATCTCAACAGAATTATTATCTACCCGCATCTTCTTCGGCGGGCGTAAAGTGTCCATATATTCTTGGGACCTCTTGAGATCTCCTTCTTGACCAGCAATCATCACGTCCCGACGTTCATACATATCCGCACTCGAAGGTGTAGGTACCATTCTTGATGATGGCGGCGAAGGAATGTCCGACTGGAGCAGCTGAGGATGTGATGACGGATACTGAGGGCCTGCCTTATTTGATGTCGATGCCGATGAACGCCGAGCACCTCCTTTGTCACCCCCTCGACGGTCGGTGACATAACTACAAGACAACGATCGGCGCGCACAACTAGAGCAAGCGGGATGGGCACCGTCGCATTTTGTTTTCCGAGCTAAGGATGATCATCAATTATCTACACTGAAACAAAAAAACATATCCAAACACGTACCTCGGCAGAAATTACAAGCCACCACTTTCGGACCAGAATGTGAAGTTTGTCTTGAAGTTTTCCCAGGGACGGTAGCTGCTCGTTTCCGCTGAGACTGGGGGTCGGTCGCAGGTCTGATTGGCGGAAGTGATGGTGCAGACATTGGTGGGCCAGGGGTGGACGGAGAAGGATCAGGAAGAGATAGTGTAGCGATATGCGGAAGCTCCGTGTCGTAAACGGAAGACGAACCCATACCTCGCGACCGAGATGAGGACGGAAGATCGCCCCCGGTTATAGGAGGCAATGCAGTATAATCTCGATGCTCTATGAGCACAGAGTTTCTTCGAGAATGTGACCTTGAAGATGCCTGGGGTGAAGTGGATGGACCGTCGGAAGGTTCATCGCCGCTTTCACTCGCGCTTTCGTCCGTGCGGCGCGGTGCGCCTCGTCGACGTTTATTTTGAGGCATGTAATCGCAAGGATTGGAACGTTTAATGCATTGCGTGCACGCGGGCCTTCCTCCATCACACTTTAATTTTCGTGCTAGCGGAAATTGCGTTTAGTAAAACATGAGCAGCTCTCCTCCCTCCCTCATCACACTTACATCGACAAAAGTTGCACGCCACAGTAATCTTTTTCGTTCGCTGCTTGCCGGATCCTTCCGCATCTAGAATTAGAAATTTGAACATTTTCGGGGAAGAAGTGATGGAAAGCTTACTAGAGCCGCTACTCTTTACAGAAACGCTATCGGACACATTTCTAGAGATTGAAGAACGAATATCTCTTCCGACGGAAATATCCTGAGGAACAGTCAGCCGGCTCATAGATCCGGGCGCCGCAGTGTCTATAGCCAATACTGGCCGGGATGAATGACCAAGGGGAGTCAAGTGGGAAGAATGTGAGGCTAAGTGTGATAAAGAATGACGAGAAGTAGAATGCTGCTGCTGTTGTTGTTGTTGTTGTTGAGTGGGGAGTTTATAATCATTTTTGAACTTTTCAAATAAATATTCTCTAGTGTATTTCTGGAGTGTCTGGGAAAAAAGGGAGAAAAAGAAAACAAAAGCATAAATAAGTACTGCCGCGTGAAAAACGAGATTTGAATTGAGCAATTAGAAACGGGGGATCGCTTACCTCCATGTGGTGGAATACCGCAGAACGGAGATGACCAAAATCACAGTGGCTGGAATCCAGAACGTCTAGACTTCCCCACCGATAATTTCGAGTGAATTTACCCCGGACAAGTTTTGAAGGAGGGTGAGTATACTGAGAAGGAGTGTACGATTGAACGAGCTCGGATCTTGAGGGTGCCATTCTCGGTACGCCATCGCTGTGCGAATACATATCGGGAGAAATGAGCGCATAGGGTAAGCGCAACATTGAGGACGTATTGGGAGAAATCGGAGGCGAGTTGGTGGCCGATCCGCTGTTGTATCCATTTGACGGTTCGGGTTTGGACAGGATAAAATCATCTTGGTGTTGATAGGGAGCGTCTGTGTCAAAAATGCCAAAGCCTATCCCTGCATCTGCGAGGTCACGTCGGACGGCCATCTTGATGGCTGATATGCGGTCGTTGGACAGGGTATCTGCCCGAGCAATCACAGGGAGGACGTTGACCCGAGCGGAGAGACGGCGGATGCAGATAATATCGTGAGCAGGAAGAGTGGGTTTAGACAGCAGGGGATTGTTCGACACCGGAGGCTCGAGAATGACCGGCTCTTGGTCCGGCTGGGAGAAGCTGTTGGTGCGTGCACGGGGAACAACGAGAGGGGCGGGCGGTGCAGTCATAGCCGCAGGAATGATATGATCAGGATCCAAAAAGTAGATACACCTACAAGATGTCAAATAAACGACCATCAAAGAACAAAGATACATACAGGTGTACAAGGCGATCCGGATGGTTCCATTCCTTTGGCGATAAGGAGCAACGTGAATAACGGTAGGGTCATTGAGAACGGGGGACCTTACCGCATCAGCCGCTTCTCCGAGTCTGCCTTCAATATACCTGAGAGTGTCGGCAACGGAACGTTCGGTGGCAGGGTCATCCCTAAAGTCCAATGAAGGCGTGTCGACGAGGGTCAAGAGGAATTCGCCGCCTCCCTCGGACTCGAGATCTACGGCAATGGAAGCGGACCTGATGTGCGAGGTGTGGCTACTGCACCCTTGAACGAATTTTGCAACCGAAGCTAGCTGTTCTTTGGACGCCCGGGTAGATATGTTGCAGGTGTCGAGCAAGAGCCTAAGTAACGAGGTCTTGCCTGCGCTTTGATGTTGAACACGGTGTAAAAGTATCTGACGAGATTACGCACCACCTCTGCAGCCGGCTACGAGCAAAGAAAATTCTGGCACGGAATTGGCTCGGTGGGCATGAGCAGACGCGAAGAATACAGGGAGAAACCAGATACCTGGAACGCTGCTTGCGGTAGATATGGGAGTCACTTCACGATTGCTCTGGTCAACAGCAGGTACAGCGATGTTCATGCCTCTGCAGTCGGCCAGAACACGGAGGATTGGGTCCAAGCAGGCGAAGTCCGAGAACCGACAATTGGATTTGAGTTGATCAGCTTTCAAAATCAAGTCCGCGCGCTTGATCTGTGATTTGAACCTCGCTTTACTCCGATTGGCTGGGATCTATCTCAAGTCCGTTTCACATTAATTTCCATAATAAAAAGTATTTGTTAAGAACAAATGGTATACTATACTATAACGCATTATTCAAGTCCAGTACAGTGACAATATCCAGGTGAAAAAAGCCAGTAAAAAAGCCAGTAAAAAAAA
This sequence comes from Collybiopsis confluens, assembly GCA_013368555.1. NCBI lineage: Eukaryota > Fungi > Basidiomycota > Agaricomycetes > Agaricales > Omphalotaceae > Collybiopsis > Collybiopsis confluens. The sequence continues at coordinate 142,216 of JAACJN010000038.1, forward strand.
GCCCTCCTCACCGGAGGGGTATATATCTGTCGTGGGAGTGCCGTCGTGAGCCAACACGTAAAGGCGCCGGTAGCAACAGGAACCGATTCTCGGGATGATCTGTCACTGAATGAAGAGGTGTGATATGAAGGTGGGCAAGTCGAATTGACTCGCTTAGGCCGAAGCCGAGCGGTCTTTCCGTTTTCTCAAATCGACGGCTTTTCATCTTTATCGTCTTGATCTTGACTCTCAAGTGGCAGCTGCATGACCATCGGTATATGCGACATTCGAGCTGAAGGTAAGACTAATCCTGCTTGAGGAGGAGGAAAAGGGAGGATCGGTGGTAATTGCTGCTGTTGCTGCTGAGCCATCTCGAATTCGTCTCCATATTCTCGAGAAGAAGTCGTTGTTTCAACGGCCGTCTTCTTCCTTCGTTGAGCCTTGGGTGCCTTTCCAGGACCTCGTCGCCTTGGATGACTCTGATACACACATGCTTGGTTTTCCCGCGATCTACAATTCCAGCATGAAGGCCGTGTACCATCACAGCGGAGTTTCCGTCCTACCAACATATTACATATTTGGCGCCCTTGTATAGAAATCGGACTGACCTCGACAGAAATCGCACGCTATCAGTGTCTTCTTGGTTCCCTTTGGTCTGTTGCTGGGACCTTGTTGCTCGGAACTTTCAAGTTTGCGTTTCTGAGCGGAACGTTGACCCGGAGGCAAGTATTCACCATCGCCTTCTTGTTCGGGAGAATGCGACTTTGAAATTTGAGAAATTTGAGGGGGAGGAGGATATGGGTAACTGTTTCCGTCGGAAGTTTTTAAAGAAACTGGCAGCGGGGGCAGAGGTGGCTCCCATCCTCTGGGGACGGCGTGATGAGGATGTTGGGCGATGGATGAAGGGAGGATGTACATGTTCTGTTGAGAGGAGGAAGGGTATGCGGCCTCTGGAACGGAGCGAGGGGCTCGAAGGATAGAGTCCATTTCATGATGGTGATGTACTATTATAGGTTTGAATTGGGGACAAGGAAATCAACAAGTGGACATACCTTGGCTATATGCACTGTAATCCTGATATTGCTCAACGTCTCTTGAGAAGGTTTGTCTATGGTGAGAGCTCTGCTGCTGCTGCTGGGGCTGCTGAGGTTGGGTTTGGAAATACTGATTCGAATAGCGGTACGGATCCGGAGCTCGTTGGGGAAAATGGAGACGTCGTTCTCGAGATTCAGGATAATAACGGATGGAGTCACCTTCTCGCCAGGCAGAAGAGGGGCCGTAAGATGGCTGGAAATCAGTGTAATAGGCTTGCCTAGGAGCGTAGTAAGTGGGATCGCCGCGAAGAGGTGGGTTGGCGACTGGCGAGCGCATATCTTGGTGATGGACGTAGGGGGGAGCAGGCTGGTCGGGGCGGAGGAGAAAGGGGGAGGCAGATCTGGCGGTCGGGTGGTGCTGCTGCTGGTCTTCGTCGTCCTCGTCGTCCTCCTCAGGAATCGTGGTTCTGTCTCTGGAAGTGTTGGGGGCAGAATACAGGTGTGGAATCAAACTCGTCGGAAGTGTACTTTGCTCCATGAACATTTAGAGGAGAAATGCAAATCATGATCGAAATCCCGATTATAAGTTCAGTTCCTCTGCTAATCGACTGAGACATTCGCTGAAACAACTTTCGGCACAATCTCGGCCCAACGCGGCCCGTGTTCATTGCTCGTCGGCTTAGTCAGCTTCCTTCCTCCTTCCACTTTAGCTATGCTCCGGTCACGAACACCGCGCTGGTCCTCTTCCTCCTCCACCTCCCGCGCTTTCTCCTCTTCTTCAACATGCTACGAAAAACCAATTATGAACAGACACAGCAGAATCATCACTCAGCCGAAAGACCAGGGTGCTAGCCAGGTATTCAGTGTCTTTCCTCTTCGTCTCGACGCGTCCATGGTCATACTCAGTGTCTCTAGGCCATGCTTTACGCGACAGACGGCATAAAATCAGACCAAGACTTCAATAAAGCCATGGTCGGAGTCGCCAGTGTTTGGTTAGCTTTCTCGACTCTTGAGTCTAAAAACGACTCATTCGTTTCCCATTCAGGTATGAGGGCAATCCGTAAGAATAGAATTTCAAGCTTTGCCCATCTCCACAACTCAATCTTTTAGATGCAATAAACATCTGCTCGGTCTAGGCCAGGACATCAAAGCTTCTCTTCAGAAAACAGATATAATTGGATACCAGTTCGGCGCAATTGGCGTTAGCGATGGAATCAGCATGGGCACTTTTGGAATGTCCTACTCTCTCCAATCACGCGACCTGATCGCAGATCAAGTAGAGACCGCTGCCGGTGGACACCATCTCGACGGTATGGTGGTCATCCCAGGTTGCGACAAGAATATGCCTGGGGTTCTTATGGCTCGTAAGTAGTCCTCCCCAAAAAGTGTCTTTTCTGTTAAGTAACCTCGTCTCTCAAAGTTGGTCGTCTTAATCGCCCCGGCGTAATGGTATATGGAGGAACCATCCGGGGAGGCTCGTGCGAAGGTGCCCCCCAACTCGACATTGTTTCCGCTTTCCAATCCTACGGAAAATTCCTCCAGGACGGTCAGACACCTGCCGCAGAAAAGGAAAGATACAATACTATCCGACACGCTTGCCCCGGCCCCGGAGCTTGTGGTGGCGTAAGTTTTCATTCTCTAGTCTGCAAACGCATCTCACAGTCTTTTTTCAGATGTACACTGCAAATACCATGGCCAGTGCTGCCGAAGTTATGGGAATGACCCTCCCTGGTTCATCCTCTTTCCCAGCAGAATCCAAAGAGAAGCGCGAAGAGTGTGCTTCTATTGGTCCTGTAATGTATGAACTCATATCCAAAAACATCAGACCACGGGATATCATGACCAGATCTGCATTCGAGAATGCCATGGTATGTGCCTTTTCATCTCTGGCGTGGACTTTCAGCCGTTTTACCATCGAACCGAAAGGTCTTGACCATGATCCTCGGTGGCTCCACCAATGCCGTCCTCCATCTTATAGCCGTTGCCCACTCGGTAGGAATCAACCTAACCATCGACGATTTTCAAAGTGTCTCCGACCGTACTCCTTTTTTGGCGGATATTAAACCGAGCGGCAAGTACTTGATGGAAGATGTGTATAAACTCGGTGGTATTCCTAGTAAGCCCCCTCCATTTATTCATTCATATCACAGACCTTTTCTTCATCCGTCCGTTGACTCATTCCTTTTTCGAGAATCACGGAGACCTTGATTCGATCCGTTCCTGTCATCGTATACCTTGTCAACATCTGAATCGAATGTGCTTTTTCCTCTAGAAATCCTCCATTTCCTTCTGAAGCAAAACTTGATCGATGGAAATACCATGACGGTTACCGGACGTACCTTAGGTGAAAACCTCGATAGATGGGTGCATAAGTATGGAGAGCTCGACTTTGACAAGCAAGATGTTATCCGGCCTTTAGATAAACCCATTAAAGAGACAGGACATATCAGGTTGGTCCCTATTTTATTTTATCTTCATACTAGTCCACCCGGCTGTATTCTTCCCTCCCTCTCTGTCTCTTTCCGTGCCTAACAGGAAATTATCGTGTGAACTGAACAACAATTTTTTTTCTTTCTTTCTTTCTGTTTAGAATCTTAAAAGGCAACCTCGCGCCAGGGGGCGCCGTTGCCAAAATTACAGGCAAAGAAGGACTCGGCTTTACCGGAAAGGCTCGTACGTTTGACAGTGAAGCCGACTTTGTCAAAGCTGTAGAGAGTGGCTCTATCAAAAAGGGTGAAAAAACGGTCGTGATCATGCGATATCTCGGTCCTAAAGGCGGTCCAGGTGTGTATTCCATCTCATCTTTATTTCCCATTCAGATTCGGGAAACATATCCCCATTCCTCATCTGTCACTCCGTTCCGTTTGCTCTGGGTGGAACTTGGATAGACAGAGATGGAGATTTGGGCATGTTTTCACGCATTTTCATTCAACTCTTTCTATATTGGTTTCTTTACGTCCGAATCCTGACTTTTTTCGGTGGCGCCTTTATTTTTTCCATCTTAACTTCATTGAACCTATGTACATACACCCGTCCTCATTTTCCATACTCATGTTCTTTTCCCTGCATCTCTTTCTGTTCGTTGTTATGCAACTTGATGCGCTATTTTTTTTGTGCCCCTGGTTCGCTCCCCGGAATTCTGACATTGACTGTTTTCCCCCTTCTTCCTTCCTTCTCTGTCGTATGCAAAATGTAGGAATGCCGGAAATGCTCAAGCCTACGAGTTTGATAATGGGCGCCGGTCTAGGCCACGATGTTGCATGTTTGACGGATGGTCGATTCAGTGGAGGGTGAGTTGTGTTCTATTTTTCGATGACATATGAATGAACGGCTTCTTCATTACCTTTGATTTTCTCTCTCTCTGTTGTTCGTTCCTCCCGTCTTCCCCTCCCCCGCTACAGATCACATGGGTTCTGTATCGGTCACGTCGTCCCCGAAGCACAGGTCGGAGGACCGATTGCGTTGGTACAAGATGGCGATGTCATCTCTGTTGACGCTGTAGAGAACTCAATCGAGCTGCGTGTGGCTCCTGAAGAGTTGGAGAGGAGGAAGAAAGAATGGGTTGCACCGCCGTTAAAGGTCTCTCAAGGCACGCTGTACAAGTATGTCAAGGCGGTTACGGATGCCAGTCATGGATGCGTTACAGATGCTTGAATGAAGCATGTAATGTATATGCTGTAGGTACCGTTCTGTAGGTGTTTGATTACATACATATACCAGACTTGGCTATAGGTATCTATCTATTGGATATAGAGATCTTAGTAAAATATGAAACTTGTTATGAGCGCAGGGCCATAGGCAGGTGCAAGTGGAGGCGCTCCTCCGAGTAGTCATTTTCACTTTTCTCTCGCTCTTCGACATCTGCTCTGTTCCGCCCTCTAAAGATTTACCATATCCTACATGAAGAATCAGAACCGCGGAACCAATATCGGTACTCCGATCCATCATCATCATCTCCTACATCAGCCCCAGCATCAGAGCTAACCCGAATCCGGATCCAATCTCGCTGCACCTGCTCGACGTCAAAAGTTGCAGCACCGTCGGCCGATTTGATGGCTTTCTCGTCATCTTCGTCGAGATTCAAAGACTCGGAGGATGGCAAGGCCTGGACTTTTGGATAGCAAGTACCTGCAAGTACCTACTTCAAATTAGGTTAAATCGTGAATACACGATTGTGTACTAGTAGCCTATTAAGTATATAGCTCTTTCATCACTATCCGTAGCGACGGACGGACGAAATGCGGTATATGATATGAAGGTGTGATCTATCCTGAATGGCTGGCTTAGATGAATGATACTCTAACTGAGATGGAAACTCGAGACCAACTGAGCGGCGACGCCTGTGACATAACTAATTGATATGAGTGCCACATCTGCTCGGGGTCGCTCACTGCTTCTTGAAAGATTCATTCTTGTACCAGTATCACATATGCGCGGAGGAACAAAGATATGACTGCCAAATGCATGTACGTACAACTTTAACCTTTCCGAGCAGTCTTTTTCATTATTTTCTTTTTCTCGCTCTTCGGCATCTTGTTCTGTCTCTTCTCTTTTGCTTCTGCCTTGACGGCCATTTTCCTTTCCTAGCGGTGGAAACAAATGTCAGAGACACTGTACCTCCATGGAAAAATGAACGCAAACCTTTTTTGCTTCCCGATCTTCGTGTCGGTGGCCCCGAGGCTTGCGCTCCTGATAGACAGAAGTAGTCGCGGAATCAACATGGGTTTTGTCACCGTCACCGTCATCGTCTCCTTCCTCACCATCAGAATCAGAATCTAAATCCGATCCAATTTCTTCCCGTTCATTGACTACTTCCGAGACGGAAGCAGCAGCACCGTCGGCTAATTGATTGAGCTTTCTGTTATCATCATCGCCATTATCGTCCGGAGCGAAACGGACAGCATGAGTCGAGCTATTTGCTTTTGTTACCGCAGTTATTCTCATCGGTTCTTCTAAATCTTCTTTCCTGGGTAGCGATGGGTCTACCAACCCTATGGTGTCTGCGTAGATAAGCTTGGAGCCTTCTCCGCGACTGACCGTGTCGACGTCTCTCTCCGGATCGTAGAGCTCATTGAGACTCCGAGGGATGTAGGATTGTTTGAATACCGAGTCCTCGTGTGCAGACGAATCTAGCCCTTGTTCCGAGCTCGTATTTTCATCAATGGCCCCTTCTTCTACCAACTGCCGCAGTAAGTCTTCTTCTGTCAAAGATGTCGATTCGTTCGATAGGTTTCCCTTTATGACAAATTCGAACACCCGTCGGAGACCTAAACACCGAACTCCCAGTCTTGCAAAGAAATCTTCCACGTTGCCAAGATCTTTCCGTAAAAAGTCGAACGCGGACGGATGATCGTGTTCGACACTTTGAGAGACGTCAATAATAAAGAGATGGTCCTCGTGAAATAGGATGTTATATTCCGAAAGATCGGCGTGAACGAGTTTACACTGATGGAAAATTTTTCGGACGGCCAATATCAGCTCAATGTATAGATCGACAGACTGTGTTGTTGAGAGTTGTGCGTCTTTTAATCTCGGAGATGCCCTAGAAGCCGTCCAATAAGGGAAACACAGCGAAGAAAAGTATGCACATACCAGCCCTCTTTATCACCCAGAAAAGTCATTACTAGAATGTTTTCTCTGACCTCAACTGGGTCTGGACACCGTATGCCAGCGGAAACGAGTCGTTTTAGGTTACGCATCTCCTTCTCTGCCCAAAGACGGACCATCTTACGAGGGTTCTTACGACTGTATCCACGTCTGAAACGATGCTCTCCAGTGACGTATTTGTCCCTGTCCTTGAACACGAGAATCGACGTTTTATAGATCTTGAGTGCCAAATGCTTGAATTCTGGCGTTAACGCATGATAGACGTTAGCCTGACTTGGTTAGATAACATTTAGAGACCAAGGACAGACTGCGCTCACCTCTTTTCCGGTACTGACGCATCCATTCACCTCATGAATCAGACCGCGGCCGATCATCTTGAACAAGATCAGACGAGTCCTAGGATCGAGCACCTGTTCATTTGTCGCTCTATCCGACTTGTCTTTCAAATTGGCAGATGCACTGGGTCCCTTCCTATTCACTCCAACACCCAGAACGTACGGCACGTCGATTTTGGATAATCTAGAGTTGAATTTGGACAGCGCTGCGAGTTGATCTGTGCTTTTGTCTTTGGATAATGGTCCGGAAGTAGCTTTTTGACTGGACCGAGGATGATTTATGGCAGGAAGAGCGGCGACAGAGGTAGATTGGTTCAATGCAGAAGTTGTACCCTGTGCATTCCCTGAGCGGACAGCGACATGTTGTCTCAGTCGATTGTACTGCTTTGTGAAGTCTGTGTACAGATTGTATTTCGGTGCCTGGAAAAATAAGAAATGCAGAAAACCGAACCTCGTTCAGCAATCTCCCAGTCCTCATCTTCAACCCGGTCATCTTCATAGCTTTCCTCAACATCATCTTCAACATCGAACGTGTCATCACCTTCAAAGAGATATTCGGTTTCATCGTCGGTGTCAATGTAGGCAAAGCCTGCTCTATGGTCCATTACATCGGGCGCATCGTCGAATTGGCCATTGACAGGCATGTTTCGAAAAAAAGAAAAGGATTGTAATCTAAGCGCCCAAAGTTTCATCGTTATCTTATCTGTGAAAGCGTGGCAGTGTCCCTCGAATTTGTTGAACCACCGCCATGTTCAATTCTGAAGATCCCTCTGTCCTCGGAAAGCGCGCTCGCGACGAGCGGGAGCAGCCTTTTAACGGCTTACAACATACTGGGGAGAATTTTCAAGTCGCTGAGGAAGATGACGATGACGACGACGACCTCGGCCCAATGCCAATGCCAATGCCAGCTGCAGAAGCATCGGTCGCTAAAAAGAAACGAAAAGGTATGAATTATATCGTGTTTTTTCACCTTAGAGCCTCAAGAAATGTAGCTTCCTTAAACCAGTACTCCCTCATGAGCGGTTGTATCTCGATCATTTGCCCAATACTGAGCAGTATTACAAGAGTTTTATGCACCGGGATATCATCAACTATAGCGTGTTCACAAAGTATGCTTCCAATATTTTGGTCTCAATAGATACAATTTTCTGAACTTTTTGTGTAGAACTGACTTTCTGATCACAACATCCGTGGACGGACAGGTGAAGCTCTGGAAGAAACAGGAAACAGGAATCGAGTTTGTCAAGCACTATCGCGCACATCTCTCCCAAATTACCGGCGTCTCCGCCAGTACAGACGGGCAAATGTTTGCTACTGTGTCAGATGATGGAACTGCAAAAGTTTTTGATGTTGTAAATTTTGGTTGGTGTCAATGTCTTCCGACGCTTCGAGCGTGATGCTTACCATTGGCAGACATGATCAACATAATCAAACTTGGTTTTACACCGCATGCTTGTTGCTGGGTACACCGAAGTGGACAGGCTCAGACACTGCTTGCTGTGTGAGTCTATGAGCGAATTTTTTATTTTAATATTATCTAATTAATTGCGTTGTACTATAGCTCGGATGCATCTTCTGGAACTATTCGTCTCTACGATGGCCGCGGCGGTGACCTGCCTCTGGATACCATCGAAACCATGCATCGTTCTCCGGTCCATCTGATGACTGTCAGTACCATTGGCAAACTGAAAGAAATAAGCTTGCTGACCTGTCAACTTGCAGTATAGTGATAGATTCAACACCGTCATTTCTGCGGATGAAGGAGGATTTGTAGAATACTGGCAGCCTGTCGAACCTTTCGGGCTACCTAAAAATGTTCCGGGGATGTGGTCTTTCAAGAGCGAGACTGATTTGTACGAGTTTAAAAAGGTCATCGGTAGTAAAATTTCGAGGTCTGCATTCACTAATTTTACATTTCTTAGTCAAAATCCACTCCTACCTGCGTAACTCTATCGCCCGATTCGACTTCATTTGTGACATTCTCGTTACCGGACCGTCAAATTCGAATATTCTCCCTGCTTTCCGGAAAATTAATGCGCAAATACGACGAGTCACTTATCGCCATTCAAGAGATGCAACAGGCGGGTACCGCGATTTACAAAGTCGAAGATATGGAGTTTGGAAGGAGACTTGCCGCAGAAAGGGAGCTCGAGCTTCCCGGACCAGATGGTCGTGTCCCTGGACGATGGAGTAATGTCGTGTGGGATGAGAGTGGTTCATTTGTGATGTATGGATCTCTCCTTGGCATCAAAGGTAATGTTTATCCCTCGCCATTTCTACTTGCTGCTGAGACATTTCGCGACTGGAAAAGTGGTCAACGTGGTTACGAATCGCGTTGTTCGCGTTCTGGGTAAAGACGAAGCAGTGAGATTTTTGAATATGAGTCTGTATCAGGGTGCTCCCGCAAAACGATCTGTGACCACAGCCGTAAGTTGATTGCGTAGGACACTTGATTTATGATTTCTGATACCGCCACAGGCAATGGCGGCGTCAGCAAACCCTATTCTGGCGGAGAAGCAATCGCGAGATCCATCTCTATTTTCGACTGGTTTCAAACGACAGCGATTCTACATATTCACACGATCGGAGCCCGAGTAAAGAATCTTTTTGATTCGTCTGAATTGTTATACTGATTTTTCTCAATGCAGAGACAACAAATCTGGCGACCGAGACGTGTTCAATGAAAGACCAACTCGCGAAGAGCAAAGTGTTGCGACTTCTACTACGGTCGGAAGGAGTGGACCGTCTCCTGTCGCCAACGCTGCGACGATTCATACGACTGTCGGGGACCTCCACATCCGTCTGTTCCCTGCTCAGGCGCCTAAAGCGGTAGAGAATTTTGTGGGACACTCTCGGAGTGGGTTTTTCGAGGGAATTGTTTTCCATCGGGTGATACCCAAGTTTATGATCCAAACGGGAGATCCTCTGGGTGACGGAACGGGAGGTACTTCGATATGGGGTCGGGAGTTTGAGGATGAATTCTCCGATGACCTGAAACATGATAGGTAAATCTTCACAGTTCTCCGTTTAGAAGGGAACATTGACGTCTCTGATTGTTTTAGACCGTACACTGTCAGTATGGCTAATGCCGGACCTGGAACGAACGGATCGCAGTTTTTTATCACGACGACTGCGACACCGTGGCTGGACAAGAAGCATACTATCTTTGGCCGGGTGCATGGTGGGCTTGAAGTTGTGCATGCGATAGAGAATGTGAAGACGAATAAGGCTGATAAGCCTTACGAGGATATAAAAATTATCAATGTGGATGTGGAGTAATAAGGGACACTACAGAGCTACTCTATCCAGTGTCTGAACCTCGTGGTGAATGCTTATGACACTTTCGAGGTCGACGTGATCCATCATTCGGGATTCGAAGAGGGAGCGCAAGTTGACCATGGTCAGTTCTGGGGAGAGACGATCTGGGTAAGAAGAGCCTAAATGCGAGGGGCATGAAAATTTGAGCAATACATGATGTGAATTGTTGTTAAGGAACGATCGGGCAGGTACATTATTGAGAGAGACTTGGTACACGTCAAGTGTTACACCGCCTAGGAGGGGTTCACTGTTGATGGTAGCAGGTGGACAATATGCGACGGGGTATTCGAGTAGGATTGCAGCGAGGGGAACGGTTGATGCTGGGGATAGGTCCTGAGGAAGATCGATGGTAATGGTCGGTGAAGAGGAATGCCTTATGAGTTGGTTAGTGAGATCGTGAAGAAGAGACGGGAGTGTCTGCGGAGGTTCAGTGAGCTTTGAAGGAAATGGGTATTGAGTAATCAATCGGTTTGTTGGGTTGTACATACGATGTGTGGAGAGCTGTCCGCGGAGATGAAGACCGGGCAGTGCGGCGGGGACGTGTCCAAGAAGAGAGGGGCGTTGATGAAGAAGGATTGCTCCGAGGTAGGCTCATAGACATGCACGACGTCGATGAACAGCACAGATGGTTCTGTTTCTTCGGCGACTAGACTATTCGCCTGCCTTAGGCGATGCAGCAATGATGAAAAGGTGTTTCGAGCGTCTTTTTTGGGGGTAAATGCGTCAACGAGATGAGCAGCACTTATGGTAGAATGTCAGTTACGATTAGCAGGGTGGTGGGATTGGTAGAACCTACCGGATCGAGAGGGCAACGAGGGCGAGGTCAATAGCAAAAGACGTCGACCTCAACCGCGGCAGCCTTTTCTGAATGTATTCTACCACAATCTGGAGGTGGATTGGCTGATGGTCTCGAGCACAGACCGCTGTTGCCATATGCTGTGTGACGACCGAAGCTCAGGTGATGGCTCATCAAAGATATAAAACCCCTGTCGTCCCCTCCCGACCTCACTCTATCCCGACTGCCCTCTTTTTCTTTTCATAAAAAGGCTGGCCCCATCCGACTTTTTTCTTCTTTCTGCTGGCCAGATCCTTTCTTTTCATTTTTAATTACCACCCTTTCCTGCCGGCCAGATCTGCTTTCTCGTTCAAATGGCTACCAACAGGCTCGTTCCTCGTAAGTTGCTCACTTTTTCGCTCGGAGGGAGTAATCCCAACACGTTTGCAGGAGCTACCCAGCCCGAAATGGGTAAACAAGCAATCCCATTCCTCGATGTATGGATAGGCTTCAACTTTGCCTCTGGTCTCGTCCTCCTCCCCATCCTCGTCCTAACCTTCCTTTTATCAAACCGAGTGATAAAACGTCATCCATCGCTCATTAATGTCTGCATGACTTGGATCCTTTCCGGTTTCTTCTCATTACTCTTGTACGTCTCTCTCTCTCACACACACACATCCATCCCTCATGATCGGATCCTTTCCTACTCTTGATTACTTCAACAAGGTTTTTCGGAGGAAGGTCAAAACCGAGAGACCCAGAACCGAGTAAAGCATTGTGTATCGCACAAACGTCTTTGTTGTATGGGATTTTGCCAATGTGAGAGGATACCAGCATGGGTTTTCAACTGATGATTTGATGATGGCCGTCCAGGTGGTCTGTTGCAGTATTCATCTTGATGTATTTCATCCTCGGTGTTGTCAACGCGGATGGACGATCTTTGAGGGTTGGTAGAGGCAAGATGCTCATGGTGTGTTATTCGCCTCAAAACAAAACAATAATACCCAATCATCAACTTGTTTTTATTTCATAAGATGCTCGGAGCGCCGTACTTTGCTCAGTTTTGTTTCTCAGTGGCTACTCTTATCGTGCGTGTTTTATCCCATCTTATTTCCGAAGATACTAATACCCGAAAAGGTATCCTTGAAAAATCCAAGCAAAGTCACTCGGGAAGACAAAGCCTTGTATTGTGCTCTCCAGTTCCACCCTCTTTCCAACGCCATGTATATTTTCACATTCATTGTCTGCCTTGGCATCATCATGCTCGAAAGTAGGTGTCAATGGGTAACCTTCCCGACAAAGAAACACGCCGTTGATTCCCTCTTTTCCGTTTCTATTTCCATTTCCATCCCTGCCCTCCTCTTCTCGGAATGAACAGTTCAGTTGGGATTACTTCTGTATCGAAACTGGCGTGGACTGAGGCGAGCTGGCCAATCGACACCTTTTGATGTTCAGTTGGTAGTCAGGGTGATTGTCTTTGGGGGGTTCGTATTCCTCGGGATGTTGTGAGTTTTGTTATCTATTTCAAACCTTCCCATCCTGATTTCCTCCACCCTCTCGCAGCGTGGATATTATTTCGATGTTTAGCCAGCGCAGTGTTGTGCCGGATATGTATGCCGCTACAGGTAAGCAACAAAGCCATATCGCTCGATGGCTTTCTTATAACTGATTTCTCAATTCAAGCGGGTACGGTCGTCTTTCTTGTGTTCGGTTCACAAGCGGTACGTCGGACCTTTCAAAAGTGGAATGGTTGGTATATTACATATTAACATTACAATCTGTCAGGACGTTCTTCGCGCCTGGTGTTTCTGGAAGAGAGACGGTCCGGTCCATGTATCCCCTCCAGAGTCTGTAGGTTGGATGAACATTGATTTGAATTCTGATTCAAGGACGACAACTACTTCTATCATTATTGGGCACGGTGAAAAGTGGGGAGGCAGTCGACGTTCGATGGCTGGGTTGACTGAGAATAGGAATGATAGGAATGATAATAGGGAAGGTTGGAGTGACCCTCTGCGGTCACCGATTCCAGCGCAGATTGCAGACCATGTGCATGGATTACATGGTACTCGGGACCCTGCTGTGGCTGGTGTACAGGGTGAAGGGGAGGGTGTTAGCTCAAGATGACTGACGGGTCAAGTATCACAATCTCAGCATTTTTATTATCATTCTCGAAAACAACGTCCTTTTCAATCTCAGTTCTCTTTTGCATTATACGTACCATCTGTTTTCATTGACTTGATTTGTATTTGTGTATAAGTATCCCCTTTTTTTTGTTTTTTTTTGGATCAAGTCAAACACCGGGAGCAGTATATTTCATGCTTTCTAGAGAAGTGATGAGTACATTGGTTGTATCTATGGAATCGAGAACGGAATGGACAATGTAGGTTAGTGCGGGAGTTATGAACCACCATCCTATCGACATCCAGGGACGTTGGAGGAATAGGGAGATGGCTGGAGCGACAAATGATAGCGTGTATGAAAGTGTGGGCGAGAGTGTGTAGAGGCCGAGCTGCTCCTGGATATGAGGAGAGGTTGGGAGGAAAAGGTTGAGGTGAAGAGCGAGGGAGATGAAAGTAAATAGTCGAGGAAACGGGATGGTGTCTGCAGATGGGTTGATCATGTATATCGAGTGGCTGAAAACCGATGGTTAGAACATGATTGCAGAAAGGGATAGGAACACACACAGGATGGAAGAGAAGAGGAGCAGAGCATGTACGGCGAGGATGGATTGTTTATTGGATTCCGTATTTTCATTGCGAAGGTCTTGAACGACGTGATCTTGTTCTGTATGCAAATTCAAGAAATAATTTCGAAAATATATGGGTTTTTTTTGCCTTGCCTTGGTCGTCTAGAATGAGCTCGTCGTCGTGCTGGGTTCGTCGTCGGCGTAGTGTGTCCATGGATGAGCCTGGGCGCTTATTAGGCGCCGACTCCTACAGCAAAGCAGCCACGGACGGCAAAACGATGTCGGCCAAAATCAAGTCCTTGCTCCTCCTGCGGCCTCGTACGACCACTCCTCCACCTTCTCGCATCGGCCAAATCCTTCCCCTCGACATTCTCTATGAACTCGCAGACTATCTCGCCTCATCCGACCTTTTGAACCTCAGCTTGACTGTAAGCGATTTACAGTCCTCGGTCTCTCTTTCATCTCACTAAAAACAGTTTTCAAGTCTTCATACATTAGAAACCTTCTTTTGCCTGCTCTCTATGACACCGTCGTCCTCAAGTCCAGTCGCGCCTGCAGCGTGACCCTCTCTATGCTCCTTCAAAGACCAGATATCTCCCACTACATCCGCAAGCTAGCCGTCCGCCCAAACTATTATCTTGCCTGGCCAAAGCCAGATGGTTATCTTTCAGAGGACTGGGTCATTACAACTCTTGTTCTGATTGCAGATACCATGCCCCTACTTCATACTTTCGGTGAGCGCCCCCCTTTCCATAGCATACCGTATCGGTCCATTTACAACGAAACTTATACAGATTGGGACGGGCTTGAAATGCCGTCTAATCGACTTTGGGACACATTAAGGGACAAGTTGAGTCGCGCGCGCGCGATGCCCTTTTTTATTATTTAACTGATAGACTTTACGGTAAGGTGTCCGGCTCTCAAAACCGTATACAGTAATATCGGATACTCGCCACTGGATCCGGATTGCGCTGTGCGTCTGTCGTTCTTTCCCCATCTTGCCTATCTCATCCCCCTATCTTTCAGTTATTCAACTTTTCCGGCTTGACTAGTTTCTCTCTCACTGTTCGGCATAATCTCGACGAGAGCAATCTGTTTCCCGAACAGGAAACTTTGCCGAACAGACTTTGGGATATGCTTCTCAATAGATGCCCCGACATGCAAGACCTTACCATCAGCTCCTTCTCTTCTTCCACACGACTTCTTGACGTCGACAGACTCTGCACACCCGAAGCCTACTGGCCCAACCTCAACTCCCTCACTCTAGGCTCATTCGGATACAACGATGATTTCGATCTCAACTCTCCCGCCGACGATGACGCTTTTGGTGCTTTCCTATCCAAACACACCAACATCAAATATCTCCGATTGTCCTGGAATTTTAAGCGATGGATGTCCCCGGATTCTATCCCTCTTTTATTGCACCCCACTGCTCTTCCAAACCTAGGCACATTTGTAGGCATCCATCAGCAACTCGCTGTCTTACCAAAATCGGCTCTCTCGTCGATAGAGGTTCTCGATCTGACTTGCGAACCTTTGTTCGCCGGGAGACTACAAGGCGAAAGAGGCATCTGTGCGACACTCGTCGTGCTCACGTCGTTGACGAGTTTAGATCTCTGGATACATATCCCAGAGTTTGAAGATCATAATGCCTTTTTCAAAGAGCTCATGCAGGCATGTCCTAAGTTGACGGAATTACATTTTATGTGTACGACGAGTTTTGGAGTGGTATGTTTTGAGTGCTATATCGTAACGAGAACCTAACCTAACCCAATGTCCTTTTTTTTTCTTTCTTTTTGTAGAAACCCCTCCTCTGCCTAGCTTCTCATCTTTCGCTCCTTCCACACCTCCGGATATTTTGCCTCACGAAAGGGCACAAGTACGTTGGAGATGATTCGAGCATGTTACGTACTGCTTTGAGGATCATCAAAGGGAGTCGTTCTACACCGAGAAACACTCGACTGCTGCATCGCGGAGGAAGCAAAAACTCGAATCCGAATCCCGAATTGAAACAAGTCAATATCCGGTGGGCAAGAGAAAAGTGTCCAAATCATTTGAAGCAGGAGGGGACATATGATATTGTTAGAAGGTGGGATACTGTGAGCGGTGAGCAGCATTCTGATGGAGCCGGAGGAGGAGGAGATGTGAATGTGATTGTTGGTATTGAGGCTTACGAAAAAGGGGTTACGGTGCTGGGAAAGATGTTTACGAGGAGGTATCAGTATAACAAGTTTCCGGTTCCTGCGTCTTTGCGGCCGCGTCGGCCGCGGTTGTTGGCTTCGTCGTCGTCGTCGTCGTCGACTTTGACTCCGTCTCCTTCTGCGTTGGGGGGTATGGGAGATGTAGGTGGGTCAGCGACGATGATGACTGCTTCTTCCTCAATGATGACGGCATCGGCGGGGTTGTCTTCTCCATCGTCCCCGGGCATCTCAACCATCACCGTCGCTGCTGCCCCCAATAACAATAGCAGCATCAATGATATAGGGGAAAAGCAGGCCCAACCTTCATCGTCTTCTTCGGTGTCAGGACGTGCTTCAGGTGCTGGTGGTGGCACTGGATCTAGTTCGGTTACAGGTACCGGTGGAACAGCTGGAGGTGGCGTAGGCGTTGGTATGGGAGGTGGTGCTGGAGGTGCGGCCAGTGGTAGTGGAAGCTTGAGGAGAGCGTTGATGGGCATAAAAGGTAGAAGGAATTGTTCATAATGAATGATGATTTTGCTCCTCTTTTTTTTTCTTTCGTTTTTTTCGATTCGAATCATGTTGTATTTTTTCTCATTCTTTCATGTGCTTGAAAAAAAAGTTCTTTCCATTCGGTATGCTGCTACTTTCTTCTCTGGTATTTCTTTTTTCTTTCTTTCTTTTCAATTTCGAGTTTTCTGTCATTTCCCTTCCCCACTTTCGAACTTCCCCGATCTATGCATCTTTCGTTACTTTTTTTGTCGGCCTTTTGTCATTCCTTCATCTTTGTATATGTTTCTCCGCGTTTCTCCGCGTATGCGTATGTATATAAAACGGTCTCCGTCCTGCTTCTCTCTTGTTGTACCCTCACCTGTATCTTGTAGCCACCAAACCTCTCTTGTTGTTTTCCTTTTTTTTTGGGTTAAATAGTGTTTTATGTATGTATGTACCGCAAAACCCCTCAATATCGATGCAGTCAGTATATTGCCCAGTCACCGGGAGTACTAGCAATTGGACCTTACATGTGTAATGGGCCATGGATGTGTTTCTCCAGAACGGGGGGAATTTACTCGGACGAACTTTTGAAGGGTGGAGCTGTCGAGTAATCGAAAAGTCCACCCTTGGTCTATCCGAAAAGATACCGGATAACTTTCGGGACCATGTAGGGATGCGTGCTATGAACAGCAGCTCGAAATTGTCAAGGAAGCTGGAATGGCCGAGTCGTTAAGGCGATAGATTTGAATTATGTAATATCTATTACTCTCTGAGTGCGTAGGTTCAAATCCTGCTTCCAGCGTAACTTTTTCGGATGACTGTTTGATTGTTCTTTTGTTTGTAGTGTCTAGAATATTTTGAACGTTGTGCACTCAGATGGCTTTTGGAGACATACACATTGTACAGTATAAATGCCAGTAACATCTATGCCTGGACTAGGCCTCTACGAAGTAAACAAAACCCCCCCCACCTAGGCCTTTGACTTCGACTTTTATACGCCGATCTCCATCCATGAAATTTCCGATATGAATGTCATCTCCACCGCGCCTTTGACGACTCGATTCTGCCAGCTCATGTATATATCAGGGACTCTCGAAGGCAGCCAAGCCATCACACCCCCCAAGACCGGCTCCAAGTCGACGTCGAGCCCTGGATATGCAGAAATGACTTACACATGCCTTTTTGAGAAATACTTCTATCATTTTCACGAGAAGGCCAAACAAAAAAATGAATTGCTCATGTGATCGTGCACTTGCTTCTTCTCCTTCTCCCATAATCCCCTTTTTCCGGATACCATTCTTTTCAGCTTCCTCAACACCACGAGACAGAATATGATATTATCTGTTGCTCGTTGCATAAAGGGGCAACTGAGAGGCCTCAAGAGTCAACTGAGTATCTGGTTCCGTAGGCCGATTCGATACAGGCTCCGGTGCCTTTCTTTTATCTTTTGCATGATCATTCAAAATCACCTGTTGAAGCTGGGTCACAAGCTGTATCCTCGGAACCGCCAGCGTTTTTTGGTCATTTATTCTGACAATTCACTCATTTTTTTGTCGTAAGTATGCGACGATTATCCGAGAAAGTATTGCTTCACCCGTTGTTTGCTTTCCAAAACGTTTAGTTTGTGACCGCAAATGTGCAGCCGTTTCGGAAAATATGCGGCTCCAATACGCACCAGCTTAATTTTCCGGAAAAATTGGCTTGCAATTCGCTGGTGGGTGTTGCAACGTATAAAATGCGTCGAGTTCCCGGTAACACAATCTCTATCGGTCTTCACCTGGTCTGGTCTTGTCTCGGATAATGTTCCACTCTACTGCTCTCGTCGCTTTCACCTTCCTCGCTGTTGCGTATGGTCAACAGCCTGGTACGCTTACTGCCGAAACCCATCCTCCTATCTCCTGGCAACAATGCACTGCTCCGGGTCAGTGTACCACCCAGTCGTCGGGAGTCGTTCTCGACGCGAATTGGAGATGGCTTCACGATACAAAATCCAGTACAAATGTATGTCTTGGTTTGAATTTTTCGACACAGTCTGACTTGAACCGATTTTACAGTGCTACACCGGTAACACCTGGGACGCCACTCTCTGTCCTGACGCCACTACTTGTGCGGCAAACTGTGCCCTTGATGGAGGTGACTGAGTACTCTCTCAAGATATTTCCATTGTAGTAGAGCTAACTACCCTACTCTATCAACCAAGCTGACTACCCCGGTAAATACACGTTGCACGCTCGAAATATTGTGGTTCCATTGTTTTAACGCGTTATACAGGCACCTACGGTATTACTGCAAGCGGCACTGGCTTGACGCTCAAATTCGTCACCCAATCCGCCCAAAAGAACGTCGGCTCTCGTGTCTACCTCATGGCCCCTGGTTCTACTACCGAGTATCAAATGTTCAAGCTCGTCAACCAAGAGTTTACCTTCGACGTCGATGTCTCTCAGTTACCTTGTGGTCTCAATGGTCAGATTGATATCTTTGAAATGACTACATGATCTTAACAGCGTTTACAGGTGCCGTCTATTTCTCCCAAATGGATGCAGATGGAGGCATGGTAAGCTGGACATTAATACTTATTACTGATATTAACTGAATATAAATGTGAATCAGTCTCGTTTCCCAACCAACAAAGCTGGCGCCAAGTACGGAACTGGATACTGTGATTCTCAATGTCCTCACGACATCAAGTTCATCAATGGAAAGGTGAGTCTGATGTCGGTGAGATATTGACACAACCCTCATTACTGATAGGCTAACATCGATGGATGGACACCCGCTTCGAATAACGGCAATACTGGGTAAGCTTCCCTTTCAAATCGCCGTTGAAGCACTCGAAATCATTCTGTGTTTTTTTTTTCGACAGGACTGGTAACACTGGTAACAACATTTTGCGCATTCTTTCGTATAAATCTTGATGTCAGTCAACCAAAGGTACCTGCTGCCCTGAAATGGATATCTGGGAAGCCAACTCAGTTTCGGCTGCCGTGACCCCCCATCCTTGTACCGTCCAAGGACAGAGTTCCTGCACTGGTAACACATGCTCCTCTCCCAACTCCACGGCCGGTGTTTGTGACCAAGCTGGATGCGATTTCAACTCATACCGAATGGGAGACACTGGTTTTTACGGCCCCGGAAAGACCGTTGATACTACCAAGCCATTCACTCTCGTTACCCAATTCATTTCCTCGAACAACCAGTCCTCGGGCACACTCTCTGCCATTCGCCGCTTGTATGTCCAAGGTGGTCAAGTCATTCAGGTGAGTCGTGATCGGAGTAATCTCTTCGTATATCTAACAACATTAACTGTAGAATTCAATGACCAACATTGCCGGAGTCACTGCGACGAACGAGATCAGCAGTCAATTCTGTACACAGCAGAAGACGGCCTTCGGGTACGTGTTTTCCGTTACCTTCATTTTGGTTTTTTCTGACGTTCCTTCTTTTCTAGTGACACTGATACCTTCACCCCAAAGGGTGGACTCGCGGGAATGGGACAGTCTCTGAGCGCCGGAATGGTTTTGGTTCTCTCTCTCTGGGACGATTACGCGGTCAACATGCTCTGGCTCGACAGCACATACCCAACGTAAGTGTTCAGTCTCTTTTGGTCCGCTATCAACCAAACAGAATATTTTTTTAATTCAGCAACGGCAACAAACCCGGCGACTTCAGAGGTACCTGCGCCACTAGCTCTGGAGTGCCTACCACTGTAGAATCCCAGTCCCCGAATGCTCAAGTTACCTACTCGAACATTAAAGTTGGTCCCATCGGATCGACTTACAGCGCTTCTGGTACTCCAGGATCAGGATCTGGTGGAGGTGGAGGAGGAACCGGCACCACGACTTCCAGCGCACCCGGCGCCACTCAGACCGTCTGGGGACAGTGGTAAGTTACCGCAATCTCAACTCAACACAGCAAAAAAATCCTGACTCGGCCCTTCTCCTTGTAGCGGTGGTTCCGCCTACTCTGGACCGACTACGTGTGCTGCCGGATCTCACTGCCAGACCTCTAGTCCTTACTACAGCCAGTGTGTTCCCTCTTAAAGTAAATGCGAAGATGAAGGTGGTTTTTTTTTTCAACCAACAAGTAGTATAAGTATTCTCGAATCAATATGTCGTAGTGATATTTTGTGTTTTGTATACATAACCATTTCAGGATCCAGCTTCCAGATCACCTACTAACTATGTAGCTGACAATGTCACCAACTGCCTGCCACCTGGTGTAACGCCCAAAAAAAAACCGGCGCCAACGAAATTAGGCGCTGGAACGTGTTCTGTCAAGCCTTTACCGTCACTACGCTAGCTTTGAGGGGACGATTTTTAAAGGCTTTCTCTCCGAGACATTGAAGCGCCTGAGGTTCAGATGCTTTTGGCGTAGCCGAAGGAAAGGCTTCGATATGTGCGCGGATGCCGCAACACTGTGGCGAGCGACGCCAGTATGTTTTTTGGTTTCCTCAGGTGGCTTGTGGTTGAATACTAGAAAACAGTGGTGAGCCAACTTACTATGTTCATCAGTGTGGGCTGGCATCTATAAATCATCCTTACTCTCTCCCATTCTAGAGTCAAGCATTCGCTGTAAAGCGGACATTGTATCCTGCCCTCTGAATGTATGTCTGCATCGGAACTCCGGTGGTATTGAATTGACTTGGAGGAAGTTGACTATATCCAAGGATATTATGACCGTCACTGGCACCCTGCGATTTGACATTACTCCGAAAATGGATCAAACAGAAGGTCATGAGTTTCCATCGGTAAGACGAAGATGTTACAGCGTTGGAAGTTGAGGCACTTTCGGCTACCGGATTCCGGATTGGTGATGGAGCTTCCACCCCGCGTGCTCTTTTTAAAGGACAATCCGTTGGAAGTTCCCAAAGTGTTCGACCCAACTCCTGGCTCCATAGCCAAAGTCATGCATATATTGATTCGCCATCTCTCACTCGCGCTCTTCATATTGGGAGCGGCCGCAGCGTGGAATGTCCCCGACGAATACGCCATCTCACCGTCGCCTGATGGCAGGTTTCTACGCGATGCCAGTGGCGAGCCGTTCTTCTGGCAGGCTGACACGGCGTGGCTGCTGTTTCATCGCCTCAACTTCACCGATGCAGAGCAGTATCTGTCCCATCGTGCCAGCAAGGGCTTCACTATGGTGCTAGCTGTTGGCTTTACTCAGGAAGGGATCACAAATCCGAACCGGGAAGGCAATCTTCCGTTTATTGATGAAGATGTCACGCAACCTAACGAGCTGTACTGGGCCTATGTGGACACGATTGTTGAGCTTGCGTGGGCCAAAGGCCTCCGGATCTGTATGGTGCCAGCGTGGGGGAACTATGTCCACGACAGCGGTGCGCCACTATTTATGACAAGCAGAATATTGCGCTTACGGCGCTAACAGCAAACAACCCTGGTGTCCTAAACGCCAGTGCTGCCTCCACATTTGGGCATTTTATTGGTCAGCGCTATCCATACCTGCCTAAAACCCTCGTCGCAGACACAAATCCCTTGTGGCTGAACAAGACGGCCGTCAAGGCTGACTACACCGCAGGAGGTGTACCTCCCACCTACGTCTCTCTCGACTGGTCACCCGTGTACAATGCACTGGCCGACGGCATTGTCTCTGGTGAGCACGATGCCATCAGTGCCACCCACAACAGCTCTGTTTCCCAAACGTGGACGCCCCTGCTGACAATTCACCCAACCAATCAGTGGTTCAACCCCGGCCCGCCTGCGCTGGCGAGCGCTTTCTTTGGAAATAGTACCTGGCTGACACTTGACACGAGTCAGTCGGGCCACGCAGACTTTCCACCGAATCCCCCAATCCCGTGGTGGAACGCGCGGCGCGGGTGGGAGCCTGTCGAGAGAATGTGGGCTTCAGGGGGAAGGCCCGCCGTGGACAATGAAGCGCACTACGAGGGACGGTACGATAATGGGAACAGTGCACTCCCGCCGTGGAACGCGAGTGATGTGCGGACTGGGAGTTGGCAGGCTGTGAGGTTCCTATCTAATGTTCGTCCGTCATCAGCTTCTAATCTTGGACTTCCATGCAGGTCTTCTCCGGTGCAGCGGGCCTAACATATGGCGCCAATGCTGTTATGCAGTTCGCCATACCGGGGGTGTATGCTCCCGACGGGACTGGCCCAGGCGACAACTGGCTCACTGACTTGGAGCTACCAGGCTCTGGGCAGATGCAGTTTGTGCAAAAAGCTGTCAGGGACCGCGGCAATGCGAGCTACTTCCAACGCGTGCCGGCTCAGGACATCATTGTCGGTGATGCAGGGACGGACGACAAGAGAGTCACTGCGACGAGGGACGCTGCTGGTGGTTGGGTCATGGTGTACACGCCGACGGGAAAGTCGTTCACTATTAACACAGGGACCTTGGTGTCGTGTGACAACGCTCAGGCCAGTTGGTTTAGTGTGGGACGTACGCTGCATTTGACTTTGATTGTGGGACCTCTGCGGTTTCGTTTACACCGCCAGTAGAGAGTGGGCATGTGGACTGGACACTGGTTTGTTGGTTTTGGAGGTAAAGAGCAGGTTGAAATACTGAGAGACAATTGAAAAACCACTGAAAGGTGGCTTGTGTTCTGAATTCAAATTTTTTACTTTATTCTGAACTGTATACATATACAATGCAATACGTAAATGCATGGTTGTTATTGAAATTCAAAATTCTCGCTGCCCACGATACTCATAGGGTTCGCTACCTGATTGTGTGGGTTTTTGGACTGTGGACTTGGAGGGGACCAGGAAACAGTCTGTCCAAGTTTAGCAAGAGCCAAAAAGGCCACAGTACAGTTATGCCTGAATGTAAACTTGGTTTTACCCTGGTATTTTTCCTCCATCTGAACAAGAGAGCGTGTATAAGCTGGGGTCTGAAAAGGGATATATCAATCCCAGTGAGGGCATTAGTGCCCTCCATTCATCATGTACATTGAAGCAGGGAAGAATGGGTTTTGTTTTTTTTCCCTTATTGCCCCCCTGTGTTAGATGTATGTGTTCCATGGCTATAAATGTGGTAGGACATAAGTAGTCTACATTGTGTAGTAGTATGATAAACTGGTCATTCAGGAATTGGACCTCCTCAGTATAATTCATATCCTATCCTATCCTATCCTCTTTCTTGATTCTGTCAAGATAGAAGGCCGAGTTTTGGCGGCAGCCTATCCTTTGTATTTTTTTGGAGGGAGGAGAAAACGGGTTCATGTGCGTATTTCTGATCATCGTGTTTGTCCTCTTGATGTTTTGTTCTATAATCTGTTAATCTCCAGACGTAGTGCATGTCCATCACTACTGGCATACGTGTAGTAGAGTAGAACCATGGAAGCCTCTTCCCTAATACAACGCATGCGACTCGGAATAAGTTTAGTAACTGGCGGATTACTTGAAATGCTTGCTCCTCTCGGAAGTACTATTCGACGCAAGCCACTCGAGACATGCTAGCGGCTTGATTATTCCGATGTTGCTGTCTCATGATCATTTGAGGTGTCAAACTGATGCGTAGTGTGAGTATCTTGTGTTGTCGATGGGTTATAAATAACACTCACAGTCAAGTAATGACAGCTTTGGCCACATGCAGTCGTCCTAGTGGCTCAGTCACTGAGCTCGAGTCTTTTGCGTAGAATTAGCACCAGGGCTCAAGTTTAGCCACTTCTTGAGTCCAGGAATACATGAGAGACTTGCCACACTAGCCAGAATCTATAAAAACCCTCTCTGCTATCCATGAATTTGTTCAAAGACTCGTTCAGTGGTCCTCATCGCGTCACTTCCATCTATTCTTTTTCTACTCCAAATGGCTGATTCTGTCATAGAATTCGACGATAAGTTCCCGAACAACTTCCCAGAGGTAGACAAAGAACCTATCCGAGCTGCGATCAAAAGTTTCAAAACCTGCGATATCGCTGCTACAGCGGAACAAAGTCGCAATGTATTCCTCATATTGGGAGATAACCAGATGGAAAAACCGGTTGACCTTGCCCGTACAGTTTCTGATCACTGGAAATCCTTGATCGAAGTGGGAGCGGCGAAGCCAAAGCTCATTATCAGAACGCGTGTTGCGCGGGCTAATTCTACCGGAGAAGGAGAGACCGCGATGAGCGTAGAAATTCCGGATCCAAACATTCCTAACAAGACAATATCCATTAATCCGTGGGATGTGACGCAGGCAGAATATCTCAATGCCCCAGGCATTGTAAGGTCGAAGCTGGTATTCGCCACAGCGGTCACCTTGGAAGTTCCGCGTGCCGGGAAGAACTGGCAAGAGGCACGCTGGCTCGAGGTACTGTTCCACGAATTCGCTATTCGTGAGTAGAATCGACTTTTGCTATAGTCAATGATTAACACTGACCCCCGGGTAGACGTTGTACACAATATTGTAGAGATAAACCGATATCTCAAAGGCGAACCTTGGGCGGAGAATGGCCTCCGCGATACGTCCGACCACATGTTGTTCAGGTTCAGAGGCACGCCCCGGTACCTTTTTTGGTTGGACAACCTTCCGAACCAGAAAAAAGCTGAGTTCAAGAGTTATGTAATGGAGTGGGAAGATGCCGAGCAAAGAGAGGGACGAGCTGCCAGATCTGGGCAGACTTCCTGATCAAATCCGGGGATAAAGATCCCCAAGTCGATTTGGGGGTATTTGTGCTCCTGGCCGGAATATTTGGACTAGGCTTGGTAGTCGCAAAGAATACCAACGAGGCTGTAGACTTGAGCCTTGGAAGCAACAGGGAGATATTCAACCAGCTGACGACACTAGTTGGAAAACTTTTCAGGTTGAAAGATCCTAAATCGCGGGCTATCGAACCTGTGGGCGACCTCAAGCCATATTGGTGGTGGAAATCAACATCACTTGTGAGTACAACAGTATCTGGTGTCTATGCCGGTCTGACTGCCAGTTGCGCAGTAGTGGAGCCGACTCGAAGCCTGATGGATGTTTTTGCTGGACTAGAGGTCTCCAGCACTGCGTGTATTGTATTTTTCTTTTTTTCAAAGTCGTAGAGCCCAAAATGCTTCAGTTCGTGATAGCTTGCACTCTGTATATTGTTCTCGAAAGTAAAAGGAAATGCTATGTTGGTGATTGAATCTTGCTCCTATACTCTCAGATTTGAAGTGCTCCAGAAAGGGAAGAAAGTCGAGGAAGGTGCAGGAATTTGACTCTTGCAGAACGGAGAGAAGAGGTAGAATAGACGCCCACAGATCCGGCCCATCAAATGCCGCGTCACTCCTCTTCAAACCACTCCATTCATCAAACCACCTCCATTCAAACAATGGGATTCACAATTCCTTCTGCAGACAGTCCAGCAGACCAGGCTCGCAAACTTATGGAACAGAAAAAGAATATCGAGATTGAAATCGAAGAACATATATCCGTACTAAAAGCTAATCAATCCACAATGCAAACCCCTCTCGTCGATAACGATGGCTTTCCTCGAGCCGATATGGACATTTACGCAGTCAGAGGTGCTCGTGTGCGGATAATAGAATTGAGAAATGATCTTAAGGATGTTACGGAAGCCATTGGGAAGGCACTGGAAGCTGTGTATGATCGGTCTCAGATGCAGCCTGCGTCTGTTGAATCGAGTACAGCGAAGGTGGGCGTATCGGAAGAGATGAAACCGTTTGCGAAAGTCGATGGAGTGGTTCCGGGAAGTCCTGCAGCGGGTGCGGTAGGTGTTTATCTGCTTTGGACGTTTGTACTGGCCGATTTAAACCTTCCCATCCAGGGCCTTCGTCGGGAAGATCTCATTATCAAGTTTGGCCAGTTAATACATACATCCTTTTCTTCAAATTCTTTGACGCCAATCGCACAAATTGTCGGTGAAAGTGAAAATGTACGTTAGCCACAAGGTCAAGCACATCCCTGATAATTCATTCAAAGTTGCTACAGCAAAGTATTGGCATCAAAGTTCTACGGGATGGCCAAACCGTCTTTCTCAGTCTAACTCCCCGAAAAGGATGGGGCGGCCGAGGCATGTTGGGGTACGCAGGTCACCTAGTCTTCACACCGATATCCTGTGTTACTCAATTCCTCAATAGATGCCATATTGTTCCATTCTCACCATCGTGAAAGGAAAAAACCAACTGGTCACATAAATTTGTACAATTATTATATCCAATAAACAACGAACAGAGGTGTATGTGGATTACAACTTGGCATGCATCTTCTGCCCAAAAACCATCGCGGAATTAGCTGCATCGACATACTTCGACTCTGACCTTGCCCTGTCCAATTCTTTCTCGACAGCAGCAAAATCACCATCATGTACCCATCGTCGAAAAACTTCTGCGTCCACACTGAACTCTTCTTCACCTCGGGTATGAGACCAGATTGCGTGTTCGAACAGATAGACTGCAGAGGCGATATATCCCATAAACATCAATGCCGGTCGAGCGATCAATGGAGGCGTGGGATGTAAGAAGGCCGCAAGGAGACTATCCAGTCTCCATTGTAGAAGCTGAATTGCTTCTTGTGCCAGTTTGAGCAAGTCCGGAGGGCAGGAAAGAATGATAGAGTTACACCACTAATTAATATTTAAATTTTACCCGGACCAACAAAGATCAGGGTAAACATACCGATATGAACTGCTTCAATTTGGCAGTATCGGATGTCGACCGCAAAAGGTCCAGTGAAAGCACAGTAGTTGTTCCTTCCCAGATTCTGCATACCAAAGCTCTTCACAACGATTTCGTGTGTATGACTGATACTGACCTTTCAACCAAAGTATCTCTGATCAACCTCCCAATATTATTTTCCTCCATGTATCCTTGGCCCCCTAATGCAGCCATAGCTTCCTCCATGGCAGGAATAGCCTTTTCCGCCGCGAACGCTTTCAAAATTGGCGTAAACATCCGTAGTCGAACCTCTTCTTCCGGTGACGCTACCCCACATTCAACACGACCCAACAGCGATATTGTTCCAAAAAGAAAATGCGTCAGGGCGCGATATACAAGGTTGATCGAAGCTAGCTGGGCGACGTGGAGCGGGACATCCTTAAGTAATGTTTTCCCTCCTTCGATCCGACGTACATTCGCGTATGCGGTAGCGATCGCAAGGCACTTTCGTAGAGCTCCTACAGAGCCCATAGCGGACCATGTTCGGGTAATATTGAGAAGGGGAGCAATATTCTTGACACCTAGGTTGGCAGAGCCGACGAGATACCCAGTTGAGTGTTCGAGAGATAATTCAGCAGTAGGAAGAGAGTGTGTTCCAATTTTGTTCTTGAGACGATGGATGTATATTCCATTACTTGTGGATGAAATCTTTGACCGATCCCCAAAGAAAGGTGTGCGAAGAGGGACAAGGAAAAGGGAAAGGCCTTTGGAACCCGATTCGGTGGATCCTGTCCGAGCCAAAGCAAGTGCAATGTCTCCGTCCGTTGCACTGGAGAACCATTTAAAACCGTCCAAGTTATACTTGGAACCTAGATCGTCGCTAGAATTCTGAGTTTGAGCGACAGTCTCTGTTTGCGAGACGTCGGAACCTCCGGGCCTCTAGTACGTCGTTTAATTAGTGGCGGTAGCGTGCATGCAAGAAAGCTATTGTGCACCTCTGTCATCCATTGACCAGATACAAAGGCTACCTCTGGATCTCGGCTGCTCCCTTTCGTCAGACTCTACAGAGTACTAAAAGTGGCTAGATTGGCGCACCTTATTAACCTGGAAAATATTTCCCTCTTCATTCCCTCAGTACCCAGCAACTCCATTATTCTTGCGGCTCCATCGGTCATACTTATCGGGCAAAATACCTAATTTCACGGGCTTGAACACTGGTGAGCCAGGAGAAAACTCTATACACACTTCATGAGAATCTCCCGCCATGAGCAGAGCCTTTGAAAATCCGAAGATACGACTATGCTGCCGATATTTTCGCTCGTAGAAGATCCCTGGAAGACCTTCTCGTTGGGCGGTAGCCTTAAGACTTCTCCATCCTTCGCTGGTCTGCAAATCGTCGATTCTTCGTCCCCAGTTGTCGTACTGAACGAGTGTTGGCTTGAAAGCTACACGGTCTGGAGTGCCTTGAGCGCGGATAGCTGTATTTTCATGAATGAAAACTCTTGAAAGAGGTGATAGCTAACACACTTGTTATCACTCTTGTCCCAAATTTCTCCAACTCTGGGTCGATCTCCTGAGTGAATATCCTGGAGACACGACCTTTTTAAGCGAGAGTAAGAAAAAAAGAGAACGTTTTGTGAAATTTACTTTGACGGAATAAGCCTTTTCAAGAGCGAGGGAAGAACTGGGTCAAGGGTGTATGGATTGCCTTGCTCAAAGGGAATCTGTTGAAGACGGTTTATAGTTTAGCATTCCAGCGCTGGCGCTGGCTGAGCCATACCGGTTGGAATCCCTCTTCCACTCGCATCTTGAGCGACTGGGAACAGATTCAGTACAGTCGGGAATTGCATTTACCGGC
The DNA here is from genome assembly GCA_013368555.1 of Collybiopsis confluens. Classification (NCBI taxonomy): domain Eukaryota; kingdom Fungi; phylum Basidiomycota; class Agaricomycetes; order Agaricales; family Omphalotaceae; genus Collybiopsis; species Collybiopsis confluens. The sequence goes on from JAACJN010000038.1 coordinate 171,026, forward strand.
TTGGTGAGTGTAACACCAGGCTGAGTCCGCACCGAAACATATTCACCGGCATACACTTATCGGCATACACTTACTAATCTGAAACGGCTTAGTGCTTCGGTGGCGTCGCCACTTCTGTCTGGCATATGTACTTTGATTCTAATATTCGTCCTTCCACTCGATCTTTCACGTTTCAACGGCATCTTGCTTTGAAGCAACTCCCGTCTTACATTCAATGTAAGGCTGGAACGGATTCCCTAGTAGCGTAAAGCTTGAAGGTCTTGTTAAAAGCGATCTAAACGGCCGCTGATAAGTTGTGGCGTTCAAATGTTTCTGTCGAAACCTTACAGTAGGTAGTCAATTCAGTGACCATCGATGTGCATCTCAAGAACTACTTAAACACGCTTCGCAGCAGACCCTTTGAGGAGGCGTTCACAGCCGCAGGGCATACTTTGTACCTGTGGGTCGGAAGACCTCTGATAGTGGGTCTCTTGAATATTTATTATCCTCTGAAGCCATTCCTTTACTGTTGCTCAGGCTGGGCGTTTAGGAATACATCATTCTGAAGATAAATCGTCCTCTCGTTGAGCGGGTATCTTGCTATGATACGATACCCGTCTCTCCCGTCGTTCACTTTAACGGTAGGATTCACACATCAAATCTGTACGCGACGGATGATGGTATAGTATCGCTTTACTTTTCTTTAGGCCTGGCAATTCATTTTGTGAGCTATAAAACGCTCGAAACTAACCCGAACTAGGCTCAGAACAACCATGGCCCCCGTCCTTTCCTACATCAACTTTCCTGCTTCCCAAAGCTTTATCACGGAAGAGGCTCTAGCAAAATCTACTATTGAAGACATCACCAACGTTGACGGTTTGATCAGGCAAGTCCCAAGTCCGATGAATAAGTGGTTAAATCTGGAGTCTATCTTTCGGGGTATTTTAGCTCGTACCATGGTCTCCAAACTACCGAAGACAGCAACAAACTAGGTATCTTGGTTTCAGGCAAGTCGATGGAATGCGGATGCCACTCTAGGTACACACTCACCCCCTTGCTTTCAGTCTGGGAATCGCACGAAAAACTCAAGGCCTTCAGGGAGGTCTATGGCGCAAAATTTAATAGCATTATCGCGGATTTGAGCACTGGGCCTATCACCAGATACGAAATTGTTGCGATCCGCAGGGTTCCACAGCCAGCTCTCGAGTGCCCGTCTGTTGAAATCGCAGTAGGAAAACTCAAACCGGGCGCCAACTTGGACACTTTCAGGGAAGCTGTAATCGGAATGAGTGACACTGTAGATGGAATGGGGCATCCTTGTGCTGTCGGAGAAGTTATTGAAGGTCCAGGTCACCTTGTGCTAGCTGGCGGCTGGGATAGCGTTCCGGTATGTTTTGTAGCTTAGCTTCTATGGTACTGACATTAGTGTTCTGACAACGTTGTTTTTATAGCAACAAGAGGCATTTGCCAGCACTGAGCATGCTCAAGCAGTCCTCAAGCGGTTTATTAGTCTTGCCGACCTCCATATCATTCACGTTAGCTTGAAAAAGCGATCGGTCTAGAGGGCCTATATGATACCATTTCGACTGTATTTTTGCCCGAGTACTTAATATTTGTAAAGAAGCTGGACTCTTGGGGGGCAGGGAACTATGAAATCAAAACCTCTAAACGATTATCTTTGCAGCCTAACTTGAACGAGAGTTTCAATCCGATTCCAGGGACCAGGAACGGATACTAAGCACGCTTGGCATAAAACGGCGCATGCGGGTAAAGTTTTTGGGAGAAGTTATTATATGTTTCTAGCTAATAGTCAGAGTCCAGACCTCAGGCTGTCCGGACGGTGGACGGGTTTCAATTTGTGAGTTTAAAGTAGTGACATTGTGCCCCACGTGAGCGTGTATGTCACGCGCGATCATGGTGAATTCGTAGTACAATACCCGGTGTAGGGCTAGATTCGCAACGGCCATGGGCTCGACCCTTTCAACACTTTCCTCTGCTCTCACTAAAGATTCAGAGTCAGCAGAATACAACGGCAATCCCTCTGAGCGCGATGTCAACGCTGCCCGCAAAATTCTGCTTTCATTCTTCCCAATGGAGCTTATCGACCTTATACTCGACTTTGCCGAATTCTGGCCATGTATACGTGTCGAAGGTAACCGACAGATAGAAGCGTCTGCCTCACATACAATAAGTACCGAAGCCACTTGGATGTATCTCATTTCACCGCCCATCCCTCCGCGGGAGATCGAGGGAGACAGTAGGCAAAGGCGAATACGAAAGATCAAGTTCGACATGGAGAGCCATGATCAAGGCTCGGGTGGTCGGCAAGAAGATTGGGGTACGTTTAAGAAGGAATGAAATGGAATATACTGAATGTATTCCAGGAACCTACAATGGTTCATGGAGCTGGTTCGAAGCAATGATTTTTCGGCCTTCTGCCTCACCATGTTGGCTTGAATTTGACTCGGATCCATTCAATCTGAGCGCCGATTTCAATGCCAACGACGTTAAAGAGCTCTTCCCTGAACCAAAACCAAATGGCTGGCATGTACAAAGTAATATTGTCGCAAGCGACACACCACGAATTCACTGTGTATCTTGGACTGAATTTGCGGCTGATGATATCCATGTCGATCCCACTTCGCAAAAAGGTCGGGAAGGACTGGGTCATGAGCTCGTTCGAACGCTATTACCTGGAGACAAGGTGATGCTAATTGCCAAAGCAAAGGTTCGCTCCAGCTCCTTGAACTCACATCCCGCTTGTCGTTGAAATATTTTCCTCAGTTTCTTGGCTGGAAAAACCATGTCTTTTCTGCGTCCATGGAGCTATTTTACTCTGTCTAACGATGGCATACGACTATTTACTTCTGCCCTCTTACACGACTAACGAACAAATTGAGTTGTTTCAGAGCCAACTCTTATATATCGGTGACGTATTTTACAAGTAGACGCGAGATTGTACATCCTTAGCATTCTAGGTTCTATTTTACAGCTTACTCTGGCAAATTTAAGTAAGAATGATTTAATCGGAATCCAAATCGACCATCGAATCTCCAGTGTCATTATGATTAGCCTGCCCAGAAACGGTCCTGAATCTTGCTGGTTCAATATCAGGTTTGAAAACTCCCGACCGTATCTTGGGACCGGCGCGTCGACCCAAGTCAACCTCCTTCCCATTTCGGGATTTTTGCAGCGCCGCAAGGTCGTCCAGCTAGTTAAGAAAAGAAGTCTCAGATGGAAAAAAGCAAAAGGTAGTGGGAATAAATGACCTTTCTCTGCACATCCATATGTGTCCGCTGCTGTGGACCTAATTTCATGGCTACAGGATCAAATCCGAGTGTTTTGATCATCTCTGGACGATAGCGAGAAGCAGCAGGTATATTTTCCGTCTCATCGTATTGATCTTCTGCCAGACCTTCCCTCTCTTCTTCTTCTTCTTCTTCTTCTTCGTCTGCTCCTGACTTTCTTTTCTTCGGTAATGTCTTCTTATTCGCCTGCTTCATCTTCATCTTCATCTTCTCTACAGCTTCCCTCGCTTTAAAAACATTCTTCATATGCCCGCCAGTATCGCCCTGCGAGCTCTCCTTCTTCAACATCTTTTTGAGCAATTCTTCCTCTTGTCGTCGTGCTTCGGCGCGCTGTGCCCTTGCCTGGCCTTCCCTACCCATTTGCTCTGAAACGTGAGTGGTGTCAACACTGTTGGAGCCGTTTATGACATGCCCAGCAAGAACATAAGTCGCGCCTGTCTCTGTGTCATACGAGGCTCCTTTACTGGGAAGCCCTCCATCTCGAGGAAGCAGTCCCGTTTTTCGAATGGGGTCATAATTCGATTTCGATTCGAACCGCCGAATATTGCTAACAGCCGAGTTGGACATACCAGACGTTCTTCCAAAATGAAATTGGAACGTAAGAAAAGAGAAACCAAATCAAGCGCGAGCAAAAGGAACTGACCCAATAGAAAACTCAGGCCTCGCTGCTCGACGTCGTTCTACCGCATGCGTTACGTGCCATTCACATGCGCTCGCTATCCGCTTGTCACACCAGGAGCCGCATGTTGAGCCATCTCGCCGTTGCACTGCACATGTACCTAGATCGAGACTGCGTCCGATGTGAGTTATGGAATCTGCGTTCTTCGGTGTCACAGCGAGGATGTTATGCATAGGATGGGGATTGGAAGATGTAGAATTCTACAGAAAATTGAGTCAGATTCAACGGTACGCGCTGAGAAAAGTACCTGAAACGGCTTCTTAATTGTCGGATTCAAGAGCGCTATCACATCTCCTTCTTTCAACTTCGCCATCACTTCAAAGGCACCTCCGCTCCCGCCTCGGTAAACTTTTTTCGGCTTGTTCAATTTCACGCCATACTCTTCTGTGATCAGATCAACCGAGTCGGCTTCGAAAAGCAGCAATGTGAGGAATGCGTCGCCCCGAATTTGACTTTTGGTTGAAGAAGACGAAGACGAATGCGAACCAAAATCTATCAGTTTGACATTCACGTAGCGTTTCCTTGGATTGGGCGCGTCAGCTTTATGCGCACCCTTTTTCCTGCCTTTCTCCTTTCCATTTGCACTTGGCTCGCCATCTGCTTCTGCCTCTTGTTCGCGTCCTACTCCCACAGGAGGATTTGTATACTTTATAGGCCCGCGTTCTGCAACGACCGCAATAGTAATCCAATCTCCGTCAACGGGTACATCATAGCCAGTTTTGTCAGGAAGAAGTCGAATGCAAGAGTAGAGAAGGGACGGCGAAAGGTAGTAGCGACCACGTAGATGATCTTGAAGGTCTTCATGAGGTAGAATACGAGATCTAGATGCGCCGTTGTTAGCTCCACGCCAAAGAAGACTGAGAGACAATGTTCCGAACTTTAAGCGAATGCCTGAATTTGGTTCGATGCGCTCGAAATGGGGGTCGTCAAACTGTGGCTTATGTTCGGCAGGCCCCAAAGAAAGTGACTCGATGATTGTGAGGTCTTCATCTCGTTTCGGTCTCGTTGAAATTTCTGGGGGCTTGTCCGAGAAACACGACGTCCTAGTATCTTGCGACCTGCCGGAGTCATCATTGTCAGAGCGTATCCTTGACAGATTCTGGACCAGTTGCGACGGGGCTGGTTTCTGAGGAACATATTCGGTTTGTTCAGTTCCAGAGCTGTTGACCTTGGACACTGCTGCAGCCAAGATGCTGGCATTTCGTGAAGACGAAGGCCTGGATTCTTCGAGTTTTCTTTTCTTTCCTGGAGCCACATCAATACAAATTGAACAAGAAAGTGTGATGACGCACTAGGTGAGGGTGTGCAAGGCACTAGCAGGCCAGCCTTTACTGTTTTGTGTACTGGCGAAGCTGGAGCGGGGGCTATATCTTCGTCGTCAGAGAGTTGAGCCTTGAGCAAGGCGATTTGTCTCCGTAGATTTTCCTTCTTTTCCTTTTCCTTTTGTAAAGCGCTGGCTACAGAGTCCATGAGGCAAGAGGTAAGACGAGCCGAGTATAGCGTTCAGATGAACATCAGACACCGCGTCGCGTGGTCACGAGGCAGAATCCACCAGTCACGTTACCCAATTACCAACTGCCGCTTCGCGGCCCGGATTCCACCCCAGGTACTGACATTCCGGCAAACATTCTCTTTCGTTCCCCCGTTTCCCCGTCTTCCTTCCCCTTGCTCCACCATGTCCAGCGAAAAGGTTCAGCCGCCCGCCTCCTCGCCGGACCCGAGTATCCTGCCAAAAGTCGCTTTGGATGACATGTACGAAGCGGATGGCAGTATAGATGCTGTTTATCAGGCTAAAGCTCGGGTATTGAATAACGCTATTCAAGAAATTGGAATGGGAAAGTATCAGGTGTACTTGTTCATTTGTGCCGGCTTTGGATGGTTTGCAGATAGCGTTTGGCCAGTAAGCTGTCTGTGGTGACCCGAGAGCTGGGACACTGACCGAACCCATCATGCAGCTTATCACGGGACTCATTTTGACGCCTGTCGTTAACGAGTTCAAGTTTAACGGTCCCTTCCTTACGCTCGCCGCGAATGTTGGCTTGTTTGTCGGGGCAATCGTATGGAGTTTTGGTTGTGATATCTGGGGAAGACGGTTTGGACCGCCTTCGTTTCTGCAGCATAGACCCATCGACTGACTCGTCTTATCTCCAGGTGGTCATTCAACTTGACTCTTCTCATAGCTGGAGTCTTTGGTCTGGCCGCCGGAGGATCACAAAATATGATTGCTCTTGCTTCATTAATCGCTACTATTGGGGTCGGCGTTGGAGGAAACATGCCCGTCGATAGCGCTGTTTTTCTCGGTACATCCCTCTATTCTTCTTCAACTCTTTTTTCCTTAATGTAGCCTTTTCAGATCTGGTCCCTGGGACACACCAATGGCTCCTCACCGTCATGTCAATTTGGTGGTGTTTAGGTCAATTATTCGTCAGCCTGGTGAAAGTTCTTTCTTTTTCAATTATGTTTACATATATTGATATTGCTTCTCCGAAGATCGCCTGGCCACTTATAACTAACTTTTCTTGTACTTCTACGACAGCAGCCTGCACCCGCTCAGAAAACATGGGATGGCGGTACCTCCTCTTCACCCTAGGCGGCATCACTCTCGTTCTTTGGTTCATCCGTTTCTTTATCTTCAGACTCTACGAGAGTCCAAGATATCTCATCGGAATTGGAAAGGATGCAGAGGCTGTAAGGGTTATCAACGAGATTGCGAGGTTTAACGGTAAAGGAACTGAGGAGACGGGTGTCTTGACTGTGGACGATCTACGAAAGGCTGAAGAAGAGGTGACTTTCATCGGAGTTCAACATCTGGAGACGGAACCTGGTTCTAGGAGGGTTTTAAGTGCCAGCTCAGTCCTTGGCTGGGACCATGTGAAGGCCTTATTCCGGACGAAACAACTAGCCTTGTCGACATCTTTGTTGATCTCGTTATGGGGTATGTGCCTATCAATGTCCTGGAACTGTATTTTAATCTTTGGTTCACAGCAATAATTGGACTAGCTTCGACGTTGTACAACAGCTTCTTGCCTTTCCTCCTACAAAGCCGGGGAAATGCTTTTGGGGACGGATCGTTGTATATCACATATCGAAACGTATGCCCCTCGTTTCCTCCTCCCGTCCGACTATTCGTACTGACTACGTCTAGACATTTATTCTCAGTATCATAGGTGTCCCAGGCGCCTTCCTTGCAGGATGGGCGGTCGAGTTGCCTTATGTGGGCAGAAAAGGGACACTGGCTATCTCATCAGGCAAGTTGTTTGGTTCAGAATCCTGTTTCGAACATTATTCAACGACTACCCCTGCTTTATCACTCCCCTTCTCCTTCTCCCTTTCCACGCCTTCACGCATACTATATTCTTGTACAAGACAGGGCTCACCGGTGCCTTCCTCTTCGCTACTACCACCGCGCGAAGCTCCAATGCTTTGCTCGGATGGAACTGTGGGTACACCTTCTTTAGTAACGTGAGTCCTTTTTAGAAAGATCCTAAATTTGCGCTGGACGCTGAAATCTTCCTGGCAGATCATGTACGGTGTCCTATACGCGATATCACCCGAGATATTCCCTGCCAAAGATCGTGGAACTGGGAATGGCTTAGTTTCCTCTGCGACGAGAGTGTTTAGCATAATTGTGAGTAGTAGAACTTTGTTCTTCTGCATCTTCTTTTTCCTCGTGTTCCCTTCTCCCATCGCTTCTCTGACACGCACTTCTACACGCTGCAATACAGGCACCCATTATTGCTATATACGCCAATCTTGAAACCGCGACGCCGGTGTATATCTCTGGCGCATTGATCATCCTCGCTGGGTTATTAGCGCTTTTGTTACCTTTTGAGCCTAGAGGAAAGGCGTCGATCTGAATTCATGGGTAAGACCAGGCTTTTGAAAGATCAATGTTCCTTTTGGTCGCCTTGTCGTTTCTTCTTACGAAAAAAAAACTCGCTTCTCATGACGACTTATGATTTGGTATGTGTATTAACGCTTTCGGGTTTTTCCTTTCTTTGCGGTAAGCACGTCTCTGTATTACAAATCTTGAGTAGAAATATACTGGTTCTTGCCAGTTCAAAGTACTTTTGTTATTAGCTTGTTAAAATTAAAAAACCCTGCCAATTCCTGCCGAACTCAAACTTTCCCTCGATCACGTCCCCAACCAAAACGAGATTCCGGCACCCAGCTCCTGAAGCCACAAATCCCAAGAAGGGTCTAAGGTGTTCTGCAGCTCTGGATTTTGTGTGAGACTAAAAATGTAGTTGAAGTTTAAGATCATCGGGACGAAGCCGTGCAATGAAACCTTTGACCTTTGATTGCGGTTTTCGGTAATCGCCGAGCGCGGCCTTGGGATAGGACCAGGAAAGCAGCATGCAAAACGTCTCATGAGGGGGATAATTGATAATTATTTTGCACCGCACAACTTGCCCACGTACCTTCACCACCCACCATCAAATCCCATCTTTCTTAATGGTCTCGTCCGAATCTCTTCTTCAATCCTCTCCATATCTTGCTTCATCGTCTGGGACGCTTTTTTCGTCCCGGTCAACCGCCCCAAGATTAATTTGCAGACACCCTCTCTCATCCTCCTGGAACACCACCTTGCCACGATGTGGCACTTCTTCTAGCTTGGATTCTGCTGCTTCTACATCTATGTCGAGCTCGAGTTGGAGCCTAGTGGCCAATTACGAGTCTCTAACGCGGCGTCTGCATCACTTGGATAGCGTGCCCAGAGTTTTACAAGAACTTCGTTCAGCATTCTTCAGAAACGAGCGCGCTTTGCTTGATGAAGAATTTGTTTGTTCTGCGCCTATGGTAAGTTTAAAAGATGACAATTAGCATTCAGTCGTAGTACTTAAATATTTCAACGACTTGACATTGATCTTTTTCTTCTTTGGGGTTTTAGATTATGGACCTGATAGACGTATGTATTGAATCTAGCTCCCTGAGGGTTTTTTGGTTCTAACCACAGCCACTCAACTTGACACGAATCACTTAGATTGCGAAGCGTACACTAGAGCACGCCGGCCTAGAGCTGTGGCCTCATTCTCTTTGCGTTGTTGGGCTTCGCTCACATAAGAGTGCTTACTTTACCTTACTGAAGCTGTTAAAGAGCCGCGAGGACTGCCTCACATCACAGCTACGATGTAGGTCTCGTCTATCTCTCGTAACCTTGTTGTCTTTCGTTTTTGGTTTTCATTTTTTTTTTGGCACAAAAAGAGTGATAGGCGGAATGCTGCGACTGGCCATCACCATTCGTAACCTTTACATTGCGCATTTTGGAGGGACCGGGTATTTAAAACACTAGCTTGACGTTTCGAATCAGCGGGACCCAGCAGGGCCCATCAACGCCACGAAAAATCAAAGGAATTCTTGTTGAATTCGCCTTCATATTGTTTTTTCTCTTGTCATAATCTCCGTTCCGTCCACAAGGATACCAACTGACATGAAACTTTGTTCTGCTAGCTCGTAGTCTCAGGCTGACTTGTCGTCTTTCGACAAATTTTTCAATACGCACTAATATTGCATACGATTTTTATCTCGATATTATACCACGAGATTCAAAACGAGTCCAGAGAGTCGACACACCGTATCATCAGAAGCTGTTTAGGTCCATGCCCCGTCAGTCCTCTTTATTTATTTATTTATCAGTCAACGGGATTAAACATTGCTCTCGCCCTATGCAGCTCCCGACGCATTTCCTCCCTCCGATTTTATTCCAATATCTTCTCTCTCCCTACTCAACCGCCCGCTGCTGAGGCAGATGCGTCTAGAGCTCCAAGCGTCGCCGTATACGCCCTACTCCCGTTCATCTGGGAAAACGCCGCATCCTCGCCATCCCACTTCATCTCGCCTACATGCTGGGGCACTTGGAAGTCGACGTCCTGGCAGCAGCGGGATCCGGAAGCGTTCTACTTTTTATTCAAGGCTCAATCAGAATGTGAGGTTATGAACAACGAAATCGAAATATCTGGTTTCTTGTATGTTATTCGTTGCGCAAGCAGAAGAAGGAAAGATATGGTTCAATTTTCTCGGCATCGCCATGTGTATCTATACCTCTGGCCGAGGATAAAAACCTGCCTTTATGATTGATTTCAATTCACGCTGTTCTTTTGTTTAGAGATTCGAAGTATACAACAACTCGTACAGTGCTACAAATCACCGTTTCTTTTTTCTTTCTTTCTTTGTTTAATCTATGAAGAGTCCTCCCTCCCGTCCAAGCGAAACCCTCGAACGAGAGCGCGATGCTGATGGGTCCAGTGACCGATGACCCGCGTGTATCTCATCGAGCTCCTTCCTCCACTGTCTAAATTTCTTCAACAGCTCATTCTCGTCTTCCGGCTCTCCAACAGATGTTTCTTCCCTCTCTAGTATATCGATGGCATTCCCGAGCGCGTGATCGATCTTTAAGACAGCCTCACGCATCAGAAAGGGGTTTCCGATGACGATTTGGGAACTGTTTGAGCGTCCAGCACCTGGGAGCGTTCCTAGACGTGCTATGGAATAGAATAGAGGAAGTGCAGGGGATCAATACGATTAAATTATCAATCAAGGAGGGGTACGAACGAGCATGAGGGTCGGATTTGGGGAAAACCTGAGAACCCCGTTGAATTCTACTCGAACGTGTACGATAAAGAAAACACACCTGGCCGGGATTTTCAATTGTTGGGGAGGGAGGAATATCCGAGTTTGAAGAGGTAGGAAACTTCGCGTCGGCTGAGCCAGAGGATATATTTTTTTCAGTCACAAGTCACTCGAAGAAGAACCATGAGAAATCCGCACCTTCTCCTAGGGACATACTTTTTACTGGCCAAGTTGTCAAGATCGTGCCCGCTTTTTATCATCTTCGCCAGAGATGACGTAAGTTCTTTGAAATTATAGTCAAAAGTCTTAAACTGAGCGTATGTAGCTATCGTCAAAAAATGATTATTGGCTACACGGTCTAAACAAACTGAAGGGGATGTTTATCAGTCTCGCTAATCACAACGTCGAATGTCTCGCTGAATGCCGCAGTCCGCAGCTGAGAGTCCAATTTTGTTGCCAGAGTCGGCAGATATCCACGCTCTGTATTGGTGTGTCCGCCTGTGTACCGGCTCGTGAGCACTCCACAAAATTTTTTAAAATTCGGCTCACATAAGATGACATGGGTATCGGCAGCGACTGCTGCAAGCACTTCATGCTGTCCGAAGAAGATAAGTGAGACCGGCCAGGCCGAAATATAGGAAAACATACATGCTGCATTTCTCCGGTAAAGTATACGTCAGCTGTCTTCCCTTTGAATACAGATCCTCCACTTCCGGCACAAATGGCGACCGTTTTGACCGGTTTTGAAGGTTCGACAGCAGAATATCCCACTTGAACTAAAAAAGTAAAACGTCGGCTCAAGAAAGGCAAAAAGAAAAGTATAGGTCCATACTTTGTGGGAGTTTTAAATGTTCCTTGATTCTCTTCTCGAGAACGTCCATCGGAATTGGGGTCCGAAAAGTTACCATCCTCCCAAGTGCACCTTCGCTTTCCCCATTTCGAGAAAATTTCTCTCCTTCCAAAGGACTTACAAACCCAACGTCATTTGTTCCCAGTACTCCCTCGGCTAACCAGTCATTTATGCCTCCCCAAGTACAGTCAAGCGCGGTGTGGGGACAAAACACTGAGATTCCACTGGCTGCACATCGGAGTAAAGATGCCTGGAGAGGATTCGCCATTGTGAAGGATTTAAGGCCGGCAAAGATTGTGGGATGATAGGCGACGATGACCGAAGCCTCTTTTTTGATTGACTCGTCTACTACGGCCGTAGTAAGGCTTGCTCGAAACGTGTTATTTCCAATGCGAAAGGGAAGGTTCATTTGACGGCCTTACTCGATGGTCAGCATCACTCGATGCCGTTTGGATTGCTTCAAGGGTGTTTCTAGCTATTTATCAAACACGATACCAACAAATCATTTCAGCGTGAACCGACCCAGCAGTAACCCAACCTAGAGGAATGAGGATGAGTGATTAAACCACGATGTTGGGATGGACGAAGAGCGCCAACATTATCGAATGATTCTGCAAGCCTCAGAGGCGCAATGCGTTCCATAGCTGTTGATACCGCTTTCAGAAACGCGGACATTCTGAATGGATACTCGAGGGGATTGACAAAAGAGAAAAAATGGACAGTGACGTGACACGTATGTGACAAACCCCAACCTTCCCTTAATGTCACATAGATCTAGCCAAATGAGGATTGCTATCTGCAGCTTTGACCTGGTGCTTGTATAGAGCGCGTCGTGTCTATCTACTTATCCATAGATCATGTCCCATGTGCGACGTGACTGGACCGGTATCTGAATACACTACTATGGAAGACGAATTGAAGAGCGGTGGAGGAGCTAGAGCCCCGTTGTGCGGATATAAACGCGAGATACAGAATTAATGGATGGACGGCATCGGACACTATTCAAGGTCTACGTGTGCATAGCCGAGATTTAGATCCGGTGCATTATTATACAAAATGAGGGCCTAAAATTTTTATTACGCAGAACGTAGCGCCATTACTACGTCGCGACCAAATACCGCCGTGGATTCATGCTGGAATCCAGAAGACTGTACAAGATTGCCGTCAGACCGGAAAGCGGCGTCAGGAAGGCTGCGACGTACCATTTCCGCCAGAGAAGCATTATACGATACCCCGTCTTCACCCACAAAGGTTGGTGCGACGGTGACTATTACTGTGTTTACAAACTTGGCTCCTTGGAAGAAGGATCGGATGACTTGGGCGCCTCCTTCGACCATGAGTGATCGTATGCCCAGGGCATGCAGAGATTCGAGAACGTCCGATATTGGGATGAGACCTACTAAAGGGTCAGATTGGGAGTGTATCTTAATCTCTCGCGTACCGTCGGCGTAGGGTCCAGGTGCGAGAACTACTGTCCTGGCTCCCGCACCTTCCAAAGCTTTTCTTCGAGCCAGCCAATCGACTTTGTCATCGTCGGCTGTGGGCTCTGCGCAAACTACCCATGGTCTCCTTCCTCTACCATCAGAATAATTCTTTAGCAGTTTACATTGCGGGGAAAGACGCAGGGCCATGTCCAAGATAATCGGCCGAGGGAGATGATAGGGATTGTTGTGTCCGTTCAAGGAAGGATTAGGTTCTCTGGGAGGAAGGAGGCGAGCTTCAAAGATTCAGTCGATACCAGAAGATAAGCTTTGGCTTACGACTTACTATTCAGCTGAGGATCATCATTGAGAGCTGTTCCAATTCCAACCAGAATTCCATCGTGCATTGTTCGCATCCTAGCAATTGAGTAAATTTCTCATTCGAATTCAGCTCAACAGACCGACCAGTGGGTCATGATCATGCTCTCTTTGCCACTCAAAATGAGCTGCTTTCCGCCCTTTCCAGCGATCTTTGCATCTAGAGATTGGGCAAATGTGAGGGTTACATTCGGTCTTGATTGTGAGCCGGATTCATTGTATCGATCCAGAAGTTTGGTCAGAAATTCCGGTGGGGCCGTCATTGAGCAAGGTATTTCTGGCTTTTTCTCAGACTCCCATCACCGGTATTCCATGAGCGCCTGCCTGCGTTTTACTCGACGAGCAAGTTACACCTGCTCACGACATTCTCTTCAAACTATACTGAATAATTTCGTAGGTCTGGCAGTCGTTTATAACGAACAAAGGTACGCACTGTTTGCCCTGAAATCCGTAAACCCATTGTTGAATCGTGTGCAATTGTGCAAAAAGGGCATGACACACAATGCTTTCCAAATGTACGCGTCCATTTGGGTTCAGAAAAGCATTGTAAATGTGTCCAATAGCTTGCAGTACATCGCGCAGTCCCTGGGGAAGTGACGGCTTCGTTGAAAATAGAGAGCTATAATCGTGCGTGGGCGTTGAATACAATTGAAACCCAGTCGTGATCACTGTCGTCGTCGATGCAGTGAATCGAGTAGGGGTGAGTCCATTCTTTTCTAAATCACCCACTGAACGCCTACTTATAGTATTCGAAGACAGGTGCGACCTTCTCAATACTTTCCATCGTCATCACAGTCACTCATTCTACTTTTCCACCTTTTTCTCGCAGTCCATGGCGGGCTTGTCATGTCCTTGACCGACACTTTAGGCTCACTCGCCGTGGCTACCAAAGGATATTGGATGACCGGGGTGTCAACCGACATTGGCACTTCTTTTGTGCGTCCGGCTGGGCGTCCGGGAGATGTTTTGCATGCCAAAGCCGTGTTGACCGGTATAGGTACGGTTTCTACCATTCTTATCTCTCGCAAACTCTCAACACGTTATTGTTCAGGCAAATCATTGGCATACACCCGGGTTGACTTCACCAATGCTGCTGGTGAATTGGTTGCTTACGGATGTGCGTGCACATCCCTATCCGACGGATTTGTGCGCATCTACTGTTGCTTATCTCTTCCCAGATCATACCAAATACGTAGGGAAATCTTCTTTTCATGATGTAAGTCGCCATATGATTCAATGTGGCTTTTTTCACAATCAGACCTCCCGCAGAAAAATGTCAAGTTCTCAGAAGACGGGGAAAGAGTGCTGGAGGGCGAAGATTTAGACATAGATTAAGCTCAATATTGATATACGGGTTCAATTTGACGCGTGCAGCTCCAGTGGAAGGCAATATACAAGTACGCAAGTACCAGTTTTCTTGAATTATGTGACTTCCGCTGCGTTCACCTGCTCTCGAGATGTGTGGGTCCGTGCTAGCTCTTCGGTCTAATAAGTTTGTTCAGATGATTCGGACTACTCAAGAGCCCTCAAGTAGTCCCTGTTCAACAGCGATGGCGTTCTTCTATGTAGTATTTTACATGGGCTGTTTACGTAATACTCTTCCTTACAGATTCGCATTACAGGGTTTATGGAGATATTAGACCTCTGGGAGTATTAAATAGCATCTCAACGATGCTCGTCTCGTCAAATGAACACCAGACAACTGGACAACGCATTTTGGCGCTTGTGATATTTCTAAATGCGGAAAGATATCTACAGCTTTGACCGGCAAAACCTCTCGCTAGCGCTTCAACCAAAATGTACAAGAAAAATCCCATAATCGGAAAAATAAAAGAGTTTCAACTTCAATACACATATCTATAAAGAACATGTCTATCGCCCAACCTCCGCCGCTCTTCCACACTATCCTCCGAAGCTTCTTGCTGAGCTTTCGGCGATTTGAGGAGCAGCTCTTCCTTTCGCTTGTTTTCACGGGATAGCCCGAACCAAAGATAGGAGGCTACGACGATGGAAAAGAAGAGATATCCTATAGCTATGATGTGAGGCTTTCGGTATTGATGTCCGGCAAAATTAGGTCGGTAGATTAGTACGCTGCGGCATTGTCAATGACATCGGTCAGAAAAGAGTAGAACGGGCTAAATAGCTTACCCTGCGATAGCCCCGATGTCTCCAAAAGTGATCTGTGCAGCGACGGCAACTGCTCTCTTAGTTTGCCCGGCAACGTTTTCCCCGGGCCAGCTTTGGGCTGAGTTTGAGCATATACTAGTATGAACTGAGTAGGAGGAGAAGACAGACCTTAACAGAAGAGCATTGCCTGTGTAGATACCAGCTGCTGCAAAATGTACACCGACATATTGGGCTCCGGCTATATAGGGTAACGGATTAGCAAAATAGTGGCTGGATTGATCGAGTAGGCATCGACATACGTGTTCTCGCAGTCAGTAATATAATATACCCTGAACACATCGACACTGATTTAGGACAATACTAAGTGACAAAAAGTATTTTAGATTCCTCACCAATGATAGCTACGAAAGCAGCTGCGATAATGAATATGGCTCGTCGATCATAGCGGACCGACAACCAAACCGTTACAGCAATGGATAATGCCGCAAGAGTGTTTGGAGGAACAGTCATTCTATAGAAAGGTCAGCGATTATCCAAGCAAGCACCATTCTCTCGAACTGACAGCTGCGCTTGCCAGCTCTGGAATCCCAAACCTGCGATGATAGTGGGCTGCGGGGAGCAAAGTAAGCATCTGCCTCTGCGATGTTAAGCTAGATAAAACCTCACCAAGAAAAGACTAAGCGAATACAAGACAAAGGCGTACCCATGGAACAGCATGGCGTAGGCCCATACAAAACGATCGGTAAAAGCACTTTTGACATACTTCCACTGGAAAGGTTCCCTATGTGCTGGATCAGACTCGTTTTCGAGCCGAAAGAGAAGCCGTTTGCGCTCGGATTCAGTTAGCTAGAGTTCGAGTGGGTCAGAGTCTCGTTCTCGCTGGAATAGTTTTCACGCACAAACTTTGCCTTGTAAGACCATGATGGCACGATAAAGTACGCAAGTAACGACACTAGGATGGTGAGAAGGCCTTCCAAGATGAAAATCCTGTGTGGTGGATGAGTTCGAGATTTAACTTGTTACCTGGCAGAAGACCCGATTTACCATTGCCATCCACGACGACCTCCAATCCCTTCCATCTTTCCTATCGCAAACGCGAGAATGCCTGGGTAGGAAAGATGAGTTTTTACTGGTGTGACATTGACTAGGGGTGTGAGCTATTACCTCCAAAAGCCCCAGCCAGAGCAGCACCACCGAAGAATATGGCTACGCGTGCCCGTCGGTCATTTCTGCAAGCAGACTTGATCGATGAAGTGCTATTATAATCGTGATGACAACTTACCTGACGTAGTATACCGAAAATACATAAACGACTCCTGGGAAAAGCCCTGCTTCTGTCGCGCCTAGCACTGGATATGGTTCACATTGAGAATTCTGGGGGAAGCATTGGGACAGACTCGACCTACAAAATCTAATACCCAACAAGCCCGCTTGGTTCGTCACTAGTCCTTGGCAGACACTAACGATGCCCCAGACGAGGGTGAGAGTAGGAAGCCAGAACTGAGGATCGAATTGTTTGAGACTGTAATGTTTTTGCATCAGTCGAAGGGTCTAAGTGTTTTGTAGGCAATGATGGTAACCTACACGATCTAGTATGACAACAAGAATGAGTTACTTGAACGAGGGTGAAGATAATACATACATTAGCGGGTACTTCGAATAGCACGTACGCGACAAAGTACAGCGCCAAGGACGTGTTATACGCTGGGGGTGAAAGTTTGAGATCCTGGAGAAGGACGTTCAGCGGTCAGGAGCACACTCGAGGAGGCATGTGACTCACAGTGGCTAGACCAACGATTCTACGCGAGTAGATTAGCTCAAGTTGTCAGGTTACTTTCGTCGACCTACCTTGCGTTTCCTATGTTCGTGCTGGTGACCGTAAATATTCAAGCTTCGCTACATTTCTGAGCACGAAATCTTACCGATCGAGGAAGCTCAAAAGATACAGCAGCGTGAGGATGGGCAACAGACTGCGACGGTCGGTCAGAGGAAATATGCTAATGAAAAAAAAAAAACTCTACCGCCAATCTATCTTTCGGACTAAATAGCGGTCCTGAGCCGTGTCAAAGCTGTGAATCTCATCGGATTGCGCCAACGATTCAGGCTTGCGTTCAACGATCTCTTTCTCAGACGAGGTTTCGGGCATTTCTGAACTGGGAACCTCGGGAACCTTGATTGAGCGCGAGAAGAAGAGGTTATCAAGTCATTGGCATCCGCGACATATATACGGCTTTGCGAAAATGATTGCAATAGATATGTCGCAATTGAGTAACGAATCGACGCCATATTGAGAGACAGTGAAGGTCCGGGTCGTGGCGGTCACATTTCCCAGTCGGTATAATTCCAAGGACTCGTGTTCCTCTCCGCCCAGAATTGTGTGCCTCAATTTTTGTGGCTATTGAAGTCTGAATCCGGAGGGGTTGCTGGATGGGCGCTAAATAATTCTACTCTCAACGTCCATGTCATGTCAGCTTTACGAAGGTCAGGATTACAAAAGGATGTCCTGAGACTTTACAGACGGTGCGCACTCAATAAATTACACGAAATACAATACTAAACATCTAGTTACAGAGCCCTGCGTATGGTCAGAACAAAACCTGCATCTGCTCAAGACAAGTTTTCCCTATTTGTCCGATATACGTTCCGCATAAATGCGACCAGTGTCTCTCCAAGAGATGTCAGTGCTATAGAGCATCTTATAAGGAAAGGAAATAGACAGCTGGAAATGTATGAGCAACCTTCTGTGAAAGATTGTTGGGTTTCAGACGTTATGAGGGAGTGGCAAAAGAATATCTAGGAGATTACTACGCTACTACAATTTAGGCTAACGCTGTTTACCACCGAACAAACCCGCTGAGGTTACTTCAGTCGCGCTCTCCGGTTTATCACGAGGTGCCGCCGCCTGTTCCTTTATGGCTTTCTCTACTGGAGGAGCTTCGGCTTCAGCAACCGGCGTATGCTCAGCTTCAGCTGCTTTTGATTCCACAGCCTCGACAACAGGCGCTCTCACTACCTCCGAAACCTCTGTGACCGTTTCATTCCCCGCCTCACGCTGCTTCTCCACCCTTGCTTCCGCTGCCCTCTGTGCCGCAAGCCTAAGCCTAGCGCTTTTCTGTCGGCCAACAAGACTTTGACGTTCCGTTTTGTGATCTGCAAGTTGTTGCTGCAGCACGATATTCGCGATATGAGCCTTCTTCTGTCCTTCAGCAAGTTGAACAGCGCCCTCATATGCGAGACGCCTTTCGTTCATGATATACTTTATGCGAGCCATAGATTTTCGGCACTGTTCATTGAGTAAATAGCTGAGAGCAAACTAGCAAGATCTCAGATCCCCTACCATTCTAGTTCGACGATTGAACATTTGAAGGGGACGCATAACACCTAATCTTCTGACTTCTTCCTGCTGACTGGCGAGCAAGTTTCGTTCTCGGAGGAGAATATACCATAGGATGTGAAGGTCTTCGAAACTTTTTAAGCGCAGTTCAGAAGCTTTCCAGGACCTTCCTGTTTGTTTTTATTTAAATGAGAAGAGAATGGGTTAGAGATAGGCTCAAAGCACACGCACCAGAATGCAAGGTTTCCAAATTCGGAGTCCCACCCAGAGTTTCATACTTTGCTTCTCCTACTGATGTCTGTCCGGGTACAGGTTCTTTTTTCCGGAAAAAAGCATACAGCCCATGGTCTTCCCGAACGGGTACTCGATTTCCCAATGTCACAACGCCTGAGTCGCTGGAACCAGTGCTTTGAGGAGCAGAAGATCTCGATGTTTGGCTCGCTGGGACTACTTCCGCAAAATTTCGAGTCAGAAAACGCGGATTACGACCGCATGAACGTCGTAGAGCGGAAAGCATTGCTTTGGAAGAGGCGCGTCAATATTTTTTTGGGTTGGCTGTATTTCTCACGATTCTTATCTTATCTCCCTCCCTCCATGTCCGAACTGCCTGTCGAGATCATTTTCGCTATTCTGGAGCAGGTATACTACAGATACAGGGGAAACCGAGGTCCCTTCCTTTGGATTTCCAGAGAACCAGATTATCAGACTCTTTCTGCTTGCTCCCTCATCAGTTCTTCCTGGCGCCGACCTGCTCAAAATCTCTTGTTCAATCATATCACGGCAGATGCTGCTTCATGTCTAGTTTACACCATCAGTTATTTCTCTGCTTGCAGGCAGAAAAATATCTTGGACGAGCTCCTGAAACATACTAGGATTTTGGACATATCCTTGAGCCAGGACATATCGAAACCCTCGAGAGGTAATCAAAACCAGTGCTACCCTGACGACTTCGTTGCGCTTATGAAACAATGCACCAACCTGTACGAACTCAATCTTTCTGTCTCTGGCATTTTCTCCCTCCGATCTATCATAACGGAACTGCAGGACACTACGAGACCATCACGTCTTCGCGCTTTGCGGATCGGGAGGTGCAGCGTTCAATCTCCCATCCTCTATGAACTGCTCGAGTTTTTCCCTACCATCCAGTTCCTCACTACGGAGATGGAGGTCGCTGCTCCACCTCCTCCATCTGACAGACCGTCCAAAGTCCAATTGTATGAACTTGCAATGTTTCGTACTCTCCCCACGGAAATATGCGAATGGATCCTCTCCAGCTCCCGTGAATCGCTGCGGGTCCTTGAAATGCGCGATCTACCGAGCGCGAGAGTGAGCAGGATTCTGGAAGGTTACGGACCTGGTTTAGAATCATTCAGGACTATGAAATTCAATTTCAACACAGCCAAGCTTGTCAAGTCCTGTACGAGCTTACGTGAACTGGTCCTTCTGGGGCTGCCGTCGGTCCCTCCGCTTCGCGCAAATGATCTTCCTATGACACTCGAGCACCTCTCGCTTGTGCATCACCATTCGGATCCTAGTATGGATATTTCGGATGTGATGATGGCAGTGAAGACGTTGCCAAAGTTGAGGTTGCTGACTTCGGATGCAAAGTTTGGAATGGACCCGTTTTATGAAGTCTTTCAGGAAATATGCATCAAGAGGGGGATTCGAGTGGATATTAGTACTTATGGAAACTGGCCGGTAAGAATAATCTTTCTTTTCGCCGGACCATTCACGCAGTGCTGATGATAATGCAGAATGACGAGCCTGTCAAGACTGTCAGCTTCCCTCGAGGCCGTTCTACGTTCAACTTTCGGGTAATGAACTGGGATTGATCTATAGCCCAAATACATCATCATACATATTACTACAACTTCACTCTCCATAATCTACACGAACAGCAGCCAACGCATCTACGACGCGATCCATCTTCTCATCTCCCCCCTTTACACTCGGATTCTGGGCTAATCTCCCATCAACTTCGGGATACGGCATCTCCCCTCTCAGATTCTCGTAAAACTCTGGGCTCAGCCCCGCCTTTTCCCGATCCTCGATGTTGAACGGACCCTTGATATCACCCCGCCAGCATCTGCGAACTTCGTCTCTAAACGCCTTCACAGGATCCACGTCGACCAACCCCCCTTCTCCTCCTTCCCCCCGCATCTTTTTCTGCTGCTGCTCACACATCCAGAGAAACCATCTATGGCCCGTCGTCACATGTGTCACTTCATCAGAGTGTATAATCTCCAAAACGTCGACGCTTTCCTTGTCTCCTGCTTTACGAAACTTTTCCATCGTTTTCGGGTTGACGTCGAGCCCGCGGGCTTCGTGGACGAGATGTATGATTGCGAGGCGGGAGAGAAGGGATTTTGAGGTTAGGGTTGCCGAGTCCCAGAGAGATGCGTGAACGGGTAATGAGCCGTATGGAGTGGAGAGGGAGGCAAGGCGGGCACGGAGGAGGGAGCTGATGGACAACTCCGTAAGTCATTTTTGTGGAAGGCAGGAGCATGTATGGTCGGAACGAGAACAGTGCGGATGGGAAAAAAGACACATACAAATGCTTGGACTCATCTAATGCCATTTTTGCGAAATCCGAGAAGAAAGCTGGTGGGAGATCTTTATGCATGGGCCCGAAACGTACCATGATATCCCAACTATGAACTATGAGGATGACTGAGTGATTCGATATAGCGTCAACTTACGCGAGGTCGATGCTGTATCATGACAAGTAAGGAACTAATAATGTACACTTTTAATCAAAGGGGAAATACCCACGCCCATTGCTCAATATTAGCCAATGCATGCAACATGACGGCTCGATTTTTGCGTTTTCCGCTTTGAATTTTTCCTGGTTCTACGATGTTCATGTAAGTTTCTCGGGGAGGCTGGGGTGGCGGTCTTGGGGGGTCGCTGACTTTGTGGCCAATGGAAGTGATGATTCCAGTGCGAAAGGCGTGGACAGCATAGCGGGTGCGTTCGACCTTCGGGTTGGGTTAGATCAGAAGTATCGAATGAAATGTGTGAGACCGACCTTCAAAGTTGGATTCGGAGTGTTCAGTATCAAGGCGGCCCATTCCATAAACGTTTTTGGTGGGTCCTTTTCCGGTACGACAGGCTCAGTGGCTTCTAGAGCAAAAGGCGTAGCGATCACGTTTGACGCTGAAGTTAATTTTATAGGCGAAGGGGGTGGATCCGCAAACTCTATCCTCACGGCAAAGAATGGGCCTCCGAGTCATATTAGCAAACTTGTAATCAAGCATACCTTCAGAAACCGGCCTCAGTTCAACGACGCGCCAGTTCTTTCCGTCTTCCGGAGCCGCCATCCACACTTGTTCCTCTCCTGATTGGGAATCAGACTTGACTTGAACAGCATAGGTGCAAGTTGAAAGTCCAGTTTCGCTTTTCCCAGTTTTCAGATCAAAATCGTATCGATGCCAGGGACAGACGGCGACAACCGAGTCTTCGTATTCTTCGATATCTGCATGGGACATTTCTGCTCCTAGATGCGGACAAGTTGCTTCCATTACATATAGCTGTGGATTCGAAGTTGAATCTGCCGAAAGCCTGAAAAGGATGAGTCCATGGTAGTTGCCTGTGTCTGACCTGAGGGTAAGGATGAAGCGGGAGTGAGAGAGGATGTCCTGTAGAGGAGAGATACTAAGACCTGCGTAAGAGTATTTCGATCCTGCAGTGTAGATTTCTTACAGCACTCGAGACTCGGACATCATGGGGAAAGGAATAGCACCCGTGATAAGTCACATGCTGGACTCAGGGATGAGTCACTGACCACGCTCCAGTCTTCGCCACCATGGCGTCGTTGAACAAACTCGCAATCCGGGGGATAAGATCCTTCGACGATAAACAAGTCTCAGTTATCGAATTCTTCTCTCCTGTTACTGTCATCGTTGGTCACAACGGCAGCGGAAAAACTACTATCATCGAATGTCTGAAGTATGCTACTACCGGCGACCAGCCTCCCAACACTCGCGGTGGAGCCTTCGTTCACGACCCAAAAATGGCCAATGAAAAGGAAGTCAAGGCCCAGGTCAAGCTACGATTCTTTGCCGCTAATGGACAGAGGATGCTGGCTGTTAGGAATCTGAGCGTCACGGCCAAGAAGACGGCCGGTTTAACTATGAAGACTTTGGAGAGTATTTTGGCTATAGACGATGGAGAGAAGAGTAACAAGGTGCGCGCCCTAATGCCTTTCTTATTTTTACTTTTGTCTGACACAGACGTATAGAGAGCGACAATCTCAACCAAATGCGCGGAAATGGACGTGGAGATCCCCCAGCTACTCGGTGTCTCAAAAGCCGTTCTTGAAAACGTCATCTTCTGTCACCAGGAAGAGTCATATTGGCCTCTTGCTGAGCCCTCTGCACTGAAGAAAAAGTTTGACGATATATTCGAGGCGACGAGGTGAGTGTGACTTGTCAAATGTTGCGTACATGGCTCAATACCACGGTATCAAGATACACGAAAGCGCTCGAGAATATTAGGACTCTCCGTAAGGATCGAGTCTCCGATCTCAAAGCCGAGAAAGAACGGCTCGAAAGTCTTGCAAAGGAGAAAGCTCACGCCGAGAAACTTCGCAAGAGAATCACAGAGCTTACGAGTGCCATTCACGCCAAGGAGATCACTTACGAAGAGACCAAGAAAGAATACGAAGAACAAGTGGCGGCCAATGTCAAATTTCAGGAGTATGCGCGACGCTTCCGGGAGGTCTATCTCAAGTTCGAGAGTCTGGAAGAGAGGAAGAAGGGCCTCGAGGAGGATTATGATGAAGCTCGAACGAATATTGCTGATGATCCTGGTTCGTACACCACAGTTTGAATGTGACTTTTGATCGGGTTTACATTCCGCGAACGTTAGCAAGTGACGAAGAGCTGCAACGACGAATCGACCAATTTGATGAAAACATATTATCTCAGAAGACAGAACGTAGGAAAGCAGGGTCCCACAAGCAGGATCTTGAGGAAGAGCTGGAAAATGGCAGGACAAATCATGTTTCACTAGTCAAACAATTGGCAGATTTGAATTCGGAAGCGAAGGTAAGCAATCAGTGTACCTAATTGTCGTGTATACTTAGTGCTTCTCGACACGTAGCAACAACAACAAAGACTTAAAGACCGCGAAACTCTAATCCGAGAAATAGCGCAAAAATTCAAGATTGCCACATTCGGTCCGGAACCTCTGGATGGATCCAAAATCATCGAATTCATGTCCAAACTGGACAATTTGAAGCAAAAGCAGAGCGACGAGCTGGAGACGTTGCAAGTATGGACGTTTCATTCGTAACATGAATGCAATACTCAAGTGCGCTTGACAGGCTGAACGAAAAGCCGAGCAAGAAGAGTATAACAAAAATTCTCGTGCACTCACGGCTGCTTCTGAAAAATACAAAGCCGATCGTGGATCGCTCCGGCAGCAAATGGTATGAATTCCGACGTGCTTACCTTTCTGATGCTGATGCTACCCCAGGGAGAGCGGACCAAATCTATTACGAAGGGAGAGCGGGAACTGGAGACTCTCCAAGAACTTCCTAGTCGCTTGACTGAGATCACGAACGACAGAGAAGAAAAGACTCGTCGATTCGATAAATTAAAGACCGAGATTGAGGCTAACGCATACGAAACAAAGCTTTCAGCCAACTCTGAGAAGAAGACCATTGCGGAAGGGAAACGAGAGAAGCTGAACCAGGAATTTGTGATGCTGAACAGAGAAGCCGAATCTCGTGCACGACTAAATCTGAAGCGAAAGGAGATTAGTTCAAAGAAGGCTGAAGTCGAGCAAAAGCAAGTTCACCTTTTTCCCTTTGTGCTGGAGCACGATTGATAGATGTAACTTTTTCTCACCAGCGTCGACAATGCTAACAGGAAATTTGGGAAGCTAGTCGGCAAAGCGGCTTCGGCTGACACCCTTGAAACGTTGATTGAGGACGTTGCTAAGTGAATGAGATATCTTACTCTAAATTGATGTTCTCATTATCTGCATTCAAGGGAGAAAAATGACGAGCTTGAACTCGCAGAAGCCGATGCGTCAGATGCTAATGCAAAGTCTCAGCGTCAAGAAGCCTTATTGCAAGAGAAGAAGAATACTTTGAAGCTGAAGCAAAGAGAGATGAAGGGTATGGATCTGCGTTTCTCTAAATACCCCATACTAGACCCAACCACAATGCAGATGCTGACCGTCACTTGAAGAGTGGCCTGGAAAATAATGAGTCTCTAGAAGAAGCCCTGAAGGATGCGCAAGAAGAACTCCATTTCGCTACTGAGTTGGTGTTGCTACGGAAGACCACGACGTTTTGACTGACAACTTCTCAGAGAATCCGGTTCTGGGGCGAGTAAAGTTTATGAAAAGCTTCTCGATATTGGAAGACAGCAAAAGAAATGCAATGCTTGTACTCGACATATGGAAGACAACGAATTACGCGTTTTTGAGAAACATGTCAGTTGGTTTGAAATATCTTTTTCGGTTCTGAATTCGTTAACTTATAGTGCTTATTTAGTTGTTGGCGGAGATCAAGAGATACGAGAATTCTAAAAAGGCCGAAGACAACAAGAACGCGGTGCAAGGGTGGAAGGAAGAACTTGCCAGGCTTCAGGGACTTGTACCTATTCAGCTCAAATACAACACGTTGAAAATCAAGGAAATCCCAGAAACAGAGGCTGAGGTGGTTGCAGCAGAGGCCAAGACTCATGAATACAAGGAGTCGGCTGAAGCAGTGCGTTCATACGCTGGACGTAGACCTTTACTCACATGTCATCTTGAATTAGGCATCCGAAAAGCTAGCTAGCATCAAAGCCGAGCTACGGGAAATTCAGGCGGTAAGAGAATACGGCAAGACCGTTGGTAGGCTTCAGAAGGAAGTTGAACGCTTGACCCACGAAGTTAGCGGCCTCGAGAACGAGCTTGCAGCATCTGGCTCAACGAAAAGCACAGAAGATGTCCAGAACGAGATCGAAGCCCTCTCCAATGAAATGTATGTCCTTGATTTTTAGCACCCTCTTCTCCATGACTGATATTTTCTTTGTGCAGTCGTGCCCTTGAGAAAGAGGCAAATACATTGATCAGGGACCGTGATCGCCAAAATGGTCAATTACGGACTTTTGAAGGCGATTTACACAGACTGGAGGTTGCCTTTACAAAGGTTTCTGGCAAACTCAAGGAAAAGGAATATCTTGAGCAACAAGTCGAGCAGTGGAAGAAGGACATTGTCGACATGACCGAACGGGTCAAGGTAAGCTAATTGACCTTCTTTGTGTAGCATCGGCGCTGAAGTCTTATTGCAGGACATCGACCAACGCATTGCCGAAGCTCAAGCGCCCATCGATGCATTAGACGCCGAACACAAAACTCAACAGCGAGAAATTGAGAGCAAGCTTTCGAAAGCTGGAGATTCGGCTCAGCAGTTCAATCGCAGCGCTGATAAACTTGCCGACCTTCAGAAGCTCGTCGAGAGGTAAAGAAGTAATCCTCTCCCAGCGTGTCTACAATTCATCATTCTATATTTCTAGATATGTCCAACAACGGCGGGAACAGCGTCACCGTGAATGCGAATCCCTGCTAGAAGACTCGACTGTGGAGATCAAGAGACAAGAGAAGTTGGTAGAGGAAGCTCGAGAGAGAATAGCCAAGATCGACAAAGAAATCAACGAGAGTGGATCCAGTCTCCTCAACCTTCGAGAAAATATCCGTCTTCGAAAGCTCGCCAAACAGATCCGGGATACTCAGACTGAGATGGACTCTTATGATATGGATGAGGCTGCCAGAGCCAAGCGTACATTCGGTGAGCAGTGGTCGGTAAAACAGAAGATAGAGGAGAAGCTCCAACAAAAGGTTTACTTCGACCACCTGTTGACATTCGTTTGTCACTTACGCTCTTCACAGTTCTCGCATATCGGCGGCGAAATCAGCTCGCACAAATCGCAACTAGAGATATGGGAAAGCGACGGCAAAGAGTTCATAGATGTCTTCAAACATTACAAAGAGCAACTCATCAAAGTCAAAGTAATTCGATTCAAAAAATTTCCTGGCGCTCGGGTCTCCCGTTCTGATTTTTTTCCAGATGTCCGATATGGCAAACAATGATCTTGAGAAGTATGCAAAAGCTCTTGAGAAGTATGTTGGTCTTGCCTCGTTTACTCTAGGGCTCTGAACAACGGTCATTCTTAGTGCGATAATGAAGTATCATACTCTGAAGATGGAGGAAGTCAATGACACGATGAGGCACCTTTGGAACAAAACATATCAGGGCACCGGTAAGCCCTCGAGTTTTACGAATAACTATCCCATTAAACACCCCCAAATGTTCAGACATTGATGGAATCAAGATTCGATCTGACGTCGAGGGAGGAGCTACCAAACGTTCTTATAATTACCGAGTAAATTTTCTCCAATTTTCTGCTGTACTTGGGAACGAACCATTGACGTCGAATCATCAAAAGGTGGTGATGACAAAAGATCAAGTGGAGATGGACATGCGAGGACGGTGTTCGGCTGGGCAGAAGATGCTTGCGTCTATTATCATTCGGCTAGCCCTCTCCGACTCGTTTGGGCAGAACTGCGGCATATTAGCTCTTGATGAACCCACGAACGCGTTGGATACAGAAAACATCGAGGCCCTGGCCTCAAGCCTCGTAGAGTGAGTCATTTCTCAGATTGACATTGCAAAACCCCTTGGTTGACTGCATTTAATAGTATCATTAACGAGCGCAAGAACCACGCCAATTTCCAGCTTATCATCATCACCCACGACGAGAATTTTTTGCGCAAGCTCGGTCAGAGCGATGTTATGGAATACTATTGGTGAGTTCCAAGATAATAACGATAACCATTTCCCAGTCCTCGTCATCGTCTCATCGAAAAACGCTTCTTTTTTTTTTTTTTTTTTCCTTTTCTCCTTTCTAGGCGTGTTTCTCGAGACGCTCGACAGAAATCCGTAACCGAGCGACAGCGAGTCAAGTGATTTCCCAATTTTGTCACGTTTGCTTGCTCCTATCCGCTCCCTAGGTTCTGCTTTTCTCTCTGCTCCCCTCAGAACCCTTTTTTATCCATAGCACATATATCTATATCCTTCATCCACACAGTGAAATAGTTTAACAACCCTTGTACAGTGGTTAGGCTTAAATAATCGTTTTGGAAATATCTCTTTGTACCATCTCTTTGCTGACAGATATCGACGGTTTTTTCTGGTGTCAGGAAAGCTTGCGTTTTTGTGGGATGTGTGTAGGACAGGGGAAACTCCGCTCACTTGGACCTTGTGTGCCTCGCGTCCCTGTTCACGTTGCAAGAACTTTGTGAGGTAGACACACACATGCGGGGGTTGTCGTTGAATCCTTGAAATACGCCTGATCTCTGATATTGGTATCTCGTATTGGTGAGGTACCATGGGAAGACATACATAGACATACATGATTTCGAGTCTTGGGAGCTGCTTGATGCCAAGGCGCAAGGATGTGTGATTGCGAAGCGCTGCATGGAAGGCCTGGAAAGGAACTGAACGGTCGAGTTGCGAGTTTCGACTGTGTACCTGGTGAAAATAAACTTAGCAGCCGCGTCTGAGGATGTCCGACCTAAGAGAAGAAAGAAAACACTTGGTTTTCGAGATCAGGGTACTTTGTTTGAAATCAGTGGTGAACGATCAAGAAGTGGATGGGCGTGGATAGCAAAAACGCGAGTTTACGGTGTCGCATGAAATCTAGGGTGTACCTGAGGTGGTTCTTTTTTCTTTTGGGAGAGAAGGTCTGGATTTACATGATAGAAAGCTTTTTACACCTGTTCAGCTGCAGATATATACAGTACTAGAATAGAGAGGGGTAAGAATGGCGAATATGAGGAGAAGGTCCTAAGGTAATCACCATTGTTTCCCCGGATGAACGCGTCTCCGTAACGATTGGTCACTTTTCCCTCAACGTGTTCCTCAGTCTGCTCTAGTGCGATGTTCATGTATCCATCTAGACAGGAAAGAATGCCTGTAAAGCAGGTTCTAGCTCCTAGTACAAAAACAAACAGAAGGAATCTGGAAGATACCTCGATAATCGACTCCAGAATTGAGACGAACGATGACTTTTTTGCCAACGACACCTTTGAGAAAGTCTGTAGGTGAGCCTGTGTAGGTTGGAGGGGGCGGTGGTGGCGGAGACTCGTTATCGGGAGGCGGAGGAGATTCGTCCATAAAGGCGGAAGCCAGCGGGTTTAAGCGCTCGTGGACGATGCCAACCAGCATCGATAATGTTCATCTGGAGCCACATCCTACAGCCAGAGAAAAAGCCGTAGCAAGAAAATCGTTTGAAGCCGGACATGTTATTTTGACTACGCCATCTTTCGTCGACGTCCTGCTGCCTTCAGAAAAGAGCCACCGGTGCGACCATTGCCACAGCGTCGGGCGTTCACTGAAACGATGCGCTGGCTGCGCGTCCTACTTTTACTGCGACGAGACCTGTATGCGCTCTACTTGGCTTTGCTTCCAACTCTTACGATCTGGCACTTAGGCCAAAGCATTCACTGGAAGTCGGGTCATCGCAAGATCTGCAAATTATACAACACGTACACCTCCTCATCGTCCTTCCAAGCCCTCGAACAACACACAAAGATGGATGGCTTACTTCTTTCGCATCTCACAGCTCTCCTGTCCTGCATAGATCCCGCAGAGTGGCACGTCTCGACCCCAATCTTCCGTTTTCGGTCTCTCCTCCAGGGTCCTCCTGCCAGCAATGACAGCTCGACCCCGCCCATATGCCCAAAACACTCGCTCACTGCCGATTTCATCGACGACCTCTATTCTCGATTCGAAAACAACAATTTCTCTATTCACTCCCATTTCAAATCCTACGCGCATGGTATCTTCCCCGACGCAAGCCGTCTCTTCAATCACTCATGCATGCCAAACGCTGCTGTTAAATATCGAATACACTCTCATGAATCTGTACAAATGCAAGTCGTCGCACTTCGCTCAATAGCTCAGGGAGAAGAGGTTAGACTTGACTCGCTTCCTTTCGTGACTTTTACTGGTTCTGATATTACGCAAGATCTGTATTCCTTACTTAGATCCAGCTCTCGTTCAAACGAGACCTACCATCTTCGAATTGACCTATGGTTTCACCTGCACTTGCCCTTCATGTCGGGTAGTTCGAGATGTAGGAACCCTTCCTGAACCACCTCAGGATCCAGCAGAGTTTCAAAACATTTGCAGGCGCCTTGGAGAGTTCGTCAAAACAATGGGAGAAAGCCCATTCTTGACGGGAAATTCTGCTCTCTTTCCCAAAGACCTTGCTTGTGTACTTCACGAATCCTTCATCACATCCTTGTCTGACATATTTAGTCAAGCTTCTCATGACGGCCCTCATGCTATCGCAGTGGAAGCGAGCGAGACCCTCTTGGCATTATATCAACTTATATATCCCCCAAATTATCCTCAGATTGGTAAGTTGTTGGGAGCTGAATAACAAAAGCATTCATTGGCTTATTTCGGATCCCAAACGGGACAGGTTTGCATCTTGTGGAACGAGCTAAAGCTTCTTGGAACTACCTTGTTAGTTCTGATTCGCTGAGCACAGCGCGTGTGGATGACCTCAAGCGTGGACTCTCGTCTGCGGTAAAAATCTTGTCGGTGATCGAACCTGAAGGTGACCAAGAGGATGGACCGATGAAAGACATTCAAATGCTTCTGAACGACGTGAGGACTGTATAATGTCGTTAACATATGTCGAGAAAACAGGGCTGAAGGAGTTAGTGCGAATAAAGCAAGCTGATACTTACGAACGAGTACTGTAACGATATCTATGCATCAACATTATTGACTGACATCTCGAACGCCCCCAATAGATTTTCCTCGAATGCCGGGGTTTGAACGGTAATAAAAAGAAGTGCGCAAACCCTTGCATGCACGTTCAGTGCGGGTATGCTTTCTCTTCCTAGTACGCATACGCCACCCAAGCTTTTCTCTTTCTAAAAGAAGAAGAAAAAACGCAATGCCTTTCCACATTCCTTTTGTTCAATCTAGTCCTAGGCCCCGCCGCTCTTTTGGTAGACTCCGCTCCTTTCATCTCATACAGCCTGAGGTTGAGAAACCATTCGCTTCTCCTCCTCCCTCTCCCCCTCCCCTCGAGATTCAACTTGCTCCGGTTGAAAGGTTTAAACACCCTCCAAAACGAAAGTCGTTTGCGGAGCGTGCGTCGCGCCAATTTCATGTTCGTGCGGTAGACGGAATCATCCCCGTACCTCCGATTTTCTACTTTGGCCTAGCCGTGCTATGCTCGGTCATTTTCGTCCTTACGATACCCTCCGTATTCCACGGCGTCAATGCACAAGAATCTATCTTCAAGCCTATCCTCGATGACGCTGCTCAGAATAACCCAGGCGTAAGCTGCATCTTTTTTCCCCTCATTAATGCTTTTGTTTTCCCAGCTAAAAACAATGCGTTTTGTAGCTTGTCCTTTTGGGTGAGAATGTAGACATTGACGTTGATGAGCCGGCGGTCACTATCCGTTGGTCTATCGTCGCTTGTGGGGAAGAGTTCATACTTCCCGGCTCCAGGGGCATCCACGGTAGCACCCTTTGCGGGTTACCGAATTTTGCTTTACAAATTTTTGTGGATGGGTAAGCCATGTTCGTATGTCTTCTCCTCTCAACCCATTCTAATCCTGTATTTCAGGGACCCAGAGGCTGCAGGGGTCTATGATCCTACACTCATCCCATATAACACCAGTGGTCAACGTAGAAAGTACGTTCCCGACGTCGGAGAATGCCCCCCCATTGATACATAACTTACTCACCTTACGTTTAACCTCAGGATTCAAAACCTTGTTCAATTCGATAGCGATCACGTTCTAGACGTCCACAACGACCGACTCTACCCATTCGATACCTACTTCCTCTCCAGCACCCTCCGGGCAGAATCCCAAAACAAATCTGTCCCATTCAGTAGATTAGCCACGCTCGATATAACGTCTGCTTTCCTAGTCGACACTGTCGATGTGGAAAGTTACGGAACCGATATAAACGGGACCTCTACCCCGTCTCGGGATATCGACATGAACATCAAGCGTCCTGTCGAAACTCGTATCATCGCTTTTTTGTTGTTCGCGTCGAGTTGGTTCTTGGCGCATATTTGTATTGGCAACGTCATCATTGCAAGACGGACGCGCGATACTAGGCCAATTTTCAAGATGCTGGTTATGAATGGTGCGACTGTTGTTGGGCTTCCTCAGCTCCGGAACAGTATGCCTGATGGACCTGATCTTGATGGTGAGTGGCATAGCTGTGTTATAGGTTTGTGAGTTATATTCTGACGATGGTTCGGCTTTCTCATCTTTCAGGCGTTGTAATCGGTATGTCACGCTACCGGGGATGCTCTTAGAAACCAAGCTTACATATTCTTTCCCAATTAGATGCCATAGGATTCTTCCCTCAAATGATCATCGCCGGGTTCACTCTGGTCATCCTTCTACTTACAATTTACGCTAGAGAAATCGACCGCGTCGATAGACTCAACCTCCTAGGGCCTCCGCAATATACCCCCCGAGATCCTTCTTTCTCCCGGAGGATCAGCAATACCCATAGTTCTAACAACTCCTCATACATAAAAAGTCCATACTACCCACCACCCCCTCGAATCCCTTCATCCTCCTCCACCGACATTGCGAAATACAACATGCATCGAATGACTAAACACCTCAAGGGAGAATTTGTTTTCCCGCCTGTGCAGAAACTATCTACATGGGAAGAAGAATCATCACCACGGTTACCCGCACATAGAAGATTCAAGACCGATGCTACTTCTCCTTCTGGTGCGAGGCTCCTTGTTTGAAGGACCAGAAGGTATGAGAGTCCCAATCCCCCTCTCCTTCTACGGGAGAGTGTTCCGTTTTGAACACCTTTTTTTCATGAATAGTTATCCACAATAACCTCTATTTTACACTACGTCTTTTATTTGTGTCTGTTCAATTCAAAGGTGTAGGGCGCCCATGGGGCCAGAATCGCTAGATATCAAACAGTCTTTTGGAACGAACGCGCGCACACAACTCCACACACTTTTTTGGTTTTTCTCTTTTTCACTCTTCTTGTTTGTAATAACTTTTATTGATTATTCTATTATTATATGGGTCTTATGTAGTGGAATGGAAGGATTTTCTCTGTACTTTTTTTGTGTTTGTTTTTTTTTTTGTTTTTTTTTCTTGTATACTAAGATATCGCATGCATATATGAAAAGATTCAGAATGTCAATGTCACTAGTGTTTTTCTTCTTTTTGATAACCGGGTTACGGTCAAAGCGAGTAATATTGACACTCTTTTGGGAAGGTGAGATCAGACCACGATTAGATAATGTTGAGATCCGGAAGTAGATCATCCATTTTTACCGCTTGACCGACCTCCTAAGCAAGGAATAAGAGCATATACGGTTGCCGAGCAGGCTCAGGTAGGTTTGACAGCTCTAGACCCCGGTCTCACCGGATTCTCGGTCGACGTTCGGAGGCTGTGACTATGACTCCTTAGTAATACTTTTAAAGTAGTATTATAATGCATGCCAACGACGGCTCCGGCTCGGCTCAAAAGCCCCGGCTACCCGACTTAAATCTTGAGCCGGGCCCTACTAGACGGCCAGGGCTCGGCTAGGGCCCGGCCCAGGCTTAAGCCCCGGCTTAGCATATTATCAACCCAACCTTGGGCAACTTGAATTACGTGACAGTAGATCGTATGACTTATTCTCGAGGATTACCGATCTCAAAGAATAAGGTCAATATGTTGTATGGTGACAGTAAAATAGATACTATGAGAATACTATGACCATTTGATGCCACAACATCCCCTATTCCTCGCCCCCATCATCTAGTGGAACACAAAGTGAGTCATTTTCCAAATCGTCCAAAAGGGCTGATCTGCCCGTATTGGTGGCAATCCTCTGAATCCTCAATTTTGAGCGTCTAGTATAGCCGAAACTGACTCTGGCAGGATTTGGGTATTAACTGTACAGCTACTTACCGACGAAGGTTCAAACTTCAAAAGCCGGGCTGAGGCCCTGGCACAGATATGCACCTACTCAGGTATTGTTACATTTGACAATGCAATCATTTTGTTCAACCCTCAGGCGCACACGTATGCAACTTCAATTATTATTTCCAAAGTAAGTACTTATCTCATTTGTTCTTAGTTTGTCCCAAACAACTTGAGCTTCGAGACCTTCACTTGCCATTCATTCGCCGTCCTTGGGAGTGAGCTCGAGGGGAATTATTCAGAAAGAATCAGTTATATTTTGAGGGAGATCATTCAGGAATCAGATGGAACCAGTTATATTTTTTTAGAGTGGATATCTAGTCTCTAATTTGTTTTAACTGCTCAAATTTTATGCCCTGCCTTTGGATTACTAGTACTAAGAAATTAAAAAGCGAGCCGTCTATTACTATAACACATGTCTCACGCTATCGTCACCCATCACACTCTATACAGATGTCCTCCCGTCCTCCGGTTCATTTGGTCCGGACCGGGGTCTAGAGCTGTCAAACCTACCTGAGCCTGCTCGGCAACCGTAGCATATTTCTTTTCTATCCAGGGCGTAGTACAGCCTTCATTTTTAAAACGTTATGATGTAAATGAAAGCTCAACGGCCACCCTGACCAGACATTATTTAGTTACCGAGGTCCCCGGTCCCCTCATAGAGGACAGACTCGATCCATTCTGACTACATAGTCTAAGTCTCCTCATCGCCGTGGGCTGAGATTTTAAGAGCGACTCCGATCCACTCCTTTACCAAGATGCATATCCAAAAAAAGAAGAGTCTCTCAAGACGCCTACGAGTGACCCGTCACCGCTATACTACCATTACTTCGCGAAAGAAAAGACGAAGACGGGGGAGCAGGAACTGCAGAACTCATTCCAGAGACCGAATGCGTAGATGTCCTCCTCTTCTTTTTCATCTGTGCATACCCTAGACTGCTTGCCCTCGTACCGTCGTCTCTGAGTTGACGAGCGACGGACGTAGAAGAAGAGGAAGGAAGGTCGCTCGCATCGCTCATCACCGACATGGCACGATCTCGGTGTTGAATTTGGTGGTCACCTACACTAAAACCGGACCCGGAAGGACCCGTTATAGCCCAGCTGACTTGAATACATGACTTGATGCTCCATAGCCATATGCACATGAATACGGGCGTACTAACGAGAACGTTGAGTACGGGGAACAGGTCGGGATATCGCGCGGGGGCTTTGACGAAAGGCTCTAGGACATGCAAGACAAATATTGCCGAGTACACGCACTGGAGTCATAAAGTGGTCAGGGTCACCCGAAGCGATCAAGAGTCCGGAGACTTACAGTGGAAAGTAGGTGTACTAGTGATGTGTAAGGAAGTACCGTACGGATGAGCTTGAAAGGATTATGCCCTGTAAGTCGATTCCATAGCAAAATGGAGACAAAATATGGCAATGATAGTCCGTCCTTTTTGAGCAGTGGCCACATACTTAGAGCTGTTAGGGACGAGCATGAGTATCCAAAAACGAGCTCACCTAAAGACGGCCACGTTACTACCCAGTGCTCCCCACGCAAAAATATCTGAATCGGGAGTAGAACCGGAAAATAGCAACATCAACGGCATCAGAGGCAGCAATATCGTCTTTTCGTGCACTTGAAATGAAAAAAGGAAAAAAGACATTGAGGAGGTCAGAAGGCTGTATAAAAGGAGAGGAAGAAGAGGCAGGGTTGAAGGTTCGGGATCTTGCTGCTTTTGATCGCTGTCATTTTCTGCAGGGCTCGTAGAGCTACTGGGACGTAGAAACCAGGTATTCAAGTCCCAAGCAGATTTACCGACGATGACCACAGTAGGAAGGAATCCAAGCAGTGTCAACGCTGCGGCCCCTTGGACAAGAATTCCCTGTGATGCCCATTTATTCCATTTGACAACCACATTTGATGCACACCAAAAATTGGCAACTTTGTCTTCAAAGAGACCGCGGGCAAACGGAAAGATTCGCGACAGCGGATCAAGCAAAGCAAATGGGGAAGAGGAAAACGGAGGGAGCCATGGCAGGAATAATATTGTGAACGTTGCGATCGTTGCCACCCCAAGGTGAACAAAAAGCCTCCCGCCCGCTTTGGGTCCAAGCATGACACATTTGGCTAATAGATACGAGCCAACAGCCGGAGCATAGTATAACGCCATCTGTTTAAAACCCAAGCTTAACACGAACAAGACGGCGCCGAGCGAATCGCGACCAGTAGCGAAGCAATTGAGAGCCATGACAGTTAAACCTGCGGCATTGAATATGAGCGGGAGCGATCGGGAAGCTATCACCGCAGCGCTCACCGAGCATGATAGAGTTGTATTGAAAATGCCCGAAGTCGATGAGGGATAGAGCAGGTTGGAACATGAGAAGGAGGAAAGCCAGGTCTTGTGTCCTTTTGGAACGTTTTGCAAGCCATATCCGGGAGAAGAACAGTAAGGCGGGGACGTAAACTAAAGAATCGAAAGCGACAACAGATAAACGCATGAATACTTTGCTGGTAGCTGTTTCGATCCCGCGCGAAGAGTCCAGAGCTACCCAGGCTGGATTTATCGAACGTGCTCTGTGGATCGTCAGAATCATACAGGGAGACCACCAAAGCGAACGTACACAGCACCACATACCCACGACACGTAGGCCGTCAAGGGGGGATAATCCAGACCCCAGTATTGCAAGTCGTAGGTATACCATCGAGTGGTCGGCAGATGTAGCGTTATTTCCATCCAATGCCGCTGTGCTTCATAATCACCATACATCGGAGGCGTGTTTTCACCTTGTAGAATTAAAACAAAGTTGAGAGGATTTTTGGCCAAAGACACGATGCGCGGATAGTAAACGCACCTGAATATGAGCCCAAGCCCACACACATTTTAACGAGGACGCAAGTGAGGAATACGACTGTAATAAGAGAGGCCCTCATTCCTCGCTTATGTGACCAACGAATCCAGCGGCGTCCTGCTCCGGTTTCCGGGGAAGAGGTCTCCTTGACGCTGGTTAATTTTGACACGCCGTGATCCATTATGGAGCGAAAGCTTTGCTGGCCATTTGAGTGCAAATGTGGACTGAAACCTCGAGTTGAAGTAGGAGATATTCCTCGTGAAGATGCAGGAGAAAGGGGAGGCGTATGTAGCCATGATTGACTTGCATTACTTTCCAAAAGATGTCTCCGAGGCTGAGGAGCTAGTATTTCTGGAGAGGGGGATGGTCTACGTAAATTAGCACTTGATTCTGTGCAGGATTGCCGGCTTACTTTGGGCGAAATCTGAGGATGTTGGAATTGGTGTTGATGGCCAGTGGGGTACCTGTTACGCTAGAGGCCGAAGAGGAACGAGGAAAAGAATGAAGCGAATTCCTGGAAGATTTTGGAGGCGAAGGAGCGGACGGGTCAGGAAAATCTGCCATGGAGGCGAAGATGAGAGTTCAGAAGGGACGACACGCGTGACTAAATGCGGTCATCAACAGTCAAAGTTTTCTTCTCTGCAAGAAGATATCATTTCATCGTTAGAAATAGTTGTATGTTAATGGATGTAAGTAACCATTCTATAGCGTACAGCCGGAGAAAGTCCTGATGCCCTCTCCAGAAAGAAACCGTTCAATCATGCGAAATAACCTTAGTACGTGGATAAATATTCTTCCAACCATCGCCGCCCTCTTTACCTTTTCATAATAATCATCTATGAGTCCCAGATAGCACCAAATGCCGGTATGCCTCGACTCATCATTCCATAAACGACTTTTTTGGTCAGCGGAGTATTCGATATAATGCACACAGCTTCCGCATCAAACTCCTTCACCAGACGGGCGACTAGTTTGACCTACACAAAATCGTCAGTAATCACTCTCTGTTGGACCGGATACCACTCACCATATCAGGTTTTCCACTTTTACGGGTATCTAAAACGGCATTTCAGCCAAAAGATACCGCCGGGGCAGGATTAATCACTCACCATAAATTACAGCAGTCGGAGAGGCCTCCAAAATATCATCGACGAGTTTGTCCCCAAACGTTTCGCGCACGTTCGGTGCCGTCCAGAGTAACTGAATCGTTGATAGCTTTGCGAAAACATGGGGAGCGCACGGCCCTATTCCACTGCCAGTGGCAACGACTACTACCCGTCGAAACAGCGGCACGATGCGCATCACGCCTGTGGTGGGTATCCCACGTACCCAGATGCGGGATGGAGGGCTGGCAATCATTTCAGAAGTCCAGTCTCCCGCTCTGGACACAATCGCAGAGAATCCCTTTGTTCCCGGGACAGATATTGTTGCGAAACTGTGGTACTCGAATAGCCCATCGTTTGAGATGCGGATGAAACTGCCTGGGACTGGCTCATCTATCCATAACGTTCAGTCCGCGCGGCCCGGACAAAATAACTCTGGTTAGCTCACCATAATCGAAGTAGAGTCGCACAGCATGCTTAGATAGCACTTCACTTCGAACGGGTTCCTTTCTAAGCTTCAACCAAGCTGCCAAGAGAGTTAGACGTCAGACAATTTTCACCGGTGCCAGATGCGCGCTAAACGTACGCAAGATGATGGACCCTGAAAAAAAGAAATGGCTCAAACCTTCTCCGCTCGATACTACAAGGAAAACTTACCAGTCAAAACCACTACAAGCCAGAACGTCGGGTCATTCCTTAGTGCGTGGGCTAGTGATAAATGCCCTTTGAAGTCATTATTCAATAAAACAACCTGAGAAATCCAAGGTGAGCGGAAACGAGGGAGCAGTTGAATGTAATGTCACATACCTGGGACCACACTAATCCCACCACCGTCCAGCCCATGAAACGGTGAATGTATCTGTTTAAGAACGTATTCAGTAAGCACGTCGATCAGCATAATCAGACCCTTACTCAAAAGTGTCGTGTCTTTTGCTTCTCAGAGCGGGATAGGCAAATACGACCATCAAGAGCAACAGCAGAAGAATGGCGTATGACACTCCAAGTGTATGCACGGATATCTGCAGAATTCAGATCAGAAGCAGGACAGAGCTTTGAAAGCATCTACGCACTGCTCCTCCATCGACAAAATTTCGGGTGGCTTGGCCACAGAAGAGAATTAGCCAAATTGTTCCGGAGGCAGCGGTACCCGAGTGAATGCCCCCAAAAAGACTATAGACTCTGCAAAGCTTGAGTCGAATCCACAGCGGCCAGCTAAATAACATCAGGTTGCAACCCGAAACAGCAAATCTTGAATGATCCACTCACGATTGTGGCCCAGAGCAAGCTATGGCAAATA
Source organism: Collybiopsis confluens (assembly GCA_013368555.1). Taxonomy (NCBI): domain Eukaryota; kingdom Fungi; phylum Basidiomycota; class Agaricomycetes; order Agaricales; family Omphalotaceae; genus Collybiopsis; species Collybiopsis confluens. Next base: position 209,901 of record JAACJN010000038.1, read on the forward strand.
TGGCGTTGACAACGTATTCCTGCCGAATCAGAACCGCAACGAAAATATTTGATACGGTAATTTCTGCAAGCTTGGGTACACTGGCGCCCCGTACGCAGAATGCAATGAAGATGGCCATGTTTGCAATGAATGCCACAGTGAATAGTCGGCGGTATACATTGAGGAGTTGGAAGCGAAGGTTTCGTATCACTCGATTCTGTTTCTTGTTTGAATAATTGTCGTTATGGAAATCTTCCCATGAGATTGCCTTTTCGTCGAGCGAGAGGGAGGATGTATGGTCGCGTGAGGAGTTGGAATCGGGGAGGGTACTCGAGGAAAGTTCTTCCACCGTATGCTCAAGCTCGAAAGTGGTTGAAGATTTGGCTGATATCACATGGACTGCAGCAGGCTTAGCCAGCTTCTCTTTCTCGTCCAGCAGACTGAGGGCAGCGGAAGGAACCTAGGAATGTTTAGGTATGCAGGTACGTCAGGAAGAAATGTAGCGGACCTGAGGAGAGACTTGATCCATCGTGAAGACAGTGGCCTACAAAACTTTGACTTGGGCTTGGTTGTTTGCTGCGATCTGTTGGCTTTTATACTACTTGACATTTTATCCTCCGTGGTATTGACAAAAATCTGCCGCAGATGCTGTGAATTTTTTTTGCACAGTAGAAAATAAAATATTTGTGTGAAGGTATCATGAAGACACCCTTCCAATACAAGTGTTTTGAATGGCAAATCTTTCCCCCCCCCCCCGGATCTGTACCATTCTCGATATTCCAGTGTCGTATGTACAGCCGACCGATCCAGACACGCCGGAGTTTGTTCTGATGTATGTGGCGACTGCATGGTCAAGTCATTCAACCTGGAAATGTCACAATTGGCACGGGTAACAACAGGGGAAACTGGGCAAGGTAACATCTGGAGACTGAGGAATTTCTCTTGATTGATGCGCTTGAAGTAATATTGATGCGCTTCCAGTCAACGCGGAATGTATGGTAAACACGGGATCTATCGGAGGAGGTCAACATAGTGTAACTAATACGCACGCGGAATGATAATTGATAGCAGTGTGACCCAGCGCCTGCTTCTCTGTCACGCCTTGGATTTTCTGAGTTCGATACTGTTTGGGTTTTGACAATTGAATCAGAGTTTCACGAAGCGCTATCAAAACCTATTCTCATCGGATCTGTCAGGACGTCAGTCATCCTCGTATGGTATGTACGAGGTCCTGTGGATACGGTGTACCAGCACCAGTAGTGTAACATAGCTAGAGAGTGGTCCTAGGCCCCAAGTATGTGCGGACTCCCACCAAACGTGCTTCAAGTTGGTAACGTCCTGCGCCGCAGCTGCTCGACCCGGCCCGGCTTTGCTTAGTCTGCTATACGTGTGACATTTAGATGTGACTGCATTTCTCGCCTTATCTCCTGAAATCTTGCACCCTGAGATTTGTAAACACTGATTCGGTTTCGGGTAATGCTCGGTAGGTTAGGAAAGCAAGGCGCACTCGTGGTCAAAGGGTTGTGTTAACGATTAGTGGAGCTAGGAGAAGTAAATGACCCCGAAAACAGGTAAGACTTTTTTTCCTACCGTACGAGCCACCTGGGGACTTAGCAGTTTGCATATTACCCGAAGAAATTAGAACCTCGGTGATCCTGCTTACCTATCACTTCATTGAGCCAACCGATGTGGTGGCCTTGTTTATCGGTAACCACCATCGCCGAGGTGCGTTTTTAGAAATCTTCGAGATGAAAAAGTGACATGACATTTGACTCAGGTCCTTAAAAATATTGTCCTTTTTTCTCTATTTGTTCAGAGTTATACCTCCGGCGGGTATCATCAACAAGGGCGACTGACCGCTCAACGCGTCATTCGAGCGTCGTAGAGTCGCACACCGTGACGCCGAGGAGATGATTTGATGCGTAGTGCCTTCGAGCTCACAAAGCTCGGAGACCTATCGTTGCTTTATGCGCAGTGCCTTCAAGTTTACAACATTCAAAACTCTACCCAGGCCTGCCACATAGTAAAAGAGCACATGGTGGGATCAAGGCCCGTACAACCTTCCTCAGACACTAACTAGCTCCGGGTTAATCTGGAGCAATCGAGCCATCTAGGTAATGCATCGAGTTGATACTAGCCCTTCAGACGGTTTCCGCCATCCAGGTTAGATTCATTATAGTCAGGTCAAGGTAAAGTCTGTTTCCCATCGGGTTATGCCACTACCTCATTTTGCGACGGGAATGGTTTGTCGTTGATCGATGTGTTGTTCCGGAGCTGCCAGAGTAAGTGCGCACTCTCCGTGACAACGATTCGGTACAGCCTCAGGCTTCCGAACGCCGCGAGCCTGAGTGTTCTTCAATTTCTATGTTCCCGCAACTTAAAAGGGTGCCTAGAGGGACCAGAATGGTTCTCTGATGGTCCTACTGTTTTAAGGATTTTGTTGATCAATACATGTGGATCATTCTCAGAGAGCATCCCTTGTCTCTGGGCTATCGCCACATCTCCATCCTTGATCTTTTTCGGAAGAGAAGTTTCCGACCTTGCGTGCGCTGGGCTTTAGAAGAATTGCTGGATGCATGCATTCGTCCATACACCATTATACCTTCCCGCGACGGTGATGTGCACTACCCCGAAGCACTCATGACATTCCTTGTACCCGCTTCAAGCGGCGCTGATTCCTGACGAAGCATACAAATTCATATTTGTACGTACCAACCATCATACTTCCGTTCACATAATCTCGATTGTCACTGTTCACTCATTCTTGTAAAGGAATGACTCCTACTACAGCCTGAGGAGAGTTGGAGCGCAATCTATTTGGCGGGGATGCGATCTGGGGTTGGTAAATATTAAAAAATATAGCATTCAACGTTGATAAAAGGCCGAATACGGTTATATGCGCCGTATTCACTATTTTGGAGCTGACCGCGAGAACAGCCACAATGCACGAAGGTGAGCTCGTAACCCACAGCTACGTGATACTGTCCGTTATATGCGAAAGTTCATAGAGATGAAAGAAAGTGGAGGAAAACACGAGGAAGGTGAGACTTCCGTGTTGCTCTCAGGCGTTGAATCAGTGAGCCCGGGCAGTGGCAGTACGAAGCCTTTTCGGACATGTCACTGTTTCGACGGTGCCTTCAATCAAGCTAGTTCTGGAGTTCAGTATACGCTTGGCACATATTCCAACGGTACACGTCGAGTCTCAGAGAGCACAGATAGGTTCCCGACCGGAGTGAGCTAAGGCGTCTGGACCGCATTATTAGAAATTAGAATAGAAATGAGATACGAGTAGTGATTACTATTTCTTATCGCGACTTTCCTGCATACTGGGATGGCGTCGGCGGGAAATTCGCTCTCCAAAGTTGTTTATTCTCGTGCATCAAGAGGCACTGGGCAGAGTCATATGCTCCTACTGCCAGGCAAAGATTGCGCGATAGCGGGTCAGCTTTAATTTTGAATCCATCATATGCTCTTTCAAAACCACCACATGTTTATCTTGGGCCCGGGGTCTGCAATAAAGTGTTGTTCTTCGATACGGATAATAAACTGCTAATAAGATGGCCACCTTCGAAACGATTGATTCCATGCATCTTCAGAATCGCAGATCAGGAACGATGGTGCTCGGTTTCTGATGTACGTTCTCCTTCAGAAGCAGCTTCTTATGGAAACTGCCCAGATAAACAGCATCAACACACAGTGTCGAGCGGAACAACACTCATCACGGACCGACACGCTCGGATGATCCCGTGTCACGCTGTCACAATCAAGGGCCAAAACAACCACGTTCTGTTTGGGTCGACTCCCTGTTTTCGCGGGTCTATCAACGGTCATACTCATAACTTAACAGCTGTCACTAATCTCTAAAGGCACATGATATACAGCAGAACCGCAACCATGCTTACATCCGGCCATTCTATTCGTTGCAAGGCCGAAATCCTTGGTGACAATCAAGTGAGTACAGGTTGTGGTCTCCGCCGAGAAGAAGAGTAAGAAACCATTTGTACACCATTTCTTGTACACCTTTTACCTTCTTTCGGATGAGCTTTGCAACCTGCAAATCTTTGATCAACAGGTGAAAATCCATACTTCTCTTTTATCAAAGCATACTGGCACTCTTCTCAAACCCCAAAAGTCAAGAGTCTTAGGCGATCTGGACATCCTGTTTCCTTAATGCTGGAGGTCGGATGATGATGAAGGCCTTATCCTGCCTCATCCTTTTGCAAGCAAGTCTATAGAAGTGCTTACAAAGACCGATCCTCCATTCCAGGCCGATCATCCTCTCCTTCAGGCCTCAGTGGGTATTGGCGGTAAGCGTCGGCCACAGCCTGAGGCCATGACTGACTGCTATACTATCCCGCGGCGCACCACGCGCGTTAAAGATAAAGCAACTCTCCACTCAAATACTTACATATATGTAACCTACCATCACAACTTGGAAACGGGAATGTCAATCATGGGCCCTGAGCCGCTATGAATTGGGGGGGACTTTCGAATGATTGTCTTACCTATAGAAAAAAGATATATTAAAGGTTTAGGTGGCGCCGTTGCAGCCCGGTACATAACCCAAACAGCCTTGAGGGCATAGGTACGATTTTCCTCCTAGTTGTCCTTTCTACGATCTCTTGGAGACCGTTTTTTACGGCGCCGCGTACCGTCTAAAGTCTGCCTTTCCTCTCTTGAATCCCGACGTCTGCCCGCAAACAACTAGGAGGCGCTGAATAAGAACAATGGGTAGACTACTAGACTTCAAAGCCAGAACCTTCCTATTATGGTCCAAATCTAGTTATTCTTGATTGGCGTTTGGTCGGAGAGTTGGCATCATATGGAGGTACGTACAGTGAGAAGGAAGGGAATGGAGGAAATACAGTATTACCCAAGGGGGTTGGAGAAGCACCTTCAAGCAAGGCCTTTCAATTTCAATCTCATGTCGGAAGGGTTTTGTTTCCAGAAGGTGGTAAGAACTTCTCCGACGATGTCAAGAGTAACTTTTGATGACTCGCTTATCAGTTTTCTCAGCTACATACATAATTCGCTCAGTCCGTCCGTGAATTAAAGCGCCAGGCCACACACCGGTCCTTGATGCATGGAAACTCGGTGGTTTTGTTGCTTTCCCCTTCTTGCGCAATATTTGAGCTGTAGTACGCCCCCCCCCACTACGGGTACATTTGCTTCTAGAAAGGCCTGGAATAATATTTATTTATTTATTTTTTGATCACCTGCAACACCGATCGTCGCAAATGTGTCCGCCAAATGGAGGGAGAATGTCAGGTTTTCCTGATAAGTACTCTAAATGGCAACTGCGACTGGACGCTCCACGCTGTATGTTCCTGTAGAAAAAAAGAGGGGGCTGGGCATTGAAGTACATTGTTCGTTCGTTGCATGGATTTGCATTACATCTTTGATTCTTTGATAAATGTCGCAAACGGAACGGCTCTTCCATCATGGCAAATAGTAGTAACTATATAACAACGTGTATGTACGTGTCAAGTCGAAAACTATAGAGAAGGCAAAAAAAAGAGAACGTATTCAAGCAAGCAAGTAATTATATAAATGCAGCATAGCGTCCCGCGCAGTTCCCCTCTCTGGAGCTACCCAATGGTAATCTGTACATGGTATTTGGGGAATTATTCGTTGCAATCAACTGATCGTCAACTGATCGCGAGAGAGAGAGAGAGAGAGAGAGAGAGAGGAGAGATCATTGATTCCCATATCCACAGAATAGAATAGAAAGAAAAAAAGGGAAGACACAGAAAATAGAAGGAAAACAGAAACAGATCGCACAAAAAATGAAAGAAAAAAGAGATATGTGACACAGATAAAGAGATAGTTACGCACAACACACACCGGGAAGTAGGCCTTGTGCTACTTTCTTACCTAATAAGGAAAACCCCACCGCAACCAGGTTCATACAATTAAACCCTTCGGCATGCTAGAAGGCGGAGGTCTCGAAGCCCTCCGTTGCTGTTTAGCTGCGAGCGCAGCCGCAGCCGCAGCCTCTTGCTCCTTCTTTGCCGCCCTGAGAGCCGCACTTTTGTTGGTTCGTGGGACAATAGTGGGAGGTAGGGAAACACTGCTCGGTCGAGACTTGAGTTTCGGTTTCTCCATGCTGTCGGGAGCGGGAGAAGGAGAAGGAGCATTTCCAGACGTTATTGCCGTGCTGTGGCCATTATTGGTAGTACTGGAAGTACTGTTACCTCTTGACGGGCCCAAAGGACGCATAGCAGATGATGGTCGGGAAACAGACGGCGGCCGCCCTGCATAACTCGAAGGAGATTGTGATGATGCGACGGAAGACGGTCGAGAGGGCTTATTATTATGGCCGCTCTCATGAACAGACAATTGAGAACCGCTTTTTCCCGGAAGTTTAGGTTGGGTCGGACCACGAACTGAGAAGTAAGGTTTGCGAACATAAGATGAACAATGGCGACAAAGATGCTTACACATAAATGAAGTGGGAGGCGCATTATCCTTCGTTGCTCTCAATGACGCGCTCTTATTAAGTCTGGGTTTCACAGTAGGCGCCTGCGTTGAAGCGACTGCAATGCTTTCCCTTCGCTTGTGCCCCGGTACACCATCAAAGCCGGTATTACTTGGTTGCTTCTTTAGCGTTGGGGTAGGGAGCGCTACACCAAGTCGTAATGCCGCTGCCTTAGTCATACGAGGTGCAATGACTGGTGCGGCTGTAGATGCCACCGTGATTGTTTCAGCCCGCTTGTGTCCAGGTACGTTGGCAAACGTCTTAGCTTGTTCTTCTTTCGAGAGAGGCTTCCGTGGGCCAGGGACCCTTTCAACGGCAATGCCTGCACGTAGAGAGGCTGCTCGGGTAGTACGCGGGATAATGTCGGGCTGTTTATGTGCATTAGGGGGGTCTCGAGCTTTGAAGAGAGGCTTGCCATTCGGAGCAAGACTTATTCTGCTCCCGCTACCGCGACTTCCTTCGTTGGTCGCATTCGAAGCAGCATATCCTTCGTCACTCGTAGTCCGGCGAAGGCTGGATAGAATCGAGGAGGACATTGAACGCACAGAAGCAAAACGACCATCATCTGACGGCAAATCAGAGGTAGGGAATGGGGGAGAGGAGGCGAATAAGGAGGCGATTTGGAGCTCAGCCATTTCTGCGTCTGAAGAGCCCATAACGGCGTTTTGTTGAAGAGAAGTTCCGTACAGCGCGCGCAAGGAATGAGGGGATTCTTTCTGGGCGACTACTGGATCTTCATTACCCATTAAAGTATTCCAGACTTCAACTGCACGTCGTCGTTCGAGAACATAAACCCAAACGGGGCCCCTACAAGGTAAGCTTTTTGAGCTGATACGTAAAAGGAGGAGGCGGAAGTGACACAAACTCTGCGAATGACTCTGCATCCTGACCAAATAATTCGTACAAGGTATCGGGGTCTGTTTCAACATCGAATTCCATTTGTCGTTCTTTGACGATCTACAAAGCATTGTTTAGGCCGGAGTAAAAAGGTAAACCAACATGGGAACTTGCTTCGAAGCTAGCTTCTTGAATTCTCGGTTCGATGTCAAATCTGTGACCGAGAGCATGGGTTTTGATGATAGCTACAGTTCTGGTTATCTTTGGCTGAGGTTGTGGGGTCGGAGTCGGAGGAGTAGCAGAACGATGTTGGGGCTCTAGGCTGTCGTGTTCAAGGTCGTAAGGAGTGTCTTTGGATGGAGGGAAATAGGCCATTAGATTTACAATGAAAGCAAAGGAGAATTAAAGTTGAAAAAGGAGAGAGCCAGCTGTGTTGTATTTGAGACCTGAAAACCTGCTAGAATATTTGTTCCCGGGGGGCTCAACCACGTGACCCCATTCTCAACGTTGTTCAAAGCCGTCGTCGCTGCCAGAAACAGTGAGCTCGATTAAAATGGTGCCTAACGCTTTCCTTAGCGAATCGCGTCCTTGTAGAATCTACCCGTTGATGGAATCATCATCTTAGATTTCTCTTGCTGGTACGTCTCACCAAATATGTGACATCCAGTATGGAACTGATACAGTAATTCTTTTTTCGTTTCCAGGTCATTCGATGGATTCGTTTCCACCACTGATCCCAGTTCCTGCACCCAAATCCAGGTCTGGGGCTCAATTCGAAGATAAATTTGCGACGCTCTTTTCGCCTCCAACGCCCAGAGCCTCCCCCGATCTTCCTGCAGACTCGATTTTCAAGTCTCCTACGCGTCCAATAGCGCAGTATCAGGCACCCAATTCGCCCGATTCTGAATTCGGCTCTTTCATTTCGGTTCCCCCCACTGAAGACCCTTTGGCTTTTGCGACGTTCCCTGATGACAACCCCAATGTTGCCAAACCCTCACCATTCAATCCACAACATGCCAAAAATGTCAGCCTGTCCTTTTTCGGTGAATTCGCCCATGAAGCCAAAACCGCACACGAGCGCAATAAACGAGATGTCATGGATGAGCTTTTGAGCCAAGATCTGAATTGGTCTCAGCAACCTTCTTCCTCCGGAGATGAGCGCAAGACGGATGTGAATTCCGAGTCACTTCTAGACCTCGACTTAGATTTCTTTACCCCCCAAAAACTCGACACTCCTCCGGAAAGCACTGACTACGTTTCCCACCCTCACACATCCGCACAGGCGAAAGCTTCCTCGTCGCCAAAGTTAACCACTCGAAAGTCCACTCTCTCGTTGGCCGAACCTGCACCGCCGGTCGCCTCTACATCACTGGCATTTGCACCAAATGAAATTTCGCCCGAGGCGGAAGTCCTGTCAACGTCACTCGGTCGATCACCTCCTTCCTCCTATCAAACATTGTCCAGTATATCGTCCCGGTGGATGTCCTCTCTTCTTAAGTCATCCGGAGCTGCTCAAGAGTCTCTTCTAAGCAACGAGAACACTGACCATCACACAGCGACACATCCACGCTTCCAGTCATCTTCCGATTCACATACTCGGCAACCTCGACATCAGACCTTTCCCTTCCCTGCCGCTGCATCATTCTCTTCCAGCATCTCATCGTCACTCCCTTCTTCTACAACGATTCCCACGGGCCAGCATCCCTCGCCATTCGCGCCACACGTTTTTGTTCCCCCTAGCGGTGCGCCGGGGTTTCTCCCGGATGGTTATGATTGGGACAGGGGCTATTCCCAAGATTTGGACAGAGAACTTGCCGCTGAGAATGAACTGACGGAGACAACGTTCAAAGCAGTTGCAAAACCCACTCGCGAATTGCATGGCTCCATGAACATCCCGAAATCAACCTTTGCGTCCCAAAATCAACCTCATTCACGCTCTCAAACCCCATCACCGTCCTTAGGTATAGGAGGGCTCATTGAGAAGAAAACTGGAAACCTCGAGTTGAAGGGCCGGAGAGAGATGACAGTTGCTGTGTTGACTGTCGAATTAGCCGAGACGGTGTGTGTTTTGTTCTGGGTATAATCGACCTTCGTTCAGGCTTGTGGTTACAGATCCGTGCGCAACTTCCGGCATTGGCACGTCTGCATCGCTCATGGAATCTCCTCTATTCGCTCGACCAACACGGTATATCTCTACACACCCTTTACGATAAATGCGAGAATCAGCCATATCTGAGAACCAGTTCTACATTTACTACCAAAGTTGGCGCATTGGTCGTGATGAAAGATTCTGGAGATGCCATTTTTGGAGCGTATATGGGAGATGGAGTACGGCGAAGTAGAGGGAAGGGGTATTATGGCAGTGGTGAATCGTGCGTTCTGTTTCCATCTTTTCTTGTGTTTAGAACGTTCTGACGCGAGATTACAAGCAGGTTTTTATGGCGCTATGTCAATGGAAACTTTCAAGTGTTCAAGTGGACAGGTAAAAATGACTATGTGGCGCTTTGTGAAGCTGAATATCTTTCATTTGGTGGAGGGTAAGAAAGACCTTCTTGTCTATGTTCCTGCAGTATTTCCCTGACGGTGATTTCCCTCCTCTCTCTCTTAGGGACGGCGCGTATGGGTTATACCTCGACGAATCACTCTTCGACGGGTCCTCTGCACATTGTCCGACATTTGACAATGAACCACTTTGTACTGCCGGTGAAAAACGTGGACGGGCTGTTTCGTTCGAGTGTGTAGGGCTCGAAGTCTGGGGGGTTGGACCATGAAGCGAGCGTGGAGGCATTCTAGAAACAGTTATAGCTTATTATCGATTTCTCGATTCGAGTTTTTTTGTTTTTGTAACTTATTTACACTTGTTCTTACACGTATATCGCTATGTTGCTGCATGCTGACCCAAATACGGCGATGAGTCACCCAAATAGCGCCACGTTTACGGGACTTGGATCCTTTCAGTTAAACTTAACCCTTCTGTTCACCATGCCAGTCGGTATCGAAGCTTGGATAACCCAGATACCACCCATAACTCGAGGTTGGCTCACCATATCCGTGCTTACCAGTTTGGCTGTCGTACGTTCCCTGGGTACCTCCCCCAAAACTGATTACATTAATCACCATCCAAATTCTAGCAATGTCAGCTAGTGACACCTCTTCAGCTCTACTTTAGCCCCAGAAGTGCGTTTGCGAACGCTCAGCCATGGCGCGTCTTTACCACCTTTTTCTATTTCGGATCGATATCGTTGGATTTTGTCTTCCACCTGTTCTTCTTGTGAGACTGGACTGACTTCTGGACTCGGAATTCAAAACTAAATCGTCATTTTTATTTTTATTTTGGCAGTATGAGGTACAGTCGGATGCTTGAAGAATCTTCATTCGCGAATAAGAGGGCAGATTATTTCTGGCTCCTGCTTTTATCTTCTGCAATGCTTTTGGTACGCCTCTTTCTTTTCTCTTTCTATCATTTTTCTCACTACATCACCTTACAGGCTCTCAGTCCACTCTTCAACCTCCCCTTCCTCTCTTCCTCGCTCGCCTTTGTCCCAATCTATCTATGGTCCAGAAGGCATCCAGACACGCCCATATCCCTCTTCGGTCTTTTCACAATCACCGCACCATACCTTCCCATCGCTCTCGTCGCGTTTTCTTGGGTTCTCAGTGGTACTTGGAAAGCAGCAGCAGGAGATTTAGCAGGATGTTTTGTCGGACATATAGGATGGTTCTTGAGGGATGTTTGGGCAAGAGAGATGTCGGGTGGTACGAGTGTGTTGAGTGATAGTCCAGCCATATTGTGCGTTCGTTCCTCTTCCCGTTTTCTTTTCGAGTCCTGACCGGTAATAAATGCAGAAAACGATTGTTCGGCGATATCTAGAAGCCTTGTTGTTCTGTAAGCCATGTACAATAATCATCTTTTTGGATTGGGATCGTACAAAGGAGCGGAGTATATTTATGTAGTTATGTTACGGTGCAGTACGTACGTCGTCTGTGAAATTATTCGTTTACAGTACTGGCGCAAAAGAAAGATAATGCTTAACAAATCAATGTCGCATACCAATGCTCTATAAATGACGATCGATGCCACAGCAAAAGATGAACTGGATAAATTAAAAGCCTATGAAGAGTCGGTCTTCTGCGTGGAGCCCTGCCACCATTTCCCAACCTTGGCCGAAGTGTACCTGATGCTCTTGCCCAGACCTGCCGACGCAATTCCTTTCAAGCTCTGCACCGTAGCAGGCCCTCTGACAATCGAGCTCATTTCTATTGTTAAAAAATCGCGGGTTAGAAAAGGCAGAAGTCAGTCCTTTCCCGTCGGTGACAGGATATTACAAGCCCGAACTTACTCTGGTTCATCACTTCCGGCAAGTTTTCTTCTGCCGCTACCCGAACCCAATAAGCATTCTCTTCCTCCTTTGTCTGCTCTCCATATGCCTGTTTCAGATGGAATAAAAGATTCACCGGTAGCTTGCGCAGATGAAGTGACCGCGCCTGAGGACTGATATCCTGCTGAATATACTGCGATTGTATCCGCCAGTTTACACCGGGAAGTCCCACCACCAAACGATGATATAGCTCTTTGAACTGCAGTCCTTGGCTCCGCACAATGTTCCCTACTTTATTTCTGTTCTCCGCGGGAAGAATCATTCTGGGGTCACCAGAGTAAGAGATGCTGGCGATCCGTTCGAAAAGCTCCGTTTCGGAAAAGTTTTCAGGTAGAGTGAGGAGTGCGGCACGAACGGCGGAAGTGAGGTTGACTTGTTGGGTCAGTCGGACTCGAGCGTCGTCCTTTATTATGCGCAGAGGCTTGTGCATCCGCCCAGCAAGGTAAAGCGAATTCCAGTTGAGAAGATCCGAGCAGAGATTATCCACCGTGGTTACACCATACTTGATGGTCTAAAGAGAATTTATTAGACAAAGTAAGGGCAAGGAACCTCATTTGAGCTAACTTACAACACCGTTCATTGGCACCAAAGTGTTGAACCAAACGCCTGGGGAAATCCTCTGAATCGCAGACACATAGTCGGATCCAAAGAGCCTTGAATGGAGCGGATAATGGCTCGGATGCTGATGCATATTGATCGAGTGGAAATGCGCCGGATGTGTAACGGCAAACATAAAGTCGAGCATGGGCGCATGGGGATCAGTAGGTTTAGTTACACTGGTTATGCCCGTTGATGAGGTTGTTGCACTAGCTCCGTACCCATCCTGCTCGAAAACCCCAGATCCATACGCAAAGGCGTATCGTATGGGTGCATCGAATTGCGCTACAATAGACTCCAGAAGCGCTCGAGTAGAACTCGAGACTGACAAAAGCTGATTCCGACCGAAAGTAGGAGGTAGGTCGGAAAGGACGCGATGGTCGGACGAACTGGTAGGTCTAGGTCTAGGATAGAGACTAGAACGAGATTTGAACTTTGGTGGTGAGGATGAATTGGGGTCTTGTGAAGGAGGGAAATTGGGGTGGAATTCTGAAGATGAGGATGAGGTAGACTCTGTAGCGAGACAGCGAACGATTAACGATGAAGATGGAGATAGTCTGTGTGAATTACGGGCTGCAGATAACATTGGAGATGTAAGAAGAGAAGGGACCATTCACATTCAATGGCCGGGCTGACATGCATGCGCATGCCTGCCGATTTTATATTTCTACTTTACAGTTACAAATTTCGGATCCGTGTTTCGTCCGACAATTATTACAATAATCAATCGAGAAGCTGTTTGCGTACTCAGTACTAATAGCTTGCAGCTAGGAACAAAACGTACGTAAAAGCCTTTCCTAATGTTTGACAGGAAAGTTTTCGGTTGTTGGCGCTGGAGGAGGGGGCCCGTAGCCGTGGTCTGGAGGACTACCGCCGCCGCTCATGGTCGATGCAAAGGTAGGGTAAAAGCAGGGGAGCAGGAATCTAGCGGAAATGGGTCTGGATGGTTGTAGTATAAAGTTGCGCTGCAACCTGACTCAGGTGGATGTGATCGTTGAACTGCTGAACGACCTCCCTCCCTCCCTCCTGGTCTTTATACCCAAGCTCAGACAATTGGCTTTCTCCGTGAGGACAGCGATTGGATCCTTATTCTCTTTTTCAGATCAGTGGCCTAATCACAGAGCCCGCCATTTCTCTCCCAGAAAAGCACAATAGACATTGATACTATATGGTCAATGTATACCTCTCAATCAGCACCCGACCAACTCGCGAAGACGAGACTGAATGACTTCATGTCCGGTCTTTTTGTCTTTTTGTGTAACTTTTTTGTCTTTTCGGTGACATGCTCCCTGCTCAACGTTCAACTGCCAACTACAGCTGGTGCTACGGATATTACGATTGATCTTTGCCGCACAGCTTCTGAAGAGTACCGCCACCCGCACCTGCAGAACATTGTCTGCATCTCGATCATTCCGAGTCATTCCAGGAAGATACGATTAATCTCAAACGATTCCAAAATCACCACCCGTGCACACTTTGACTGAGGGAAGTAATCTAAAATCTAAAACAACATTCAAGTTGCTTCGCAGAACGAAAATAAACTAAGACGCCGTACGGTCCGAAACCTTTTTTAAAAGTGGGACAGGAATTTCAACCGAGGAGTGGGAGCTGGTTTTTTATATCTCTCAAGAGTGAGGAGGAAGAGGTACAGGATGAAGGGTCCACCGGGCTGTGGAGGAAGACCCGGACGCTCGAGTGGCATGAGGAACAGGGGGAGGGTTATCCCTAGCAGGTACCTTCATACTAGAATGAAACTATCGGTTGAGCTCGCCGAGACCTCCATAAAGGCAGCATAAAAAACAAAAAACCGTGACAGCAATTGGCCGGTCAAGTGCACAGAAAAGAAAAGAGACCGCATCTGCTCGCCGCTACTGCGGAATTGAGCAAATATTAGGACTTATATTATCGTTGTAGTCTGCAAATTCTGGGTGGGACCTGGTGAAATGAATAGGGCCATGAGGCCATAGTAGAGCGACGGGATGCAGCAGTGGCTTCCGCTCGGCAGCGGCAAGCTCAACGGCTTATGCCCGGAAAGCGCGAACTTGCGGCCTTGGAACGTCAGTGAAACTAGTTGAAACCCTTATTGGCACACTGAAAGACGTTAAAAAAACCCCGCTCGCGGCAGAATTTGCAACAGGGTTCAAAATCCACAAGCAAAAATCCACAAGCAAACCCCGTAGCTCATGATGCTCATCATCGTACAGCCTGAGACTGATAGAAAAAAAAACCACTTTCCCAATTGCAAGTTGTCAAGCTTTCAGAAATCTGAAGTCTCACATTCAGATTCGAGTTCACAAATGTCTATTAAGAACGACTAATATAATGCCTGTGATAGAGGTACAACGATGAATGATTTAGTAGTATTAAGAGTAGTAAGTAGTTTCCTCGAATGAAACGAAAATGGAACAAAGAACAATGCAAATACGAAATGAATCATCATGATCAGAGGGGATCATTGACAACGAGACAGGAAAGTGATACGAGTGTTACTAACGAATACGAAAGCGAGTCAAGTGCCGGTCCACAAATGCGGAATAATGATATCCATGAAGTTATGAGTGGAAAAGAAAAATAGCCATTCGAAACAGTAGGCAAATGATTTGAAAGTTTGAGTTGAGTCCATAAAAGTCGTCCAATCAGTCCTTGCGAGGTTGAGCTTTGCGCTTCTTGGATCGGGGGGATTTGTATACATATTCGGGATCATCGTCATCGTAGTCACTGGCGGTTCCACTTTGCGGTTCGTCAGTCTTCCGTTTCTCTTCTGCATATTTTCGTAACATGCGGAGATTGGATGATAACGACTTTAGGAACTCGGTCTAGATGATTTAGATGAATAAGGTGGTAGCAAGACATCGCAAATGTTTGTACGCACCTTTTCTACGACAACGCTTGGGTCTTCCGCCGCAGCTTGCTTTTTCCTTGCTCGGAACTAAAAAGATTTCACTTGTCATAACATGTAAAACTGCCATCGAACAAAAACAAACCTTGGACTGTTCGCTCTTCTGTAGCTCTCCTAAATGTTTAACCCACAATTGAAGGTGATCAGTCTTTCTGACAGCGGCCTTTTCTTCGGGAAGATCAACCACCATCGCATCGTCAGCCTCCATATCTTCGTCATCCGAGTCAGGCTCGACGTATGACCGATTCGCAGCCGCAGCCGCCGCGCTACGACGGGGCCGCTTTCTGCCTCCTCCCGAAGAAGCAGACGGGGATACAGCAGCCCTAGGTAAATCTGTCGCAGCCACTGCCGAACGTTCAATGACCACTTCAGCTTGTGAGTGCGAAATCCCAACGCTGTTCTTTCTGGGTCGGTATCCTCCGGCCTTCCATTTCGGACTAGGTGAGTCTACACTATCGTTGACGTAAGCGTCTTCTCCGCGGTAAAATTCGGCGCCACCCTGGATAGCTGCGAAAATAGTATAGCTCTGTCCTTAGCGAATTAGTATATGTACATCTGTTTAGGACTATGAGCTGCAAGCACGTACCGCGTTTTGGCCCACACGAGCGAGAAGCTCGAAATGCTTTAATGTGATAGGAACAGGGGTACCACTGGGATCGTGTAGATAAGATCTTAGAACCTAGAAAGAGAAAGAGAGAGAGGAGAGAACGTTTATCAAGGGGGCGAAGAGATAGAGGAGGAAGAGAGGCTTACAGTGGTACTATCATTGAGGATAGCATGGGTCATAAAGATAGAAGTGACTTTATTTGTAGGGCCAAATTCGTTCTTAATCCATTTAGCCACAGAAACAGTATCTGAACCAAACAAGAGTTATAAGATGACCGGATTAGTATCGAATGCCAAGAATTGCCAACTCACCCGTAGGAAAGTAGGAGAAATGGTCATGGTTCAATATAAACGCCGGAGTGTACGTTCTGCGACGAGTTCTGGCTGGGAACACATCTTCTTGATTGATCATGGTGGTAAGGGAATTCTGTCCGAGGACGCCCTGCATACGATATCAATCGGTCAGCCAAAAAAAAATTGCATTCGGCGTCAAAAGTTCAGAACGCACCAACAATGGTTCTGATTCAGCACTCTTTCCTTCAGATCCGTCACTCTCAGTCATTTCCACCTCGGGCTGTTCCTCCGCTGCATCACCTCCAGCCGAAGTGGAATCTTGAGTGGGCGTCGGCTCCTGCGAGGTCGATGGCTTGGTCCAAAAGTACGCTTCGTCGAGGGGTTTACTATAAAATTCTTTCTCTTTGCAGAGACTGGCTTTGAAGGTCTCACGGGGGGCTCCAATTTTAGACGTGGACACATCGGGAAGATTGCCCAACTTGACTTCTTCCCCATATTTGTCCAGCACAGTCCGAATGACCACCTCTCGAACGCTTTCGTGAAGGTCATGAGTATCATGCAGAATCTTAAGGAGCTTTCCCTACGAATCAAAAATTTAGATTTAAAAAAAAACCAAGAAACATAGAAGAAAGATAAGACAAACTTTGCAATCCGTTTCCAGTAGCCGCACAGCGACCTTCTCCACAATCGACTTTAGCTCTGCCCTCTTCATCCCCTTGCGTTTGCTCGACACCTTGTCGTCATCACTTTCACTCGTATCCATCCTCACTTCCTTCTTCAAATATTCGAAAACAGGCGTATATCTCTCCATCAGCGGATGCAGGAACAAGTTCATCATATCGTCCAATGAGACCGGCGGTTTGAGCTTGAGCGCATCCAACCTTTCTTTTAGCGAAGAGACCGACTAAAAACCCAGATCGCCAGAATGAGAACACTCATAGAAGACGGTTCATGAAAGCTACTCACCGAGCTACTAGCAGATCCGGCCGCCCCACCAGAACAAGCTGGCAGAAATGCGGTCAAAATCATAACTAATCTCACACTCGGGTCGGAGCCAGAAATAGAAAAGTCTGCAAAGAGGCGTTGAAGGTTGGCTTGGGTGTTGGGCAAGGTTATCGAACGGCTTTTCAAGAAGAGCTAAATATATTATATAAATTTGGGGGTGAATGAAAGGGAAGATCGCTAATCGGCACAAACCTTGATTAGATCTTGAACAAGAGTTCTGCGAAGGACGGAACGAGTTAGCAAATGAGATGAAGCAAGCTGATAAAGTGTAAAAGTGGGTTTCGGAAATTCGGTCCGAGACTATACATAAGTAGACAAGACGCATATAGCGAGGGTAATGAGGCCCTGAGAAAGCGCAAAGGGTACAGCACAGTGGCGACAACAACAAACAAGAGCACCGGGTACCCCGGCAAAAACCAGATGGGGAGAGAGAGGGTGCGAGGCACTCACCCCAAATCAAACAAAAGGTCCCCAGACTTTGCCAAAGTTTTGAGGGCACTATAGCCAGCTTCGTTATTCTGGGCCTCCATACAGATTTCACCGGCGACAGTGCGACTTAGGAACATCCTGTGGGTGTTGCGATGATTGAGGGCGATAGAAAAAACCGTGGTGTAGATGGAATGGGATAAGAAAGGCCAAATTGCGAATTAGTATGAGGACTATGTGAGTGCAAAAAAAGAAGTAGCGCACTGAGGGTCGAGTCTGCAAAGCTCTCGCACATTCTTTACAATTGCTTCCGTGGTCCTGTCCGGTAGCGTAGAGTTTTCGAACATTTTGCGGAAAACAAAATCACGGTACTATAAGTAATGTATTAGCGCGGAGACATGATCAAGAAGCGGATACGGCACAAACTTTCTCATCCATATAGAATCCATTGGCAACAGCATACGGCAGCAAACGAGGCTCAATTGCGAGAGCCAAAGGAAACTGGGCGAGGAGGGGATCCTAAAACCACGATGAGGTTGGCAAACTACACACACAGACGCGATATGAGATATGTATACCTTTGAGCTGAATGGGAAGAACTTGCAAATGGATGACAGAGTTAAGCGATTTAATAAAAGAGCAAGAAGAGAGCCACACACGTTGTGTTTTTCCAATATATCCCTGATAGTTTCCCAGGTGGTCGACCTCATGGACACAGGGTATGAGCGTTCCCGCACGAAAGAGTTGAACAGCGACCCGTCGTCTTGTCCCTGCAGGTAAAGGTAAAATGAAAGAGATGGCAAAGGAGGCACGAATTTACCTTCTCTCTGGGAATCTCGCCGTACATCTCCGCGCCCAATTGCATGAAATGTACAAAAACCTCAAACTTGATGTTCCTGACCCACTTGGTCTTGACAAATGGATGTGATTGAGTGTGGAAATAATGGTGCATAGCGATTTGGATTAAGTAGCGGGAAACGTGGGCACCACTGCTGATAAGAATCTGGAGAGTGATACTGTGGTTGGTGTGCACCATGTTCAAGTGAGCGATGAGGACGCACATTGAGAACCTTTTCGTTGAGAACCTTGCCTCTTCCGAGAGCCTCATAAACCGCCTGGGCGCGTCCATATCGATTCAGAAAATATTGGGCTCGCACGTATGGGTCTTGAGAGAAAGCATGAAGGCGTTTAGAGACAAGTGTGAAGGGTGTTGGGTCATGCAGCGAACAGAAAACTAATTGGAGAACTTCGTCTGCAAAGAACCAGGGGATTGAGCCACGACCAAGGGGCATGTACAGAATGAAACGAACCGCAAAGATTTTCGAGGCCCATGTGAAGGAATAGGCGGAATGTGCGACGGTGGGGAGGGGTAAAGTGGGAGTAAGAGAGCAAGAAACAAAGCTGGGTTTCAATTATCTACCAAGCCGCACGTGGTCCTAATTAGGAAATGTGGCCGATCCCTGACTTCTCCCGCGCAATTCACGCTTCCCAGAAAAGTAGACCGCAATATATCAGGGGTCTGTGTCACTAGCATGCTCGTAACTATAAGTAAATCTCCGTTCCAGATGCCATTGTTCGGTCTGCTCTGACATACCTTTTCTGGCCGAAACTCCTCCTCTCCTCCCAGGCAACCTTCCGATATGTATCCGCGGTCGTGATTTCAACTCTGCGGAAATTTCGATGGTCACCGTTGTCTTGTTCCAAATCAACCTCCGATAGGATCGAAGGGCGTCCAAGGCTGGATCTCGCTCGTCTCAGAGGAACCATCATCGAATAGCTAGGCGATGCGGTGATATATTTCGAGTCTTTCACAGGCCAAGCTCCGACACTATAGGAACCCAACATATTCCTTTCACCAGCGACATACATCCCAGGTACCTCACGAACATTCTTTGAGCTGCTCCGAATAATGCTCACGTCTAGTCAGGGTCTCGTCGGAGTGTGAGGGAAACCTACCAAGGTGTTTTTATCGGCAAGCACTTGATCTTATCTAATGCAGTTATTGTTTCCTTTGGATCCCCCAAACATACTTGCCCGGAACGCAGAAGACTTATCCAGTGCTCGTCCAATCGGGGGAACCGGTATATACTCTACCTTTTACCTGTGACCACTACACATGCAAATGTCGGGCCCAATGGAATAAAAAGGCAAGCTCGCTGCATCGCGTTTTGACTCCCGAGTCAGATACGCTCAACACATGCGCCGGTAAAGTATGCTCTACGCCAGCTCGCCACCAAATCCAGAGTTTCTTCCGCACAACTCGTATTCCCACAATCCCACCACTCACTTATACTCAAACACTACCCCCCCCCCCCGGGCAGAGCTCGTCATCTATGAGCCTACAAAGCTTCCAACTGACCAACATCGGAACAAAGGCAACGTTGATAGCCCAGATCATAAAAACTCCAAGTAAACCCGTGACGCAAGGATCAGGCAAAGTCGGGGAGAAGAGAAAGCTAGAGTGATAACTGTTCAAGCTCAAGCATTGAAGTTGGTTCGGGAACGATATTCTTGTATTCTGCTCATGTAGCTTGAAGATTGGTTTCGTTCGTGCTGCCCACTCCAATTTCCAGACACCGAGAATGTCAGGTTTTCAACCAAGATTCATGGAATCGCATCATCATCAATATTTCCCCCTCAAGAGTTTAATCTTCTCTGATTGTTCGCCGGGTACAGACTACCTACCTACCTACCTCAAACGCGTGTTTCATATATCATCTATCGTTCATCAGCTTCATCACTAATTTATCACCAAGGATGCAAGCTCGAAGCTTAATGGAGAGCTCGGCCACGAATGCTGTCCGAATCTATGCGGACTCGAGTACTCAGTACCAGTACCCGAGCTTTGATACAGCAGGTCGGGACTCAACGCGCAAATTCTGAATGACGTCATTCGTCCAATGTTTTTTTCTGAGCGCTCTGACTGACTACCGGTGTTTCTTCTCCTGGCTGAACTGTTTCCTGTCCTCAGGCGCCTTTTTACGCTCTTCTTTCGTCTTCTCCGCTTCTTTCGGTCCCCTTTCCGCTTTCAGTCTTCCTCCCCTGTCCCTCCCCTTCCTCTGCTCCATCCCTGTCTGCCCATCCCCCTCCCTCTGCCTTCTTCTCTCCTGATTCTCCGTCTCCTTCTCTTCCGACCTTTCCCTCTCCCTCCTTCTCCTCCTCCCCTCTGTGATTTTATCATCTGATGGAGTATCCTTCGTGGCGTGATTAGCTGACACGAAACGAGAAACAGGTTTAGAATCTGAGAGGCTCGGCGGTGAAGCGACAGAGGATGATATTGCAAATTCCATAGTCCGAGACATTGTCATCACCGGTGCCGGCGAAGAAGCGCTCTTCTCGTGGGATGCGGATTTACGAGAGGACACAGGAGATTCGGGCATCGTAGTGGATCTGATCATCTGCTCAGAAACAGAACGAGAATGATGGTGGTGATGGTGATGGCGATGAGGTTTAGAGGAATGAGAGACGGTTTTCGATGTGCGGATGGAGTAAGGCCGCGCATCTTGGCTAGCGGGCTCGGATTCCGCTACGGCTTTCTTGGGTTTGGAAAGTTTATTGTCAAGGGTCTGATTCTGTCGTTCTGAAGGAGGAGGAACGCGAAGCGAATACGCTTTCCTTACGGCAGGTGGAGGTGTAGGCTGTAGAATTTCGGTTTTTGTTGCAGGAGGTTTTTTCTTGGAGAGCCTCGTGTGAATGTTCGTCCTTCCACCCTGGTAAACGTTCCCTCACAGCGGAGACTGACTTGCTCCGGATCCGTTTAGCTAGTTCTTTAGTCCGACGAATGAGTCTACCTCCCGGAGTCTGAAAAGGTCGTAGAGGGTGCATGGGATTTGACCCGGTTATATCTAAAGATTCAGAAGCCATTTCCTTCGTAAGGGTAGTCCAGGGTCCTTCCAGAAACTCTGAGCTCGGGCTCTTGATGCCAAGCGCAGGAGGAGGGCTAGTTGGTGGCGACCTACTATAGTCCCGCCAGTTGGACGAAGAGAACCGTATTGGGCATAGGGAGCACCAACCCATTCATTGCCTCCACTATCTTGATAGGCATATTGGCCAGTATCTGCGTCGTATGCTACGCGCTTGAAGCCCGCCGGTAGACGGTAGTCATCCTGTGAGAACCGAGTTGGTAATTTAGTTGAATGCTAGGTGGAGTGGGGTACCTCATCGTATTGCGTCCAGCGACCCATGGTGTTCTGGAGTGGGAGCAAAGAGCCTCATGTATCGCAAGGGCACGAGCGCTGTTGGAAATGAATAGCCCAACGCTAGAAGAAAGAGATCATGACGCAGTTTGTTGGGCGTGAGAATATTTACGTCATTGCTCATGGGTATAAATCCATTTTTTGGTTTGTTTTTGCATCTTTACCTCTTTCTTTATCCTACATAGGTCGCGGGTGGCTCCCGCCTGTTTAGCCAGGTCTTCGAGTCGACTGTTCTCTGTCATCGGTTCACGCAGCTATACTCTCGCCTCTCCTTCTCCATCTTCAAGTCCCATGGAAGACCGTTGGGCATACCCATCCAAGTCCAGTCCAGTCTCCTCATAATCACATTCTGCCTCTCGGTATCGCGCTTGCCCCCTCGGAGGCCGACGAGCTCGCTGAACTATCCAGTTCGCGCTTTGTCAGGTTGCTCCCAGGGCTTTGGTTTATGACGCGTATCGAGGAACGGCGATATCGATTTCTTTGGGTTGTAGCAGGTTCTGGCACAAGTCCGGCTCAGTCTCCTCATAGTCTCCTTCGGCCTCTTTGTATTCGTGCGCTTTCCTTTGTAGCCGAGCACTTTGTGTTCGCTTTTAGGCTTTAGTTTACAACAACACGTAGCAAGGAAACGGCACTTAGTTTTCTTTGGGTTGTAGCAGCTCCGGCAACCTCAAGTCCAGTTTGGTCTCATCTTTTTCTGTCTCGGCTCTCAGTATCGTGCCGTCCCCTCTGGCTGCCTACTTCGTTGAACTGTCCAGTTCACGCTTTGTACGGTCAGTTTGCTTTGGTTGACTACGCACGTAGTGAGTAGCGGAGATCTTGAATTCGTGGATTGCAGCACTTCTGGCACACCTTCCGCTTCAGGTGTCTAACTCTGAACGCATCAATAAGTCCTCCTTGTGGGTGAGGCAACATGTCTTTTGAGACATGTTACACCTTTCGCATTCAGGTTAATGAATGCACTCCAAAGTCCTCCCTCTTTTGGTGAGGCAGCACGTCCAATGATGTGTTTTTACCTTTCGCTTCAGGTTTTTACGAATGCCACTTTTAAGCCCTCTCTTCTTTTAGTTGGTGAGGCAACACATTTCGCTTGGTGTGTTTTTTTAAATAAACAAGCCCGGCTCCGTTGATTCTTTTGAGTCTCAATGTTGTAGCCCCCCCTCCCTTTGGGTCGAGGCAGACACGCTCCGCTTGCCGTGTATAAATAATCAATGCTGTTCCGTCTCGCCAGATTTGAACTGTGTGTGATGTTGAGCCACCACGTCTCCCATTCTTCTGAGTTTTCTTGTCGTTCATCTTGTTCGCCAACTGAGGTTCACACTGGAATGGTTGTAGGCACCGCAGAGACGCCTGATCCACGTTTCTGAGCCCAAGTAGGATTTTTTTCTAGCAAAGGAATTGCTTGGCGGATTGCGCTGGCCAGTTTGGGTATTCGTCTCGCGTTACAGTCCGGAGACGCTTTTCTGGCTCTTTCAATGGTGACGAGCAGCTTGCCTATGCTCGTGCCTCGATGACGGCTACCGGCGCTGTCATCTTTTTCCTTTGCAATACTCGCGTATAGAATGGAGTCCAACGTGTTCGTGTTGAGGCCCATTCTTTCGCTTAGGCACGGCTGGAGGTCATCAGGATGTGGCCGAAGTTTTCGATGCTGGGGGTTCTGGGTAGAAGCAATATATAATTTTAACCCCTTCGAAGTAGAAGCGGTTCGTACTTAGAATCTCTGGCGTAGAATGTCCGCAATCTTTACTCCTGTCATCTCTTTCTGTCATTTGCTTCACGAATTGAGAGGCATTTGGTTTTTGTATGTCACGAAGCACGACTTGAACGACCTTAACGATCTCGTTGAAAATTGATTAGCTGTTGATAACTGAACATTTTTCATGTCCTCCGGCCTCCTGTTTTACTCCGGAGTATTTCAAGAATTCAAGTACATGACTCTCAGCCGCTTCTTATTTGAGTTGCTGCCACACTATGCTGGGAGCGGAGAGGGACGGCTTTGAACATTGCAGCGATCATACTAGGTATTGGAGTAAATCCCAACCAATTCAAGATAGATAAGCACTGAAGTAGTCGTCTACTTTTCCTCACGAGTAAGTATACATTCAGCGCTAGCTGAATCTTTCTCAAAGATTGAGTGTGTCTGAGGAAGTGGCACAGTAACTCACTGGATGTGTGAATATGGTTTGAATAACAAAACGTTCTGGTTGGACCATAGGCGTACCGCCCAACCAACGATCTCTCCCATTCCACCCTTCAGATAAATCTAGCGCGAATGAATATCCACCCCAACACTGTTACACATGAGTAGCCAAAGAGAACACAAACCACGAACATACATAACACATATCCCGAATGTAGGTGTGTACCCGCAGGAGCTCTTCAGTGCTTTATCGCCATTCTTCGATGCCCTGGCCATATCATTCATTGTAATTGCTGAAGGGACACCGAAGGGCTTGCACCAAGGTCGATTGGGGCTGTATGTACATTGGCCATGAGGCGCGTACCTTCTGCAGCAAGGAATAACATAATCCGTTGCATTATGAACTGGCGTTCGACAAGGTATACGTACAAGAAACGATCAGTGAATGTACAGGTCACACACTGTGTGACGGAATCAACCCCCCGATCCTTCAACCCCATCCATCCATCAACTTCTTTAAAAGATGGGTATAAAGTCCTGTATCCTATCTTTAGCGTTCTGCGCAATACACTCTGCAATCCACGTTATGTTCCTAATCTCCTGCTCCTTCAACTTCATATACGCATAGAACACCCCGTACTGGAACTGTTGAAGGAACGCCATTTTGTTGAGATGCACTTCGGTTTGGAAAAATCGGTCTTCGAGTTGGGCGAGTATACCCGAGTCGCCGTCGTTTCCTGCGGACGAACCGGTATCGGCGAAAAATTGGCGGTACTCGCCAACGTTCTCGCATACCTGCCTGACTTGATCGATCTCGTCGGCTTTGGCGAGCTGGTTGTTTCCTTCGGGGAAAAGGCGGCCAATGGAAGGGAAGAGTTTGGCACGTTCCTCTTTGGAGAGTTCGGTGTTGAAAGAGTTGATGGTGATATTGACCGTCCGTCTGTCGGCTTCAAAGGAGAGGATACGGTGCATTACGTCTGCAGTAGATCCTCCTATGGAACTACAGTAGGCGTAAAAGTCTTCAAGGTACGCCTTGTAGACGGTATTTCGGATAATTTCGATATTGAGGTCGTCGAGGTCTGAGGCCGACAGGCAGTCTCGGAAGTAGGGGGCTGTGGTTCAATCCTTCTTGAGCGAAAGGGAGGGCCTTTTTTAAAGATCAGGCAAGACGTACCAAGGGGTGTTTCGACCAATACGCTCTGATACAATTCCTCCACGTTTGAAGCTACACAGAGCGCAGGCATGGACTCAAACACACCCAAGGGATGACACCTTTCCATGAGCTCATGTGTGTCCCTTTCATGCAGAGTTCCGGTGATGAGGAGTATAACGTTGTCAATCATGTAGCCGTACCTGCGGAGGAAAGTTTGAGAAGCAACATCCGTGTCAAAAGTTGAGCTGCACGCACGTTATGTAGTCCAAAAACTTGCTCAATGGTTCAACGGCATTGTTCCTGAGGTATTTGAACTGGTCAACGAGAATCTGGGTAGCTTTGTCTGCAATGGTTGCCGTCGATATTGGAAGGGGTTCGTTGGAGAGAAAGTTTCCGTAGTCGGTTGATGAAAGCTGAGTCCTGAAATCTTTACACGACGCATGAATCTTGACTTGGGTATGAGTGTGATGAAATTATTACCTTCGAGGCTCTCGCATTGAGTCAAGTTGGCGTAATGAGACTGGGTGAGGATTCCGGCCTTGTAGCCTCGCACGGTGCCTTCTAAGAATCCTGTATCGACCTACAAGGGTAGTTAGTAAAAGCTGAAGGGAAAATGAAACCAAGTACGTTGAACAAAAGAGCCTCCATCGTCGTTCACTATTGGAAAGCAGCGAAATTCTCACGGCCAGTACGCTTGTTCCATGGCCACCACCGCCTATACCATATACTCCCACTATGACCCTGCAGACAGAGAAGAACTCGAGAAGGAAACAGGCCAATTATCAGAAGACCATAATCCCGAGGACGCCTGGCAAGCTGAAGCAGTAAAAGCTTTCAAACGAAAACAGGCGCCTCCTCCGCGTTTCGTCCCAGCGACTCGCGACTCGAATATCGGTCTGGATGACTGGAGCTCCTCGCCTGGTGCTGGGTCCTCTACGCTATCATCATCACTCTCATCGGGAGCTTCTAGTTGGTATCGTTCTATGATATCTTCGGCACCGATAGGGCGTAAAGAGTCATCTTCTGCTCCTCCATCCTCAAGTCAGACTCCAGCACAAATTCTAAAGCCTCAAAAACCGACTAAAAATGACTGGTTTATACAAAAGGTCCTAGCGAACGGTACTCCTTCTTCTACGCCAATCGCGCCGCCTCCATCTCTCGCAGAAATACTCGCTCGAAATCCACTCCCCTCTCCAAATGATAAACATCGCTTCAAACCCCCCGTATTCCTCGCCATAGGACCTTCGAACAAGGGTTTTTCGATGTTGCAGAATAGCGGCTGGAATGAGGGCGAAGCTTTGGGTCAGGACATTGTAAGGAGGCGACGTCTAGCACGAGATGATCCTAGTCCTTGGGTGAAGGAGGAAGATATAGAAAGTAGAATTGGAGATGGGGAAATCACAGAAGTTAGAAAGGTCGATGTTGTTGATCTCACTGGGCTGGATTCGGGGGAAGAAGAAGGTGATGATGATGAAGAGCCAGAGGAGATTAGCGAGAATATCCCACAGAATGGTCGTAAAGCCCTTCTCACGCCTCTCCCGACCGTCCTCAAATCTGACAGACTAGGGATCGGATTGAAAGCGAAAACCGAGGGGCCGCACAAAGCGTCTGTAAAGAGGATCACTCATA
Organism: Collybiopsis confluens; assembly: GCA_013368555.1. Taxonomy (NCBI): domain Eukaryota; kingdom Fungi; phylum Basidiomycota; class Agaricomycetes; order Agaricales; family Omphalotaceae; genus Collybiopsis; species Collybiopsis confluens. The sequence goes on from JAACJN010000038.1 coordinate 236,516, forward strand.
ATACCGTGGCATTGGCCGCTCATTATCGGCAGGCAGAACAAGCTAGATTGCGGAAGAAGAAATGGGGAAAGGGAAAACGGGGCTTTGCCAGAAGAGACAAGGAGGAGCAGGCTCGGAGACGGAATTTATTGGCATATATGAATTCTTAGCTCATGAGGGATATTCCTTTTTACAATCGAAGCGTAAAATGGTTGGGGCTTCCGTTTTCAGTTAAAAAGATACAGCACCTTGGAGAGCGGCAACTTTAACATTTCATCACTTTGTAATGTTGGTATTTATCGCTTTTATGTTGGTAGCTTCTCAGGTTATTTCCTAATCGGATAATTCAACGGGGGAAGACCTATAAAAGCCAGGTCTAGGTGGTCGGAGGGTCATCCATTCCTCGAGATTCTCATGATTACAGGACCACGCGAATATCTCTGTCTCCTGGCCGGCCTCGAATATGTGTCGTTGCTCAGCGCTCAGCCTCCGCCTCCGATGCCATTGGATGCTTAGCAGAATTCTTTTCGATAATGCACTCATCATATGGCTTCTTATCCTCATCTGGATATCGCTCTACCTCTCCGTCGATGTCAATGCACCGAACTCATCCAGAGTACCTTCGTGTTCACGTCCACGTCCTCGGCCCCCCTTCCTCTTTACCGCTCAGTCCAGCACAATCCTGTCTCACCGCAGACAGGAAGCACTTTGAAGCACTGGGTTGTGTTGATTGCGTTCGCGCACACATGGCTGACGCTCCTTCACCTTTTCACAAGTAAGTTTCTCCATAATCATCATGCTACCAAGACTCGATCTCAATATCTCTCACCGACTGTAGTCGTTTCTTCGGGTCACACCAATGCCTGTGATGGCCACACAGATAATGACATTCCTACTATGACTTGGGCTGCCATAGCGGTCATGACCTTTGCTACCATTTTGCTCGTCCTAGCCTTCGGGCATTGTTTGTTGGCTTTCGGGATCAAGCAAGACTTTGAACGCTGGGGGCACTTCCTGCACCTGTATCGCGTTGTCTCTTTTATATTGTCCTCGTGGTTTCTTCTGCTGTGGATCATTGACTTGTTCGAGGGTCGCATCGAAATTGTTCGCAGGTGACAGCAGAAGGGGTGGAGGTGCAAGTAAGTGTCGCGTGTTCTCCGAGAACACTCTCTCTCCAGAATTTTTTTCCCCCTTCTAAACCCAACATTTCGTGGAAGTAGGTTGAATGTTCTATAGAAATTTGCTTCCAAGTTTCCCTAATATTCCTTTGATTCTTGTACTACGTGCTGGCCTCTCTGTATTGCAAGAAGTTTTGTTTTATTCCCGCGATGCACTCAAATCCAATTGTTGTCCATGAATTGGGGCAATGTATGAAAAGTCGCAGATGTGCCAATACTTCATTTCGGCTTTTGCGAGAGAATCGGTCAAAGTGATGTACCAACACGCCAGTGAGGGAGTTTATTCCCCACAGGCGTGATGTAAAAAAAACATGAGCTTACTGACTTGCCAGTGTGGAAGTTGATGACGCCGACGAAGTAGTCGGTATGTTGGGAATGCAGTGTTGTAAGGGGTTCTAGTCTGCAACATTGTGGGCGCTGTTGGCGCACTGGATACACAACTGTTAGGTTTTTGGTTCGGCGATCGTCCGGCTGATTGTCTGAATCGGGAGTTGAGTCGACCGCTGTCCTTGCGATGGGTTACTACTCGCTTGTCCCATCCTTCCGATATGTTGCAAAAAGTAAGGTGTTTCAAGGACGGAATTAGTACCGTCAATGACTCCGGCAGAAGAAACGCAGCCCGACAATCTTCTGCCCGTCAAGTATAACGAAGCCTCCTCAGGGGGTGATGTAAATCAGATCGTATTATTTAGGTGTTCAGCCACCCGAGGACTAAGGAAGAAAGGAAGAGATACTCATATTGGGCAGCCTGTTTTCATTTGTACCAGGTCGGACTGATACAATGATTAGAGAATCTCGTCAGTTTCTCTGTCTTCTAGCAGGCCTCGAATAATATCGCTCTGCCTACTTCGTCAATCTCAATGCACAGAGCCCATCCGGGATACCTAAGCGTCCAGGTCCCCGGTTCCGCTTCCTCTTTACCAATGGCATCCAGTCTGTGAGACAGTCCCGCACGAGAGGGGAAATGTTGGAAGCACTTTAAAGCACTGGGTTGTCTTGACCGCATTGCCATTGTATTTATAGTATTCGCAGCCCTCAAGGCCCGAGAGACCGAGAGGAAGGTCATCCGTATCATCGCCGTTCATCGGTGCTTTTGGGATTGAGAGAATCAGCGAGTATGTTAAAGATTGACCCGCGCAAAATAGCATGGTTTGAGGAAGTCCAGAAGCTAAGCATCATCTGAATGCTGGCATACAGTGCCGGACACTGAGTACCGAGCCTCGGCGCCTAATCTGATGGCCGTGACAGTCGATCGAAGGGCCGGGTGGCCGGGTGGCCCGGGTCCGAGTTCCCGGCTACTGGTTCGAGTCTGACGTTTCGATGGTCGGCTCATGTTTAACCATCTTGATTGATGAGAGTGGCCTTGGGCGCTGTTCAATACATACTGACCCTGTTTTAAGTATATCCTGCTCGAATAGTACTATGCAAGCCGCATATTTGACACCCTTTCAGTAAAACCTCCACCCAAGCTTGAAGCATGGATTTCGCCCTGTTCCCCACTCTCTTTTTCGTCGTGTTGAAGCTGGCATCGAACGCGGTGAGAGATCCTTCTATCTAAACTCCGTAGACTTGCCTAAACACAGGCGTAATCATCTTTATTATAGGCAGCCGACATTGCCTGTGCAGACCCTTCCGCTCTCGTCCCTCTTCTGCGCGCCTTCAACGGTGGCGACCATTTCTACACCACAAACGTAACAGAGATGGACCAAGTAGCGATATCTCTAGGTGGTTACTCATTCGAGGGCGAAGCTGCCTTTATCTGGACCACGCAGCAGCCGGGAACTGTTCCCCTCTTTCGGCTTTACAACAAGCAGAAAAATGACCATTTTTATACCATCTCTCCAGATGAGCTTGGGATTATGTTGAACTTGGGCTGGACTTATGATACAGCTATCAACCATACTGCGGGGTACGTTTACCCTTATAGTATCTGCGGAGCTTCTCCTATCTACCAGCTGTTTAACCCTAAGGCGGTGGATCATTTCTATACGATGGACGTAGACGAGAGTATCAGGTCACAATTTCAGAACCAGGGAATTGCAGGTTATGCGATACTGCCATCTGCCAATGGAACTTTTGTCCCGGGGTCAGCCAAGCCGTTCTTCTTACCCACTTCCGTGTCTGCTACCGCCGGAGCGCAGGTAAAAGATTCACGAAAAACATACATAATACTAATAACTCATCATTGAATTCTACATGTTATTTCAGGTGTCGAGCTCAACGACTTCAACCTGTGCCAACCCCAGCGACGCAATACCCCTCCTACGTGCCTACAATAGGGCTGTATCCGACCACTTCTACACCATCAACTCTACAGAAATGGCCGGCGCGGAACCAGGGTATGGATTTGAAGGTGACGCGGCGTTCGTCTGGTCGACACAGGACGGTACAACCGTCCCACTATACAGACTCTTCAACCAGGCTCTGAATGACCACTTTTATACCATCGACCCTACCGAAGCCGATCAAGCCCAGCAATCAGGATACGCATTCGACATTACCTCTAACGCTGGATACGTTTATCCTTACAGCGTGTGCGGAGCTTCTCCGATATACCGGATGTACAGTGATTCCTTGAAGGATCATTTCTATACAATGAGCATTACCGAAAGTCAGAATGCGGACAACAAGTATGTTATCGAGGGGGTTGTTGGGTACGCCTTGTTGTCTTCGGTGGACGGCTTGCCACAGACAGCGACCGCGTCTGCTTCGCCTTTGTTCCTCCCAGTGGAGATTGCTTCGGCTTCTTCTGTCCTGTTAACGTTGGCGCCTTCTGGCGTTCCGGCCGCTACAACGACTTTTGGATTCGATTCTACGTTCAGCGCTCCTAGTCCTACAACAACAATTTCCCATAACGCCGCATCACAGAAGCCGCTATCGCTTTATACAGCCCTTGGCCTGGCGACAATTGCGATGTGGATATCGTTATAGGAAGATATGTATCGTTCTTCGCATAGTAACAAAATCGGCATATACTCTACATTAGTAGTACTACAAGGCAGTAATATGTGGACATTAATATTGATACATGAATATGCACCTAGAGTGCCTACTTCGTCAGCACCGTAGCATTGAAAGTACGTATAAGCACGGGTAAGATAAATTTTGCAGGACTTATAAACGGTGGTATCACCATTCCTCCGCCTAGGCCGCGTCGGTGCCATGAATCAGCTGGGGAATGCAGGTTAGAGAGGAGAACACAATAAAGAGAAAGAACTTACTCAAGGGCTGTGCAAGAATAAACATCACAAAGTAGACCCATAATGTCCCTAGCCAGCCTCTGACACGTTGACCAGTCGTAATTCGCCTAACATGATTGCAGGCACTCAAGTATTCAAGTCAAGTACTCAAGCTCAAGCACTCAAGCTCAAGTCCAAGTACATTTCATATTTTATTTTGTGAACTCACAAGCTCATGACGCCGACAAGTAGTTGGTATGTTGGGAATGCAGTGTTGTAATGGGTTCTAGTCTGCAATATTGTGGCGTTGTTGGCGCACTTGGACACACAACTGTTAGGTTGGGAGTTGAGTCGACCGCTGTGTTCGTCCTTGCGATGGGTTACTCGCTTGTCCCTCCTTCCCGATGTGTTGCAAAAACTAAGGTTTCAAGACGAATAGTACGTCAATGACTGCAGAAGAAACGCAGCCGATAATCTCTGCCGTCAAGTATAACGAAGCTCTCAGGTATGTAAATCAGATCTATTATTAGTGTTCAGCCACCCGAGGACTAAGGAAGAAAGGAAGAGACACTCATATTGGGCAGCCTGTCTTCATTTGTACCAGGTCGGACTGATACAATGATTAGAGAATCTCGTCAGTTTCTCTGTCTTCTAGCAGGCCGGGAATATGTTTCCTTGCTTGGCCTCCGGACCAGACAGCATCAGATATTTGGCAGTTTTTTTTTCGATAACGCGCTTGTCTGGATATCGCTCTGCCTCCTCCGTCAATCTCAACGCACAGAGCCCATCCGGGATACCTCAGCGTCCAGATCCCCGGTTCCGCTTCCTTTTTAACACTGGCATCCAGTCTGTGAGACAGTCCCGCACGAGACGGGAAATGTTGGAAGCACTCTAAAGCACTGGGTTGTCTTGACCGCATTGCCATTGTATTTATAGTGTTCGCAGCCTTCTTGCTCATCCTGGCCTCTGGACGTTGTCTGAAGTTGTTTCAAGAAACTTTGAGCACTGACCCCAACCTACTACATCTATATCGCGTCGTCTCATTGGTGTCGTCCACGTAGTTTCTTCTACTGTGGATCGCCGTTCATCGGTGCTTTTGGGCTTGAGAGAATCATTTCGAGTGGCTGAATGCTGGCATACAGTGCCGGACAACAGCAGTGTCGGGTACTGAGACGCGGCGCCTAATCTGATGGCCGTGAAGAGCGGTGGCCGGTTGCCGGTTCGAGTCCTGGCTCATCTTGATTGACGAGAGTGGCCTTGGGCGCTGTTCAATACATACTGACCCTGTTTTAAATATATCCTGCTCGAATAGTACTATGCAAGCCGCATATTTGACACCCTTTCAGTAAAACCTCCACCCAAGCTTGAAGCATGGATTTCGCCCTGTTCCCCACTCTCTTTTTCGTCGTGTTGAAGCTGGCATCGAACGCGGTGAGAGATCCTTCTATCTAAACTCCGTAGTAGACTTGCCTAAACACAGACGGAATCATCTTTATTATAGGCAGCCGACATTGCCTGTGCAGACCCTTCCGCTCTCGTCCCTCTTCTGCGCGCCTTCAACGGTGGCGACCATTTCTACACCACAAACTTAACAGAAATGGACCAAGTAGCGATATCTCTAGATGGTTACTCATTCGAGGGCGAAGCTGCCTTTATCTGGACCACGCAGCAGCCGGGAACTGTTCCCCTCTTTCGGCTTGACAACGTACAGAAAAATGACCATTTTTATACCATCTCTCCAGATGAGCTTGGGATTATGTTGAACTTGGGCTGGACTTATGATACAGCTATCAACCATACTGCGGGGTACGTTTACCCTTATAGTATCTGCGGAGCTTCTCCTATCTACCAGCTGTTTAACTCTACGGTGGTGGATCATTTCTATACGATGGACGTAGACGAGAGTATCAGGTCACAATTTCAGAACCAGGGAATTGCGGGTTATGCGATACTGCCATCTGCCAATGGGACTTTTGTCCCGGGGTCAGCCAAGCCGTTCTTCTTACCCAATTCCGTGTCTGCTACTGCCGGAGCGCAGGTAAAGGATTCACGAAAAACATACATAATACTAATAACTCATCATTGAATTCTACATGTTATTTCAGGTGTCGAGCTCAACGACTTCAACCTGTGCCAACCCCAGCGACGCAATACCCCTCCTACGTGCCTACAATGTGGCTGTATTCGACCACTTCTACACCATCAACTCTACAGAAATGGCCGGCGCGGAACCACTGGGGTATGGATTTGAAGGTGACGCGGCGTTCGTCTGGTCGACACAGGAGGGTACAACCGTCCCACTATACAGCCTCTTCAGCCAGGCTCTGAATGACCACTTTTATACCATCGACCCTACCGAAGCCGATCAAGCCCAGCAATCAGGATACGCACTCGACATTACCTCTAACGCTGGATACGTCTATCCTTACAGCGTGTGCGGAGCTTCTCCGATATACCGGATGTACAGTGATTCCTTTAAGGATCATTTCTATACAATGAGCATTACCGAAAGTCAGAATGCGGACAACACGGTGTATGTTATCGAGGGGGTTGTTGGGTACGCCTTGTTGTCTTCGGTGGACGGCTGGCCACAGACAGCGACCGCGTCTGCTTCGCCTTTGTTCCTCCCAGTGGAGATCGCTTCGGCTTCTTCTGTCCTGTTAACGTTGGCGCCTTCTGGCGTTCCGGCCGCTACAACGACTTTTGGATTCGATTCTACGTTCAGCGCTCCTAGTCCTACAACAACAATTTCCCATAACGCCGCATCACAGAAGCCGTTATCGCTTTATACAGCCCTTGGCCTGGCGACAATTGCGATGTGGATATCGTTATAGGAAGATATGTATCGTTCTTCGCATAGTAACGAAATCGGCATATACTCTACATTAGTAGTACTACAAGGCAGTAATATGTGGACATTAATATTGATACATGAATATGCACCTAGAGTGCCTACTTCGTCAGCACCGTAGCATTGAAAGTACGTATAAGCACGGGTAAGATAAATTTTGCAGGACTTATAAACGGTGGTATCACCATTCCTCCGCCTAGGCCGCGTCGGTGCCATGAATCAGCTGGGGAATGCAGGTTAGAGAGGAGAACACAATAAAGAGAAAGAACTTACTCAAGGGCTGTGCAAGAATAAACATCACAAAGTAGACCCATAATGTCCCTAGCCAGCCTCTGACACGTTGACCAGTCGTAATTCGCCACAGCTTCTCCAAGATCAATATAGGAGCTTGCGATATGAAGAAGAGAGGAACGATGGGATCAAAACCTCTGCCCATGGCGTAGATTGAACACTCGTGGAAGAGACCCGATGCAAGAAAGGTTCCAAGCACGGCGCCCCAGTCTCCGGCGATCCATTTCCCTGGATAGCCGCCGTACACCACAAAGGTACGCCGTAGTAACTGATGCCAGCGCTTGGCCCAAAATATGTGCATCGAATCCGACGACCAAGGATGATCCATGACAGGTGGCCACAAGGCAGGGGAGTCGTCGCAGATGTAGACAGCAATAAACGTAACCAAGTTGTAAACCATATGAAATCCAGACAATAGTGCACTTCCTGTGAGAAGATGTATCGCGGTAGATACAACATAACGTTGAGGGCTTGGAAGATTTTGATAGAATATGGATCCTCCGGCTGGAGTACCGACTCTGGGAAATATTTTAATGATAGATTCTAGAAGGTCGAGTAGTAGGTAATGGGCGATGAATGACCAAAATGTTGCTTGCAGGAATTTGCTCCGTTCAAGAGATCTAGTTGGGGGAGGAAAGTGAACTCCAGTACCGTATTTCCACCCTAACCCGCGCATCTCGTGAATTAGGCGTATTGCGTCTCCAATGGCGGACGAGAATGAGGAATAAGATGAAGAATTTTCAGGTTCTAGTTTTGGATGAAGCCCGTTCGCGTGTTGCGCGTCTCCGTTGGTTGCAGCTTTTTCTTTGCCTTTCGGTTCGTTTGGACGAGACTCCCCGATTCTAAGCATGCCGGAGGGGGTCAACGAGTATTCCAGTGCTTTGGCTATAACAACTTCAGCCGCCAAACCTGTGGACTGGTTATCAGTATAGTTCTTTTGCACTGCGGATTGAAGTACACACCTTGTCCCCAATTGTATACATTGAGACTTGGGATCGTCCAGCAATAGCGAAATGCGGATGCAAGAGCGCAGGCGATGACTATTGGCAGAAGAAGCAGCCGGATTAAGTACGTGTCCGGTCTCCGCGAGAGGTAGGCGAGGAAAAAGAATGGAATGAGATATGACAGAGTGTACGGAAAGATAGTCGGGGTAATTGGAACGCGGTTCTGAGGTTCTGGTACGATGAGGCGAAAGTAGTCTCGAAATCCGGCCGCTATTCTATCAAAAGATGATCAATTTCAGGCGCGCAATAGTAGCAGATATTCGCTGCCTCACTTACTCTTGTTCAAGTCTGTCGTAACTGAAAGTCATAGTCGGAGAGAGAGAGCTATGCATTTAATGTGACATAATCTAACTGTAAAAATAGGCGCCTAGCGGTTATGGCACACATAGATTTGTCACTGGATTAATATGGGCATGATCTACTTAGGGCATCCATGCTCCTTCTCCCAATTCTCTTCCAACTGTTCTCTTCTCCTTCTTAACCACCATTCTTCAACCGACGTATGATAGCTTCTCTGAGCACTCGTACGCACAGCTTGCCTGAGCATGTCCGTAAACATCTCACCCCCGAACGCAACTCCTTTCGCAAATCCGACCTTTTGAAAAAACGCCGACCAACTACTGACGCTGTAAATCTCCTTGATCTTCTCGACCATTCGTTCCGGTACGTGTTTATGCGGAAAGCCGTAGTGGTCATCGAGGTAGGAGAGATCAGACGCGTAGGTGCTGACGAACATATTCAGAAACGCGATCTGGAACATCACCAGGCGCAGACTTGTTTTTGAGCTGAGGAAGGTGAGAGCTAGACGATAGTCGTTGCGTCCTTGCTCCATGACAGCGAGTTCTGGCGCCTCTTTGAGAACCCAGCGCACATTACGCACGACGACTTCCTCGAGGATAGGTCCATTGATGCTTTCCCATGAAACGTTCATCCCCTTGGAAGGAGCTAGAGCGAGGACCAGCGTCAACTTGACGATCAGCTCTCCCATATCTGGCACCTCAGCTTTGACACGCCAAACAGGATCTTTCGCAAACCTTCGGATTGTGGCTTCGGCATCACGAAAGATAACTGGGCTGCTACGAGCAAGGCAAATGGCTAGATGGAAGAGATGACAGTACGCGTAGACTGCACGCTCTGACGCTCGGAGTATATTGCCTTTTCCATCATCGCTTCTTGATAACCTGCTGAGAACGTCGTCGCAAGATTTCATTAATGAGACGACAACGTTATTCATCATTTGGAAGACGACCCGAACAGCTTCATGTCCGTTTTCGGGCGTATCGGCTGATGGCGCAACTGTTTTGAAAGAAGCTCGACCAGTCCGTTTAGCCACAGAAGCTTCGGCAAGACGAAGACTAGCATCAATATTTTGCAGATAGCGCCATATTGATGGTTGCGCCTTGTCAAAGTGGTACCGATTGAAAGCAAGAGGGAGGAAAAACTCGAAATGATTCTTCCGAATGCTGTATCGGACACCATGTTTGGTGAAAGCCTCCTCGCTGAGCCAGTCAAAATCGGATGAAAGAACTCGCGCACCAGGGTTCAAGGCTACGCCGATACCCAGGACCGAATCCCGAAGAGAAGTTCGTAGGAAAACGCAAGTCACCTCACGGCGTAGAAGCTCGTGAGTAGAGCCCACTACCCTTCGGAATCGGGGATAGGCTTCCGAAAATGATAGAATGGCTTCAGAAGGCAAATATGTCGAAATCACAGAGAGACAGTCGTCGGAAAGAATTTCCAGCGTGCGAATTGAAGACGAGGTCAAGAGGATAGAAACGTCCTGCATCCCGAGCTTGAGTGTCCTTCTTGCTCCAGGTATTATCGTGAGGGAGCTCTGCGGATCCATAGGGACAAGATTTGCATCTCCAGGCCGTCTTTTTTAACAGCCTCCTTGTTCGTTTGCGGCGCTGGCTTTCGGATTCCAAGACATGTATACGCTCCGGATGGGAAGCCAGGTGTTTAGTCTTGTGTAAAATGACACCATTCGCACCCTGGTAGCGGACTAATTCCAGTTCGAGTGCTCGATCAGCGTACCAGGCTTTTGCCAGCGCAGCCTGTGCTTCGTCGTCCTGGGGTATATGGCTGACACCGTAGCGACTCAGCGGGTATGATGCACCCAGATTAATGTCCTCGATAATGACATGCAGATTCTTTTCCAACACGAATTTTCTTTGGGCGTGATCGCCAATATCTATTTCATAGCCCCCATGTTGTTCGACCTATGTAAAGAAGAGGTATTGAGAGAAGTTCGTGATGCGGACGATACTTGATATAAACACACCTTGGTGCTAGAGAAGAATGTCAAAAACTGAAGGAAGAGGCCGCGAAGAGTTAGAGCGGGGGTATAACCGCCGTCATAACCGTAGCTGAAGTAGATCTCCTCTCGCTGCTTGAGCAAGTCACAACAGATGTAACTATCAAATAAATTAGGATGGTCTATTCCCCATACACTAGACTTGATTCTAGGCGGAGAAGCCGGCTGGTGAGGGATTAGAAATCTGGAAAATGAGGAATAAGACAGAGGATGGCACGACTTACCCAGCTCTCAGGTATCTGGACATCAAAATGCAACGACAAATCCTTCCATGGACCACTAGGAGGGGTTAAGACAAGACATAACTTGCGAACATCTACGTCGTTGACAAAAATGGAAACACCAGGATACGGGGCGTCCCTCAGCTCCGCGAGGTCACCGTATAGCCGAGAGAGTAGTTTGCGAGAGGTGGGGGACATCCAGAAAGTTCAACTTAATGACTCTGTAGGGATTAGAAGAGGCTGAAGACGAAGAGGCTTTATACCCCATGCTACGGCCCCGCATTAGACAAAGGGTGAGTCAAGGGCGGTAAAAGAATTGCGAGTCTGAGCGCGAATGAGCTGGATTGACGTTAGCTCAGCTGGCGCGGGCGCTGTTGCCACGTGGTCGTGCATTTCTTCTGCTAAAAACATGAAAATTTATTCTCCTCGGCTCTGGCTGGAATATCAATGGTCCTAGACAAAACAGGCAATTGTTACTCTACCTGAAAATCACAGTCCTTCCGCCGGAAAGCCTTGTTATTCGCCTTATTTGCGCAGAATGATATAGCGTATGGTGAGCCTTGGAGCTTCTGACTTCTTTCTCTCACTGGCGTTGACTTTAGATATGCAGCACGGCCAATGAGACTGTGAGGATTGTGGTAAAAATACCACCAGCCTGCACATCGATACGCGGATCATTCACAACATCCTCATTTCACGGCCAAATCGATTATGATTATGCGCTAATCCTTCCTACCGGAGTAATCTACCAACTTTTCCAAAAATCCGAGGATCTTCAGACGCCAACCATTTCCAGTAACCGCCATAAACCCCAGTTTAGCCCGCTCCTCGTCCCAACCACCACCACCAACTTTAATCATTACAGTTGAGGGGACTCAAATCGGCCCAACTATCAGCAACTATCGCTCTCGAACCTGGCCGTAACACCTAGATTGAGCCAATGACGTTAATCGACTTTAACGCTCAGTGAATGGGAATTGTTTTCCAATTTTCGACTGTAACATCATCGGACAGGCTTCAATAAACGCGTCCTTCTGACTTGTATCCCACTTCGAAGACCTCCTCCCGGCCCGATTAATCTTCGTTCACTCGTTCTGGTCTATATATTGAAACCTCCCTCCCCCGCCTTTTTCCATCCCCTTTCTTTGTTCATTTCGGTTCACTCCCTCGTGGGCCCTCCACGAATCGGTGGTTGGGTGCGTACACGTTGTTCACTGCATCCCTCATAACAAAATTAAGCTCACTCACAACATATAGCTTCCCTCATGGACAACGGGCACTCACCTATGTTGAGCTCATATCATCAGCTGTACAATCGAGGTCACCCAGTCTATTTCCTTCCACCTTCTGGTATGTTTCCCCCCATATTTTTTTGTGGTTGAGTTCAAAGCCAAAGTAAACCACTTTCAGTACCCGTCCAGTACGAAAATGAACAAACCGAGCTACTACCCCACGGCAATGAAGAGGAGGAGCGAAAGGAACGCACTACTGCAGCATCGTCTAGAGGTCGGTCAATCCGGAAAAAACTGCCGTTTCAATTCCTCTCATGCCAAACACGCTGTCGCCGCCCTACAACGACCCTACATAACAGCCAGACTCAGTAGGGCGTGTGATAACTGCAGGAATGGACGATTCAAGTGCACCAAAATTACGGGAGAGGAGCTGTCTCCGTGCACCAAATGTAAAAGCCTTGGAGAAAGTACGGAAGGTTCATCTTTCCATTTTTATTTCATTTGTTGTCTGACCGGCCCTTTTATCCGTCTTTTTCCATAGAATGCACATACCTACGTCCTCGGCTACGTCCAGGACCTTTGACAGGCGTACCGAGAGCAAGTACAAAGGTACCTACAATGTTCCATGAGCAACGGAACGTCTCTGCGGAGAATTATAAGCACCCAGATGGCCCACCTCCGGCGTTGGGGAGCTGGAACTTTAAGAACATTCAACCTAGGTTTGGCACCGGTGCAAATACTGCAATAAGTGAAGGAGTCGATCCTAGATATCAGGATCCGAGACGTAATTACGAGAGAAGGGACCTATCCATCCATATTTACGACCCATCGGGCGATTGCAGGATACACGCTGCATCTGATAAATCAGTGGCGCAAAGGTCATCATTCCTTCGACCAATGTTATGGGTACGAACGGAAAACCTGAACAGTTCGACATCGACGTCTCTGCCACGAGATAAGAAACACATGGTGAGACCTTCCTCCCCGTCCCCCTCCTCCTCGTCCCCTACTTGCTCCTACTTAAAAGCTCATCTATTTTTGAAGTTTGTAGATTAGCTTTGATTCTGTCCCAACAGTTGTACACACCATGTTTAGATATGCTAGATATACAATAATTTATATTAACCTGAATGTACTATACCTTCTGATATTGGTCAACGCCACATTATGCGCTTGTGATCTTTCATTCTACGAACGTCCAGGAAATCCCGGTGGCTCGAATAGAAATCGAACGGTTCCCTCATTCCGCCCAATGACTTCCCGTCCGACAGAACTGGCCGATTCGGGGTCCTGCCAGGACTCCCTCGGCCGAGGTGCATGATCGGATTCACGCATGGCAATTTTGAGGCGAGTGAGCTGATCAGTATTGTAAGGGCTAGCTGGATGAGACTGTACCGACGAGAGGTATGCATTTCGAGGTGAAGGGTTGGGGGATGGAGAGGAGGGTGTTGCGGGAGAAGTGTTGGCTGTATTCTGAGCGCCATGGATGAGGAGGTCAACAATGATATGAGCGATCGCTGCAACGCCGTATTGATGAAGAAAGTAAACGAGGGAGGATAGAGACTGAATACCTTCTAAATCCTCTAAATGAGCTTGAAAACGCTGCTCCCATTCGCCGTGTTGGCCTAGCATACCCGCTAGTTCGAGATTCTGTCGTTGTTCTTCGCTTTCGGGTTGTTCAAAAGAGCTGAGAATTGCAGCAACATATATGCTGCCTAGGGCTACGGTATGAGGGGGATACTCGATTGGAATGAAGGTGCGATGTCTGGATTGGATCTGTGAACTCACGAGTTGTTCTTAAATGGTAAACTCACGAGTCAATGGCCAGTCTCCAGGCCAACTTGGTCAGTTTTTTCCCCACTGCGAATCCACTCTCAGCAAAGATACACATCAAATAGTAAAGACATACCTCTTAGAGCGCGTCCAATCTTAATGACGTACGAGAACGGCATTCTCGAGGTAAAATTGAAACATATGGTCTCCAAGATCAGGCGTTCGACCGCCAGCAATCTCTGACGATCATGTTCAACGACCTATCCCTTTTTGAGAAGGTATTTGACCGAATCTAAAGATACGATACATACCTGCGGATCTATCGTATCAATGTCGACTTCCCCGAAAGGACTTTTCGACTTCGAGAGCTGATCAGGAAACCTAATAGCATATGAGGAGGCAAGTAGCTCTCGAGGTTTTTTGAGGGTGTCGTGCATCTTGGAAGAAACAAAGAGAGCTGCCAGGGCCACGTCCTGTACAAAGTCTAGGAGGCTAAATTGACCAAAGGGTTTGTGGGCGTACATGATGATTAAAATCTTTCCTGGGAAAGAAAAGATGGAAACGATGATACAAACTCTGGCCTGTTGCGATAGTTCTTCGAGGACTAGAAGGAGATGAGGTCAAGAATTCTGGGCAGAGATATCGCATTTACAATCCGATGCGAGAACCAATGGCTTCAATAAATCCACAAGCATTCTGACGAATCTTGTCCTCCTGAGTTACGTTCATTTTTCCCCTCTGCTTTTCAGACATTATCTCGACTTCAGCCGGCGTAAAATAGGGATGGTGGTACTTTATTGAGGATGCGGGCACTTGGGACGGAGACTGTGTGCGCGACATGGTGGGAGTTGAAGGAAAACGCGCGAAGTCCCGTGACAGCCAAATTTACCGGCTTGCCCTTCGGTTGCCGCTGCTTCTTTTCGCTATTCTGTTAATAGTCCATTCAACCCTGGCAGACAAAGACTTGTACTCGCTCTCAACAGCGGCGAAGCAATACTCCCACCCCAAAATCCTGTTTCTTCACCGTCTCGCTATCGATGGAGCCTGTCGTCCCTCAAGAAATCACCGCAGAACTCACCCAAATCCTCTCCAATCTCGTATTGGGTGACAATGAAATACGCTCAAAGTATGTGTACTGTGTGTAGCCTCAGATGTACACTGTCTGATGAACCCTTAGCGCAGAAAAAGCCGTCAATGAACGGCTGGCTCATACCCCAGATTTATATCTCTTGGCCCTGGCACAATTTGCCATTGCTGCAGACACCGAGGTGGTGAGTACTGGGGGCTGGTCGTTTTCTTCAATTTCAAACCGAGCGGATTCTTGACCGTCGATCCTTCTGATCATCTCGGATATTTTATCCCAGTTCGCTAGCAAATGCGCGAATGACTGTTCTCCAATTCTATTGTCTTGTCAAAATCTCCAAAAAAAAATTCGTTCTCAAATTGAATTTGAGTGTATTCGCCTACCCTTACGTTTTCTGGAGGCGATGTAACTCGATTTAATTTTCTTTCATTTGCTTTCAGGTTGGAAGGATGCTAAAATTCTATCCAGATGCGGTCTTTCTCTCTAGTTCTTCTTCGGCGCCTTCTTTTTCGCCCAGTACCCATACTCTCGCCCAGTGCAGATTCTGCTTCCGGTTCCTCGTCCCAAAATCCCCTATCTTCGTTTCCCGCCTTATCTGCTCCTCGCCTCACATTGTTTGACCACCTATCTGCGTCCGCGCTCACTAATCTTGAGCGTTTACTGCTACACTCCCTCTCCCACGAGCCCTTAGCCTCCGTCCGCAGAAAGACCGTAGACACCATTTCAGATGTTGCCAATCAAGGAATGTTGCGGGGAAGACCCTGGCACGCTCTGCAAGCCCAGGTGTTTTCTATGACTCAGGCGACTGACATTATGAATGGTGTCAAGGGAGAAGGCTTGAGGGAAAGCGCTTACCGGGTATTTGCCGGATGCCCGAATCTAGTCATGGACCTTCAAACCGACGCAGTTTTGGGCGTGTTAGGTAAAGGTTTACGGGACGAAAAAAGCATAGACGTATGTAAACGCGCTCCAGTGACAACAAGAGTCGCATACTAACGCGTTTGAATAGGTTCGTTATGCCGCACTGCTTGCATCGGTTGCTTACCTGTCCCATGCCGACACTCATCAACTTGCGCAATCTCTGTCCCTGATGTACCCCATTCTCGACACTCTTCCTCCCTTAGCCCAGTCGATTACTCAGCCTTCGGTCACTTCGCTCGCGTCGGCGGAGGACAAGTCTCCCACCGCGCACCTTACGTTATTTTTGGTGGCTTTAACTCCGTTATGTGCTTCTCACCCAAATCTGTTCCAGCCACATCTCAGTGCATTGTCGAACTTTCTTTCCCCTCTGGTCCTTGCTTCTTCAGATCCTGGAGCCACTCCTACAGTAGGAGCACCTTTTCCCACAGGGGATAGCTCTCAAGGTTTTTATATTCCTATCTTCTATCTGTAAACCTCCTCACAGGCGGCGATATATCAGGCGGATTTTTGACTCCTACAGGAAGTCCCTCAAGAGAAGTACCTGACGGTGACCGGGAGGATGAAGAAGAAGGGCAGTCTCTACGACTGAGCGCTCTTGAATTCATGCTGTCACTGTGTGAAGCACGTCCGAGCATGTTCAGAAAGAGTACGAAACAATCATCTCGATCCTTATTCGCCCTCGCTCATTGACTTAGACCCATCGCACGCGTCGGCTGTAAGCGTGGATATCGGTGAGGGTTGGATAGCCGTCATAGTGCGCGCTTGCTTGGAAGGAATGGCAGAGATAGACGAAGAAAGCCCATATGGCGCGCACGGCGGATTGACGGCTTGGTTGGCTGAAGATGTGAGGTGCTTCCAGCGTTTTCTTAATTCTATGTCTTTAATGATAGTTTTTTGCAGCCTACATCTGGATCCAGCGCTACTGAGAACGACTCTCCGCCTGCGCTATATGAACAGAGTTTAGATCGGCTGGCTTGTGCAATGGGAGGAAAGGTGACTTTACATCCGGCTTTCCAGGTATGTGGTCTTTGGTTTTTTTTGGAGTTCCTTGGAAGAAAATAAGAAAAAAAAATTGCCTGTAGTACATTCCGATGATGATGGTCAACTACGACTGGCGTTCTCGACATGCCGGACTTATGGCGATTGCGGCTATTGCAGAAGGGACTGGCAAAGTTAATCCTTTCGATCTCGGTTTCGTAATTTATTATATTCATCCACCCTTAATCAGGTTATGGCCAATGAACTTGGAAGAGTGGTCGAGTGAGCTCGTGTCCTTTACCAAGATTCGAAATCCTTTCTAACCGAACACTTGAGGCTGGTTATCCCGATGTTCCAAGACTCACATCCTAGAGTTAGGTATGCAGCTTGTCAGTGTGTGTGAGTAGATTCAGCCGCAGTGTTTAGTTGTGAGATTCAATTCATGGAGCACATCATTGAATCTAGTGGCCAACTATGCACAGATATCGAGGTACGAATCTACCCCCATTAATCAGTCCGGCTATTTAAATTCCTTGATGACTGTAGGACATCATAGAGCGCTACCACGAGCAGTTGTTCGCTGTACTTATACCAGCTTTGGAGGACCCGGAACCTCGGTTAGTATCTTGTTCCCGGTCCTCTTCGCATCCTCACTGCTTTTTTTCTTTTCCGATACGATAGCGTACATGCACACGCTGCTGCTGCATTGATCAACTTTTGCGAAGGAGTAGAGCGGGACACACTCCTTCCGTACCTCGATCCTATCGTGGAGCGACTTTTGAAGCTGCTCAATCCCGAGGCTGATCCATCACAAGTAAAAAGATATGTCCAAGAGCAAGTCATCACCACTCTGGCGATGGTCGCCGATGCCAGCGAAGTTACATTTGCCAAGGTGTGTCGGGCCTGTAACAGCTTGACTGTGAAGGGCTGATTATGGTCTCTTTCTTTCGTAGTATTATTCCTCGATAATGCCGCTGCTACTCCAGGTCCTTCAAAACGCTAATGGCTCGGAGTACAAGAAGATGCGACTAAAAGCCATGGAATGCGCAGGATTGATTGGTAGGTCGGCCTTCTTATCATACATCGTTTCTTTTTCTGAGTTCTCTACTTCGTTTGTTTGTAAAGCTATCGCTGTAGGCCGGGACATCTTTAGACCAGATTCAAATACACTGGTGCAGTTGCTTATACAGATACAAAGTAAGTTCTCTCAGTCTTCGAATGACCGGCATGATCTTAAGGTTTTGCGATGTATAGAAAGTCCGGTTGACCCTCAAGACACCCAGTTAACCCACTACTTGATGGGAACGTGGGCCAAAATATGCCAAGCCATGGGTCCTGAATTTGAGCCTTATCTTCATTTGGTTATGCCCCACTTGTTGGAAACGGCTAGCATGAAAGCTGATGTATCTGTCTATGGTATGATTTCGGTGCAGCTGAGAACGACCGACGTTTTGATCATATATCTCTGTATATCCAGAGGGCACCGCAGATGGAAAAATCGAAGAAAGAGAAGGTTGGGAAACCGTCAATATGGATGGCCAGACACTTGGAATACGTACGTCGGCCATCGAAGAGAAATGCCAAGCGTTTGAGACGATGGTAATCTATGTGTCAACCTTGAACGCACGGTTCGCTCCGTACCTTTCCCAGAGCTTAGAAGTGACGATACCCGCTCTGAGGTTCTATTTCCACGATGGCGTTCGGGAGGCGTGCGCATTGTATGCTTTCCTCCTATCTCAATTGTGAACCCGTTTTGACGAATCTTCTAGGCTTTTGCCAATGCTCTTGCATTGCGGCCAGCAGTCAGGAGCGCTTACGGACCAGATGATCGCTGCCACTTTACAACAAGTCATCAACGTTATTTCCGACGAACAAGATTTCACCTTTCTTGCATCGCTCTATAAAGCGCTCGACGACTGCGTCAAGCTTCTCGGTGGTCCTTCAGTCCTCACTCCGGACTACGTCAATGCCATCGTCAATGCTACGAAGCGCCAGCTACATACCTTGGCTCAGAAACGTCGGAGCAGGGCTGCTCAACCTCCTAGTACCGTAGAAATTGACAGGGAAGATATGGCGCTTCTGGAGGAAATGGAGGATTACGCTCTGGATGAGATGTCCAAGATTTTGAAGCGGCTCAATACGAATTCGGAGCTTTTGGTTGCGGTTTCTAGTGTGAAAGAGCTTGGGACAAGTCAGTATCGTGACGATGAAGATGCCTGAGACTGGATGGCCTAGACGGTCGGATTTTCAAGTTGGATCTCAAATGTAGAAAGAAAGGAATGTGGCTGCTGGGTTATATTAATATATCTTGCATCGAAAGTTGAAAGTTGTCTTGATATACAATATATATTTGTTGTTCGAAAGAAATGCATGTAGGCTCAAAAGAAAGAATATGTTTCATGTTCAACGTAACAGTTGATGCCAGTGTCAACCAATTTCTCTTCAGTTCTTTACCACCACCATCATCCGGGCAGACGCGCAACCTCAATGGATTCTTCTCCAAATCTCTCTACTTCTTGTCGAATCCTCGCAATAGGCTCATCTTTGGACGGGGCAATCGATTTTGTTCAACGTCCGTCGGTCTGATTGGCTTCCTCATCGGACGTTCATCCTGATCTCCTCGTGTTGATAGAGATACGGACTCTGTCTGGTCATATTATCGACAACGGCGATATTAATGATACACGAAAGGATCAGGCCGAGGTTAATGGCGAGAAGCTTATGCCTTGGGTGATTTCGAACAAATATTACTCTGCCCAAGTACATTTTCTGGCGCGGACAGTCAAGGGACTTGCGCCGTTCCATTCGAAGGAGGTTCCGGCGCTGGTATTTATCTGGCGGAAGGGATATGTATGTTTTATTTTGTGGAGCGTTTCAACGATGCTAAACGATTGAGCTTTAGGCATACAAGCACAATATAGAACGTATCTGCCGAGATAGAGAGCTCAATGGTTCAGCGCCAGAGGTGTCTTTGGCAGTGCGTATCGAGTTGAACGATGATGAAAACGGCAAAGAAGATGAAGAAGAGGAAGAGAATTTCGAAGACACCGCGGAAATCGATGAATATCTATCTTCGAAAGGATTCGAATTTATTGATGTTCCAGCCGCTAATAAGCGAGCAGGCGACGACGAAATTTCTGTCGATGGTAAGCCCCTTGATTCGTTCCAGCACCTTCTCCTAGTAACAAACAACGACAGCTATTCCCTCACTACCCCGTGTCCTGGATGCTTTGAGTACAATAATGTGGCCCACTATGCAATCTTCTGTCAAAAGACAAAATCACCCCAGAAAGGCCATGGCCGATGAGACTTCCCTGGATTGGGCACAAATCTCGTTCGACGAAGGCGAGGGCATCGATCCTGATATCGATGACCTTGTTGCGGTGCAGACGCCCGCCGGCAGAGTGTCCAATCAGGCGAGAATAAGAACAGAAATGGAAGAGCTTCGGCGGTGGCTGGAGGACGATGCACATGAGGATAGTCGCAATGATAAAGATGACCCGTGGAGACATGCGCCGTCTTTGATCACATCCCAAACTGGCCTAACAACTACCTCCCCGACCTCTGAAGAAGGAGGGGCTTTCGATTCGGCTCGTCCAACATCTTATCCAACATCAGCCCAAGGAGATGGGTTTGATGATGACTTTACGGTCTTTGTCTCTGCACCGACCGAAAATAGTGCTCAGGCCCCGTCTACATATCCGAAATCACACACAAGTTCCATCGGAGGTGGAGTTGACTTTCCGAAGGGAGAGTTCCCAACTTTCGCATCGTTTGGGGATAGCAAGTTCGTGGCCTCGTCGATGCACACCGAACTTGACGATGAACATGAAACGATGGGAGATACTTCGTTCGATTCGCTCGCGCCCCCAGGCAGGTACGCGGGTGTATTGTATCACTCCCTTGGAAGTGCTTCGGATTTAGGAGATATCGGTGACGAAGAGGCTCATCCTGTCGATAGCAATGACGGCGATACTCACAATGTTCACCTCGACGACGAAAAAGAGAGCGACGATGGTTTACCAAGTGAAAGGGAGATCAGGGACAGCGCGCAGAGGATATTTGGGCCTCTTCCTACTGCGCCTTTGAACAGCGGCCGCGAATACGCCGAAGACGATAACATGAGTGACTTTGGTGACAATATCAATTTCGATCTCACGCAAATGGTTTCTGCAATCCAGGGCATGAAGGAGGAAATTTCGGGAATTGAGGACGAGGACGAGCGGAGGAAGGCTGCGGCACGGGTGGCGCTTGGTTTGGTGTATGGGCTGGATAGACAAACATGATCATTGTTACATAGAGTGGGAGTTGTGTGCCATCCTGTATACGAGGATTTTTTCGGATCTTCTTCCCGATATGTTCTCGAGCAGAGCGCCACATTTTCCGGGCCATTTTCGGTCCGTAACATCAGTCCGACAGCCGCTCGTCGACATCCCTCTTGCGCGACTGTCGACTGTCATCTCAATCGACTACGACACGACTACGACTTCAACTCTCTCATGAAATAAAATCTGGTGCCAATCTGCAGACCCTTGGCGATATGCTTCAACTTTCCTCGCCAGAAATCCCGAGAAGGTCCCATGATCTATCAGTTGACTCTGAGCTTGTGTGCAGCTGCTAATTGAAAAAGGCTATTAAATTCCTCCTTTCAATTACGAACCTTTGAAGTACGTATGTCACAGGCTCTCTGCTTGAAATCGAGGTATAAAAGTCTCATGCGAGGAGAAAGCCTCATTGTAAAATGGTACGGTTCTTTCCTTCTTTTTTTGAGCCTGATCTCATTCTTCTGTAGCGAAAACAGCTGGCGTTGCTAGTATCGTGCCTAGAGCTATCGTCAGCTACCCGTAAGCATCAAATGGCAGTTTAAGAAAATTTAAATCCACAAAATATTTCAGTCGTTCCTCCGTTGTTCACTAGGGTTCCAACTGGCTCAATCAAACCGACCGGCTGGGCGTTGGATGTCGCTAATACTCAGGCCAATGGATTAGCTGGCCACTTGCGAGACTTTGACAGCTAGTGCGTCTTTTCTTTATTTTTTTGTACTGGAAGAAGTTACCAAGCCAACACAGTGTCAATGGCTCCATCTGGGTTGAAGGCGGTTTCATCGAGTACAGTGAAATGCACGAGTCCGCTCCCTACTGGTTCAACTCTATGGTTGCTCTAGCGTTCCAGCTCGAGAATCCTCGGCTTCAAAACCAGGTTCGTACGTTCCTAGATTGGACTTTGGACCACCAGCAAGATGATGGTTGGCTTGGACCCGAACCGTTCGATCCTAATGCTACTGTTCCTCGTCTTGTGTGGCCTCGTTACCTTCTTTTGCTCGGTCTGGTGGTGAGTAATCTAATCCGCCGCTCCTGACTCCATCTCACAGTTTTTATAGCAATACGCCGAAGCAGATCCGACTCAAACTCAACGGATCGCTAATTCTATGCACAAGTTTGTCACAGCTGTACATGATATCTTTGCCAACAATACGCAAGGAGATCCGTCTTTGGGATTTCAGTATGATTATCAGTTTGTTCGATGGGAAGAAATGCTTTACTCGTTGCAATGGCTGCATGATAATCATCCTCAAGGTGCAGCCACAATCCATGTAGATGAAGGGCTAATGTTAAATTGGGATATAACAGGTCAAGAGGACCAGCTTGTCGAAACCATGCAGCTGGTTCGAAATGCCGGATTCTCGTGGAAGAATGACTGGTTCACAGACGCCATATTCCCTAAAAGTGCACCGGGTTTGGCTGATCTCACTATGCAGACGTATGTAAACCTGCAATCTTTTTTTGAAGAATTCCGCTCACGTCAGCCTCAGCCACGGCGTTAACACAGGAGAAGGTCTGTCTTAAAGATTAAAGATTACTGCGGCACATATTCATTCTTTTCTTCCAGCCCTCAAATCTGAGGCAATCGCTTATCGATTTACGGCTGATCCTACAGATATTGATAGCACCTGGAAACGACTCGATTTGGTGTACACTTATCACGGACGAGAATCTGGAACATTTTCGGCGGATGAACACATTGCAGGGCTGGATCCTTCTCGAGGGCAAGTGATGACTGTTCTAATATGAGCAGATCACCCCAATACCCACTAACCCGTCTTCCAGGACAGAACTCTGTGCAGTCGTGTAAGTCGAACTTTACTATTTGCACCGTGTATGTCCCTCATTGTCTCTTCAGTGAACAAGTGTTTTCGCTCGCCACTGTATACGGTATTCTCGGTAATAACTCTGTCGCAGACAGGGTCGAGAGATTAGGTGGGGTTTTTCGTCGCCTGTAGTTGTTATCATATCTCATCAAATCGTATAGCCTATAATGCTCTACCTGCTGGCATTTTCTACGACTGGTGGTGTAGGTCAATTTCCGTCCTCGCGTGACATGTCCGCTGAACTTCATGTAGCCCACCAGTACGACCAGCAAGGTATTTTCCGCTAAATTTTTATGTTACATTCATATTTAATTGGAGCCTGCAGTAAATCAGGTCTGGGCACAAGATATGGATCCCTTCCCATGGGTTAACAATGGTCCGAACTCGAATGTCTTTGGGTTTGAGCCGTATGTATCCGCCAGTGACCTCATTCATGTGTCCTTAAAGGGCGTGTTTTTTACAGGAACTATCCTTGTTGTACCGTGAATCACGGCTGTGGGATTTTTATGACGATTTCTCTGATTCTTTACTGACTTGAGTCTTTAGCGGCTTTCCCAAAGTTTTGGATGCACAACTTCTTTACCGGTCAGAATGGTTCCTCTCTCGTGCACGCCTTCCTAGGGCCTACTACCTTCACTGGAACATTGGCAGGGAATAACCACGTTACCGGTACGGCTCGCATACCTCTGTTGTATTGATGCGGTTTTCCGATGAAATATGTTTCTTCTAGTTTCGGTCAATACTTTATATCCATTTGGCACCACTCTGGACTACACTATCTCGGCTACCAAGCGATTTGAGTTCCAGATCCGAGTGCCCGACTGGGCTCAGAGCAAACTCAGCACGGTTTCCGTCGGGGGGAGCAAGCCGACCTCGCTCGAGCCTGATAGCCACGATCTCCATACAGTCAACGTCTGTCGATCTTTTGCGTTTTCTATTTTTCTCTCTTAACATATCTTCTGCACTAGATCTCCCCGGGGACCACCAAGGTTCAACTGTCGTTGGATGCGCAGCTGAAAGTTATCCCTCGTTTCAATGGTTCTGTTGCCATTACGAAAGGCCCACTCAATTATGCCCTTGAAGTGACGTTCAACAAAACATCAGCTCCCGGCCTGAGGAGTGCTCAAGCTTTGGTAGACGTTGAGCGGTTGTACCCGAATGCTCCTGCTTCCTTCATCACCCCCGTGAGCCGGCTTTCCATCTTGTCAAAAAATTTGTGGTGTTAACCTTTGTTTCACCCTTTCTGGTAGGCCGATAATCATACTCTTGATAACACTCTTCTTCCAACGAGCGAGTGGCGCCTGGCTATCGACCCTAAAACTATCAAGTTTGTGGACAAGACCCATACTACGACAGTATTGCCGCAGTATATTTGGGCCCCGGATTCCCAGCCAGTTTCAATGACCGGTTCGTTGATTGGACTTTGTTTGGATGAATGTGCTGACGCTACCTGTTTGACAGTGAGTGCCTGTCAAATCGAATGGGGCTTGGTTAATGGGACCGCTGCTCCTCCGCCTGCCTCTCCCGTCGCCTGCGCCGGTGACAAATTTGAAGCCAAGCTGGTACCGTTCGCAGCAGCACGCTTGAGGCTGGGTGAAATCCCTGTTATGGCTTAGTGAACGATACTACTTATGATAGCAGGATTAAAGAACAGGTCTCATGTATTCAAGATCTTTTGCTTAAATTGTACTAGGACTTGCATTTGCCCGCGCCCCGTTCTTAATCCTAATACAAATAGCGGAAGCCTTGTCTTCTCCTCATAGCTTCATCGAACGAGATGTTTTCTAAACGAGCCGCTTCCTCAACTCTAACGCGGTTTGCTTCAGTCAGAGCCATCTTCTCGTCTTCATCAAGTCTCTTGTTATCCGGATTACCCATTGTCGAAGTACTATCATACAGAACTATGAGAATCCGCGCTTCCTAACAGAGAAAAACCGGAAAACTTGCCTATTGATAGAACCGTGGCGACGACAAAAGCAGCCATGGATATGCCCATAGACTGGTGATATCCTGGTCCCCACTCGGCCTTCCAGGTGAACGATCCAATTCTGACGAAGATACATTGAGAATCAGCGACCTAAACAAAGATGAACAACATACAAATTTCCTATGTTTCCGACACCGTTGACGATGCCAATAATAGCCGCGCGTTTCCTAAAGAAACGAACAGAACTTAAAAACAGAGACTCCCAAAGTAAATAGTAAAACTACTGACGCGGGTGGTCGAGGGAATGTGTTTGACACCCAAACAAGTGTCAATGCGAAGCCTATCAAAAGATCAGGTCGGCGCCGATCGCATCTGGTTGAGAAACATGCTCTACATACCACCATATCCGCAAGCCATCAAGAACATTGAAAAGTATCGTGCTCCGACGTTACTGGTAGAAAGTGAAATGATGTAGGCGAGCATGACACCCCACCACCAAGCACTTTGATGGAAGAATCGCTCTCCTGTTCGATCTGGAAGAGCCGGTAAATGCTACTGAGCTCGCAAAAATGAAGAAAACCTGTATTTTACCGGCATGCCAGGCGTTCAAGCAACAAGTAATGGTTGATAGGATCCACGGGGGACTAAATTGAATATACATCACATCAACGGAAACGAAAGACGGAGAATCGAGCAATCCTCTTACGCTGCGAGCAAAAGTGAAACAGTCGTATCGAACCCGAGCGTAGACGTCAACCTGAGAGCAGAAGAAGATAGGTCAATTGAATTGATCCTCGGACTAGTACTGATCCGCATTCGTACGTTGGGAAGAAATTGACAAAACTCAGTCCGAGTAGCTGCGCCAGGTTCATTATGGAGAAAACCCAAACTTTCGGGTCTTGAACCGCCATTATCAGACCTTTCAGCGGGCTGTGTGATAGGAGATTGTTGTGAGATTTAGTGAAATCAAAGACGGATTGGGCGCCTACGAGTCTCCAGCACTATCGTTGTCCGCTTCCCCTGCATCGTCGGCAAGGCGGGCTTGTGCCAGACGACGTTCTTTGGGGGTGATCCATCGCGTATTTGGAGGCTTTTGGGTCGCACACCGTTAGAATAGTCGAAGGCCCGACAATGAGGTACTCGTACATAGTCTGGTAACAACCACCTGTAACAAAAGGTCAGAGCAATTTCATATAAATAATTTGTTAGACGAACATGGCATTGAGCCCGATAAACATTGTTATTGAGCCCTCAAAAGCAGCACCTCAGCCTATATATGAGTCTAAAAGGCTTTATCGTATACACACCTCAATAAAGAACACCCTAACCGCGAATCAATTAATCCATGACTGGAGCGCAGGATGATAAGGATACATACCATCTCCAGGCTCGAATGCCGAGTTTGCCTTCCATGTTCGCAAGAATGCCCGCAGCAATAAGCTATATTGTGATGATGATAATTTTAGAGAAGATTAGTCCAGGAAGCTCTACTAACCGCTCCAAAGGCATTTGATATCAAAAGTCCACCGTAGAGGATGGCAGATCTGAACGCGAGTTCCTGGTCAAGGTTGAATATAAGCAAACTCGGCACAATGCGAATGAGACAAAGGCTATACCTACCTTCTTAGTGTACCAACGTGATAGCAGATAGATCGCTATTTCTGTATCAGAGACATGTGGCTAGGTTGTTTGGGTCTCTATCTTACCTCCGGGATAGAACGCGCTCTGAATCGATTGAGTAAGTGTGCAAAAGAGACGAGCAAAAGATACTGCTCACTTCAGGTATGCCAATAAAAAAACGAATTGCGACAAGACCGCCATATGATTTAGTTATCTAAAAACGAGGAACGTTCTTCATTCAAATTTTACCCCGGAGAAAGGAAAGACTTACTCCGGTCAATGTACTAATCAAGCCCCACACCACAACACACGATCCGATATATAAAGACGGTCTGCAAATGATGTATAGGCACGCGATTAAAAAGGAAAGCCAAGAGTTCGAACCTTGTAATCCAGTTTAGTGCCTAGAAGCCATAGTTAATCCGTCAATGAAGCGATAAAATGCGCGGCTCGACAGACCATGTTTGACGGTATCTGCGATGGACAGTACGAGACGTATAGAATCGACAAAACGACGCTGTACTGCAAATCTGGCAGTAAACCGATGAGATGCGGGAAAACCTACTGAGATTGGAGAAAACGTACCAGACAAGTTCAGGTCTTGCTCCAAACCTTTCAACCTCGCGGTGGTTATTGCGTTTCTCTGGAAATTGACCTGAATGTAGATTCAACACGCGAACAAGAGCACCTACATCGATGTAATTCATAATGAAGATTAAAATAATAGTGGGTAAAACCCTCGTATCCAGCTTTCTGACCAGCTTTCGCTCTGCAAGGATTCGTTCTTCGGATCCCTCTGGAGGCAACGGGTGTTCATCAAATGAAGCAGTGGCATTTTCGTGCTCTCTCATCACCACCTCTTCCTTGTCGACGCTTGGAGATTTGTCGGAGGTCATACTAGGGGAAATGTTGGGGGCGGAAGAGCGACAGACCTTGCCGCATGAACGAACGGGCAGCCTTTTATGCCCTGACTGAGGTAATCCTAGTGCGTTTTATGACGGGAACATGGGGGCCCTTGTGACTGCTCATGATCAGATGAATGAGTAGGTGGGAGAAAAACAAACAAGCAAATACATAAGTGCTCTACGTAGGCTTGTCATTCAGGGAGAAAGCAGAATTCATTTCGGTAGAGCTGAGGCAGAACACAACAGCGGAGCCAGCCAGGGTCGACCACGGCTTGAACGTGGCCAGGTAGTAGCAAACACCTGGCAGGTTGGTGACTCTCACTCACACCGACGGATGAATGGTTTCACTTGAGGGCAAGCTCTGGAACTGAGGCTTCGGGCCAAGGCTGGAACGGCGTTCGGCGACGCGAAAATCACGTGGCCCCTCCATTGTCCACCTCCACTTCATCCTGATTCCTGGGCCACGTTCGAGGCGCCAGGCCCCACCATCCCCGAATCCCTAGATCCCAATGTCATCCAAGAATGCGTTGTGCTTAACGAAATGACCCCTTTGCCCAAATATTCGTGGTTGCCGCAATTCTACGTCCGAGCTTTCCTTCATCGACTCTGCCAACCATGTCAAACGTACCGACCAAAGAAAAACCTGGCCGACTCCGCTTCACTCCAATCGAGCCGGGCTTGTTTATCGTCTACCCCTCTGCCGATTCTCTAATTCCTGAAATCGAAGTGCAAATGACGTCTCTTAAACCGAATCGAATCAACGAGGCCCCGGCTTCACTCGTGCAGTCGCCCCCATATGTCGAGACGCAAGGAGATTGCAAAACAAGTGTGCGGGGTTGCTCATCTCAATTAGCTTGGTCTACACCAAATTCCAGGCGTTCGGGCTCTTCATGGCAAACGCAGGAATGCGCGAGGATGATCCCTTGGTAACCGCCATTCGGCAGTTTTCTCGCTGCTCACCCAGGGTCTCGACCGGCTCTTAGCCCCGACTCTCATGACGAATCAATGCCCTTCACATCCCTTCGCGGTTCGTTACCATCCTGAGCGGAAATGCCCTCGTTCCGGATCTGGGCTGTGCCAGCCTCTCCGGATTGGATCAGGATTCGCCTCCACAGTCAGCGGATAGGGCACGATTTCAGTATGGGTTTGCTGTCAGCGACGGAGAAGCCCTGCGCCGGCACTTCTTTTGGGAGTCCGAGTTGAGAGTGGAAGTTTCTGATGGATATGGGTTAGGTCTGGGCATGAACTCTGGAGATGGACGGTTGAGGCATCGGGGGTCCGGTGAGTGAGTTGGATCGGAGAGTTGGATTTCAAAATAACACGCATTGGTTCAAGCAGGATCCAGCACCAGCCCATCCATTGCTTGTTATATAGTGATGCTACAAAGATGGTTGTTAGAGGGTAAGGCCAGTTCTGTTGAACTTACCTCAGGCTTCAACTAAAACCAATGT
This sequence comes from Collybiopsis confluens, assembly GCA_013368555.1. Lineage (NCBI taxonomy): Eukaryota > Fungi > Basidiomycota > Agaricomycetes > Agaricales > Omphalotaceae > Collybiopsis > Collybiopsis confluens. The sequence goes on from JAACJN010000038.1 coordinate 265,572, forward strand.
CTAAAGACCGGCAGGGCTCTTCGGCAGTAACAGAAGGAAGCCTCTTGGTAAGAGAAGAACCAGGCATTCATGGCTGCTATTCTATTATCAACTCTTGCAGGTACAGGTCACTACATGGCCTCAGAGTTGAGGGGAGGAGTCGATTTGGGTATAGGTCACACGAAATGGACCCTCCCGCCTCCCGACAGTGCGCTGCAGGATTACCAGTGTTTTCAGCATGTTGCGAAAACCTGATGTTATTCTCCTGGTTGCGAAAGTGACTTGGTTGTAAATTGCGAATTGCCCGGAATTCCGTTCAAACTTCGGCATTCAGGCGGCATGATATTTAAAATTTCGAATTGGCAGAATATCGTTCCAGCCGAAGCCTCAATTTTTTCGAAGTTCCGGAGCTTTGAGCTTGAGGTATGTTTCTTGTTCAACTTTCAGTCATGCATGATAGAAAAATTTCTGCATTTTTTCACGACGTGAATATCGGTTCACACTGGGCTGATTATCCTTCGGGATCCATTCAAGTCTCTGATTCTCTCCGATTTTTTTTTTCATTTTTCTTTTCAGTGCTGATACTTCATTTACAGATCCATTGTATTCTTTTCATTTTCACTTTTAAATGATAGTCACGCGTCCGTTTGCTGTTGCTTCTCTATGAAATGCATTGCTTCACCACGATAGTCCCGCTACCCAGATTTTTACTCGCGAGTATTTGCCTCTGGTAGCGACGATCAAGGTGGGACTCTCCCTTTTTGTTCCATCACAGGTTGATATATGATATGATATACAATCATGTTGACCTCTGCCCGGATTCGCTAAGATGTCTATCATACACGGCATGTTCGAGCGGTATAAGCGGAATCTATCTCTACCAACCACGAACTGAACAACGCGAAGGCTCTCATCTGACAGGATACAGGTGGAAACTCTCCCAACGGCAGTCGGACGAGTAGTTGAAGATCTGGAACGACTCTAGAGCCAGAGGTTGGGAGGCAGAACCGGAAGAACTACACAGGATCGATCGATCACCTTCCAGAAGCTTCTTCAAATTCGCGTATATCTACATCTATTTTCAAAACTCTTGCAAAAGGTTTTAGACATTACTTATGAGGACTCCAGCTCGATCGGGCCGCTGTACTCCCCGCACCCTGTCCAACTCCGCCCAGGCTGTTCTCCCGCGCCTATCCGCCCATGCTACTGGTCGATTGCGGTAGCAGGTCGATCATCGCATGACGGTGATTTCTTCAATCGCGGCTAGATGAAAGGAGAAACAACGAGTTTCAGGAACTTGCAATTACTTATAGTTGGTGGAAAAGTTGATACCGGGAAATGTAGCCAAAGAGCTGCTGTTTGTGGCCCCGTATAATTTGACATAGATAACCCCATAAAGGAATTGCTAGTCCATTTATGGTTTTTCATATGAGGATTCCGGGAAGAATTACTAGGTCGCGTGGTTCCAATATGTAACTACGGCTTTCTATCTACCATCCAACTCACCCAATGCATCCCTCATATTACGCTCCAAACGCCTTCACATAAATCAATAGCGAGCTCTTACTTTGGCTGAAACAAACAATGGACGAACCTGACGAACCTGACTTCCATCGTTCTCCCACCCGCCCACAGTTTCTCAGATCCCAGTCGGACAACAGTTCGTCAACGACGATAATCTCCCCTTCTTTTTCCCGGTTCAACGTATTTGAGGATTCAACTACAATTTCTCCTCAAAGGCCCCCTCGAAATCCTGCGAGATCTGGGACTAATTCAGGCGGTGTAGATTTTGCTTTGGAACAGGCAAATACGACGACGGGTAGATTGAAGACTGTTACGGGCACGAAAGAGGAGGTGACGCCTTGGGAATTATATCCTCCGCCACCGGATGAATCCCCAATTCTACATTCTCCATTGACTTTGAAGCGGAAATCTGCCGTGAGCGACAACAGTTTTCATGATACCTATGCCTTCTGTTTGACTGTCTTTGCTTTCCAGCGGCCTTCTTCTGCGGGGGGTGCTAGTAATTCTGGGATCCATTTTCCTGATCTTTCTCTCCTCCCTAGTCGGCGAAAATCGATTGGAAGCAAACCTATCTCAAAAGGAAAGGCTCCAGCCAGTGTTCCTCCAAGCCCGTCTTTACTTTACAAGCAGCGCTCGGGTTCAGTAATCTCCAACGCACCGTCACCTAATGTAACTACAAATGGTAATGTCAGCCCTCGGCTGGTGCATAAAAATTCCAACGCCGTCGCGCCTGCCCTGCAGCAGTCTACAAGTCATTCTCACACGACAACGCCACCGTCCCGCACATCGCGACATTCCACGTTCTCCTTCGGCCAGCCTTTGGCGGCTTCACATCAGGCGTATGTTTCTACTCATAAAAAGCCTGTCTTGTCCGCCACCCCGTTTCCTATCACACCCGCTCAGGAATCCCTTTCAAATACTAATTCAAAATCTTCCTCAAAATCTTCCTCAAAATCTTCATTCGAGAATAATGTTAAATTTTCAACGGCAGATCGGACTATCCTTGAAGAGCTCAAAAGGAACATCATGGCGCGCGAGTCACAGTTTATTTTGAAAGGGCCCGGCACGAATTCGCACCCGGGTAATGGAAGCCAAGGGGGTCACGGAGGTGGAACGGGGCTCGGTGGAATGGGCATGAGAAGCTTAGGTGTTTTGGGCGGGGTTAAGAAGCACCATCCCTACGAGAAGGGCGAAGTCCCTTATCCTAGGAGTTATGACCGTGAAGTCTTGGACTTGTGAGTCATTTCCTGATATACGTCATTGCAGCAGACTATTTCTAAAATGTCACCGTTTAGGGACGTTTGGGAGACTCTATTTTACCAAAACATATGCGAAAGTTTGACATGGCATGTGTTCAAAGTGCCACCGACAAAAGTGCTGGATATCGGGACCGGTACAGGATCGTGGATCCTCGATTGTGCGCGAGCATGGCGCAAATGCCACTTTGTCGGACTAGACATTGTTCCTGTTCAACCAGACTTGCAGCAAGTGGGTTCAGCGGATTTGGCTCAACGTGTAACGTGGGTTCAAGGGAATTTGTCAGTCCAGGATTTTACCCTGTGTATCTCATGATAGATACTGATTACGATTCGTCAGTCTGGAAGGACTTCCCTTTCCCAATGAGGAATTTGACTTTGTGTATGTTTCCACATCCATATATCCTTCTAATTTCTAATTGGCATGGATCCTTCTCAGGCACATCAAACGTATCAGCCTAGGCGTTCCCGAGGACAAGTGGGATTTTCTTTTCGAAGAAATCACACGAGTTATGAAGCCCGGCGCTGCGTTCGAAATGATTGAAGAAGATCTACTGTTCCCTGGCCGAGCCGTGCGACATGAGGATGAAGATGACAGTATAATACCTGGAGAGTACGGCTCTACCTTCGACAGCGAGAGCGACTTTGGCTACTTTTCTGATTCGGACATACGACCTAATGGATCCTCCTCATACTTTGCTTATGGTACGCGGACTCGGGGTAGGCATCGTACTTCTGGGTCCGTAGGCTCCAATACAAGCGATCTCTCGAGGAGCAGATCGGATAGGTCCGCTCGTCGACATTCCATAACAGCAAGGACCTCCTACGACAGTTCTCGGAGGCAGAGCGATCCCAAACAATTCGACTATACAGCTCTTACTGCTCTGATGGGACTGGATAACTCCGACGCCTTGGAATCTGAGCGCGATGATGGAACGACTACCCAACGTGGTTCACTGTCCGACAAAGATTCCACATTCGCGGAATCACGACGGAGCTCTATTGCAGCAGACAGGGAATCGAATTCAGAGGAACTATTCTCATTTTCGTCGCCTGGTTTTGCGACGCCCGGGACAAGCCCGGTCACGAATTCGCCAATAATGTCGTCTTCGGCCTCTTCGTCCCTTCTTTCGTTGCCGACACTTCCTTCTGTGATTCCGAAACACTCCGTCTTGACCACATCCTTAGGAAGATTAGAAGAACACGCGATCGAAGAAGACGAAGAAGGAGAAATAAGTGCGACCTTGGACTACCCCTCTGAGGATGCGCCCCTGGATATCATGGATCACCAGGAGGCTCAGTGGCCTATACTGACAGCCACGAACACTACACCCAAACCAGCAGGGTCCTATCAACCGTCGCATATTCATTCTGCCTCTACGGGCTCTCTTACAGATCTTCACCAGCTTTCATTTTCCCCTTCCCCATCAACAGGAAGCATGATCGTTCATTCAGTTTCAGGCGTGTTACCTCCGAAACGCCCCCTCTCAACTGTTGGCTCAACTGCTTACTCGGCTTCGACCAGTTTCTCGCAGAGCATGGTCTCCCTGTCATCGGAAAGAGTGCGGCGCAGTGGCAAATGACTATTCTGGGTCGAGGACGTCCGGTGCTAGATCAAGTAATGGAACTGCACCAGCCGCACCTTTCTTGTTAAGGGCACTTCCAAAACCTCCTGTCAATCCTCGCGATCATTCCATACTGGAAATGATTTACAGCGAGATGAATGCCTCAAGATTCGTAAACCTTTCTCCATTGTCGTTATTGCCTAATATATTGGGATTACACTTTAAAGGTAATTCCGCGGATTATTGTCTCTTCGATACATACATCTTTATCTCATTTTGTCTATTATAGATCTTCGGACACATCCACCGGTATTTTTTACATTTCCACCCATGCCCGTCATCGAACGCCCACCATCAAGTCACTCACCATTCATCCACTTTGTTGATCCTGACCAAGATGCACGTGATGCCATACGCCCTACACCAACGCCTCCTGCGGCTATCAACACTTCTGCAAATCCTATTCGAAGTAGGAAGGACTCCAATGCTGGCTCCCCTCCTCTGGTATCACCTATCACTGGCACACCCCCTCCCACATCCCGCACAGCCTATTTTGAAGGCCGGGCTGATAATGAGCATGAACACTGGATATCTATGCAGCAGATTATCAAGAAAGAATCTCCATTTATCGTTTACGATGGTTCGAGGCTGTCTGCATTCTCGCCGTCCACCAGGGCGTCTTTTTTGTCGTACTCGAAAGCTCAGACACCAAATCTTGCTGCCAACCTAGAATCCAGAAAGGACGATGTCGAGAAGAAAGATGGGGATGATGTCGACCGAGATGGAGATGGTACTGACACTGTTCGCGGAAAATCTGATACAATCAGAGCCAAGGTGGTTCAAGTACCACAATCACATCAGCTGAGATTCCGACTACCCAATACGACTATGAATATTGATCTTCGAAGTTTAAATCTTCATCTCGCGCTCAAGGTTACGGATATCTTGGCTTGCTCGGAAACAATGTGGGAATGGGTCGTGGAGCATCAGGAACGATTAAAAAAACAAAAACGCACCCAGGAAACCAAAACTGCCGGTAGACCGCGGTCTCGATCCATCGATCCGAATCATACACCGCGGCGTCATAAGGAGCGCGAAAGGAGTGTTGACCAAACCATGGCTGTTATAGCGGAGCTAACGAGAGAAGATTTCGATGATTTGTTAAGACGGTTTTATATGTGAGCTTTGGATAGCTTTGGATTGATACGTTCTTATTAACGAAATGCCCAAAGGGATATGCAAGACTGCATGGCGCTGCCTTCTGCGCTCGAAGAGCGGTTCGGGTGGACCGCCTTACCCTCACTTCCTTCCACTGAACGCAAGGCATTCGATGCAGAATGTGAAAAATACCTACAGTGGGAATCTCAGCAGCAGCAGCACAAGTTTCATCTAAAATCCCTCTCGGATCGAGCTCCGCGACAACGACCTCTAAGTGGCTCCTTCCCGTCAACTGCGTCGGTTCTCCATCCATCTTTAGCTGATGTCGATGCACTGTCGACTTCTAATGAAATGAATAAATCTATGAGTTCCGATAAACGGAACTCTCACCGTTCTAGCTCCATCGTGTCCAGTAAAACATCTCCCTCCCGAAGGCTCAGTCGCTCTCTTCGGATTTTTGTCGCCTGGAAAGGCGATTCATGAGATTTTTGCAGATGATCTCATTCAATAATCTTGTGGTGCTCAATTATCTAGATCGAAGCATGATGTGCTCAAATAGGACAACTTAGTTCACGAAGGGGACTGGCTGAACGTTTATGCGTCGCCATCACCACCCTCCCTTTGTGGACCGGGACCGAGCCTTCTCGTGGAAGACTGATTGATTCGTCTTTCCCGCCGGCTGGCGCGATGTTGACACGCTGAAAGGCTTCGTTCGTCATACAAATTTTTTTAATTGCTGTATGCCTGGAGCGCATTTTTATATCTCTTGTTTTGCTGGTGTCGTTGTCACACATTGTTCTGTTTAGATGCAACTGTAGCCTTTTTAAAATTTATCTCCAGTATATCTCTTTTTCGCATTATGTTTATTCATACATTGTTCCTTTCGTTCGTTCTTTTTTTTTTTTTTTTTTTTTTTTTTTTTTTTTTTTTTTTGACGTGTTCAATTGCTTCATCAAGTTGACGACCTTTCATGCATTAAATTATCTTCATGTTCCCTCCCTCCTACAGCCTCCGTCGCATTTTGTATACAAGTCCTAGTTATATCTGCTTATATTTCAAAGAACAATGTGTTGTGTATCCGACTATCTTTACAGAGCGGAAGGGGATTGAAACCATCTCTGACCAAACGAGTCTGCGGCTCATTGACGAATTCCAACCCATATACAGTTAGCCTGGTCTTGATCAGGGTCAATTTCACGAGACGGCTATGTATGCAGGGGATCTCCAGCGATAGCCTCCGCTTGGGTTTTGGGTTTGAGCGCCTCCCTCTTCACATATTTGGCAAAAAGGTTTCCTTTCGGATTTAAATGATGCCAGTTCCCCCTAATACCTATCCAAAGCGAGGTTCCTTAGTGTCCCTCGACATCAGCCCAGATAGAGATCATGATCTGCACAACAGCTGGCTCGATTCGGATTGCGTACAATATATATGTTCCGACATACTGTAAATACGACATCATAACGTTTGGAAGATATGTACCTCGTTTTGCTAAAAGTAAATAATCAAAGAACCGTTCGTTCGCAGAAATGCCTTTTTATAAGGCAAATATTGTGACTAAAGTGCCATACAGATGTTTATTGCGCTAGGTACAAAAGGAATTTATATGTATCCGGCATCGTTCGGTGATAAAACATATCGTAGCAAAAAAGGAGGCATAGAAAAAAAAACAAACTCTCTGGGCTAAATGAACAGAAAGAAAAAAAAGTACAAAAGTGCCTAAGACTACACGCCAAATAGACGCAGAGACGGAATGGTCAAAAAAAAAAAGGGGGAGCCTAATGTACAGCGGTCATTGAACACAGCAGCGAAATGACGAGGAAATCTGTAGAAAGTGATACAGTAAACAACCCAACAGCCACGACAGATAAGACAGCAGTGGGAAGGAAGCATAAGCAGATAAAATGACGACCGGCAACCGAGTAAGCTTTACCTATCTATGGGACTACCGCCGGGAGTAATGCGCGCCCTGTCCAGCCACCTGTTGTGGTTGCTGCTGCTGAGGCCAGTGTCCATGCTGTGCAGCCGCAGCCGCCAAACCACCAAGCTGTTGTTGACCACCTGAAGGGCCTCCCTGACTGCTGGGCGCATACGAATAATTACCGGCAGGCATCATGTGGGCAGGTGCAGCACCATACATCCCACCATCTGCACTTTGTTGATGGGACGTGTGATGTGAATGAGGGTGACCATACGATGAGCCATACTGCTGACTGTTGGTAGTGGGTACAGTGGCGTGGCCTTGCTGTGGTGACGTAGGTGAACCACCCATAGACATTTGGGGTGAAGTGACTGGGTGAGCAGAAGGAGGCTGGGACGACGACGGATTGGCACCAGAAGAGATGGCGAGATGTGGAGCAGGAACGGTGCTGTTCATAGTATGGGGTGAGGTCGCAGAGCCACCCCGACCACTAGATGGTGTTGGTGGGGGACCAGCGTTGGAAGAAGCACGTCGGCGACGCTTATCGCCTGTTTGTGCCCGACCACCCCGAGAGGCCTCCTCCTCTTCTACTGACTCGTCGTCTTCTTTGGTGGCCGAGCCTGTGTTAGCCGAGCCAATGGACAGGCCGCCTGGCATGTTGCTGGCGGTCGTAGTCGATTGACCAAGGTTGCTGGAACGCCCGAGCGGCTGACCAACGGGCATGGAAGAGGGTAGAGAGCCATGAGGAGCATTGAGGCAAGCCTGGATGAGGTTCTTGCCTTCGGGCTGAGTAACGAGCGGCTGAAGCTTGGCGGTCGTAAAGGTGTATACGAGACCCGTTTCTGACACGACGAGCAGCAAGACTTGAGTGCCGGTGAGGGTCGAGAGTTCATAAGCCTAAAAAGGATGTCAGACATAGGGTTCGATAAATCAGGAATAAAAATTGCCTTTTTCATAATGCCTGAAACGGGAAGGTGAGAAGGCACGGTTAGAACGGTGCTTTTGCAGGAGATAAGAGTGCATACCCGCTTTTCTTTTGGAGAATGTGATATGCCGCCTAGACTTGTCCTGGATAAACTCGATCTTTATCTTCCTCCTGCCAGCTTTCTTGTCGCCTTTAGGTTTTTCCTCGTCGTCGTCATCGTCAGCGCCACTGTCTACGGCATCGCGGTCGTTAATAAACGCGTCGTCGCCGACACCAGGGTGGCCTGGATGGGAATGCTGGGGATCTGCTGGGTTGCCTGCCATGTCCATTCGGGAACGCTTGTGCATGAAACAGCGAGGGCGTTGGAGGTGGGGGGCGGGGGTCGAGGAGTGTAGGGTCGAGGATGAGGGGATGGGGACTCTGAGAAGAGGAATGAAAGACGGAAGGGGAAATTTGACAGAAGCTGAGCGGGGTTAGGTCGAAAAGGGAAAGAGCAAGTCACGGAGCGAGAAAATTGAAGGCAGAGTCTTTTGAACAAGAATGGAAAATATTAGTCAGCTTTTATTAATTTACACATGTTTGCCAAATGCAGCGCCGAAAAAACACCTTCCTTATTTGTCACCTGGGGTTTCTTTTTTAGTTTGATTTCCCACGCTTACCTAACGTTTCCTTCGCAACACGCCTCCCCCAACTGCCTGACGCTCCTGCGATTATCGATATCTCTCCCGGTGTCCTCGATATCCGTGGCGAGCGCATCAGTGCCCGCATATATCCAGCATTTCATCATTGATAGCGCAATGTCATTCAGCAGCTGACTGCACAAATTCTCGTAACTTACTCGGCCTCGAGGCCCATCGGAAGCTCAGGACTCGACACAGTCCCAATTCATTCCAGGCGGCTAAGATCCAAACGCTATCACAATATATATCTGCATCCGGTAACACGCAAAAAAGCTCAACGTCGAAGGCAGTGAGGATCTCATTTATCGATAAAGTGTCTTCCCGTAGCGAGTTTGATAGCTAAAGCCATCCCACAGCGATCCAATCCTCACCTTTGCTCTAGCAGGGATCGAGTTGTCTTCAATCAAGGGTCGACCGAGTGTCAAAACTTCATTCAAAGCAAATTACTCGCAATAAAATCAGACTAACAAACAATCAATATTCATATTGCGACTCCGAGTTTAACCGGAATGTAAAACAACGGCTGTCAAACCGCCAATACCTCTCGTCTTCCGAAAATCAAAACGACCTGAATATTTCGCCGACCGTCAAATGTCCTATTTATCTGATAGGATCAAGCAAATGTACACACTAGCGTGGTATTCTTCCCCACCTCCTCCTCCTACTCGCCCCGTGGCCTGAGACTTTTTTAAATTCGCTCCCCCTCCCCAACATCTTTGGCTGCAACATTTCCCAAGCACCGACAGGGCCTGACCTGACAATGCCATATGATAGCATGGCTGTTCCACCCGCAGCAAAGTCGAGAGCTCCTGAGCACCTCGGTGCGGGAACCCACACGGTCATTTCGGTCACCGGTGGTTCATACCCTTGTATACCCTTCCATCATTTCTACGCATCCAATCCCGTGTGTTATCTACGGCCGCTTTGCACTCACTCCACTGGAAGTTGCAGGAGCTATCTGAGCCTACTCTCCTATACTCAAACTCAATCTTACGACAGTCATAACCTGCTTGCTTCAGCTGCGATGTTTCTCTCTTATAACGAGGCTTCTAGCGTGGACTCTAAACATGCGCAGTCGAACTGAGAAAATGGAACAAGCTGATTGATTGGATTTGATACCCTCAAACTCTACCTTATTCATCGCTCAATGAACTGATCATCACAGAACATCCAATGAGATCGGCTGCATCCATGCACGATTCAACTTATGCATGATCCCGTATCAAAAAAAAACAAACAAAAAAATCAGACAGAGGAAAAACATGAATGTTTTTATACGTACGTACGGGATGCCATTTTGGCCTAAACAAATTGTGTCATAGGATTTATGGTTTGCTCTGGGGAGCTCAGGCTTTTTTTCGTTCTGGGGCGTTGACCGTGTTTACATACTTGATACAGGTACTTTACATTTTTGCAATTGGGGGTGCAATTTCACTTTAGCAGAAGCCAGGATGGGTTTCAGACACGCGCGCAAGTCTGTACCATTAGATGAATGTCGCCATGAGAGGTATAGCTTCGCGCCACGGTTCTAACTACTATGTAGTAAAATAGGAAACAAATGTCAGATCTCCCGAGTCTTCCCCAGTGGAGGCGCATCGATTGGAATTGACCAAAACGCCACTAGAACTATATATGCAGCAAATCATTGCTGTACTGGAACACTAACATTTGAAATTCTCGGGCTCAGGCCGACCTAATTAGCCTCTGCGTCTGTTGAAGTAGCCCCCGGTCACGTTCAAGGTGGCAAACGCTGCTGCGCGACAAGACAAAATACACATTTATTTGCCAATCGTCATGGAATTATACGTGTATACGTACACATGCACATAAGAAAAAATCACGCTACTTGACCTGCCTCTATCAGAGAATAGCGCCACACAATATCAAGTGGGTGCGTGTTACTACATACTAGTTGAAGACTTGTGAAATAAGGACCTCCTTTGCCTTCCGTTCTTCCTCGAGGAATGATTATGAAGTAATAACTGTTATCGACGAAAGTATGAGAAAAAGTTTGTTTCGTCATGAATAGGACGAAAGAGGAAGAAGGGCCAGAATTTAGAAAACGGCATGCTTCAAGCACTGGCAGGTGATTAGTCTAAATATTCTCTTGGTAGTTCGGGTGAAATGCTTCCAATTGGCAGACCGCAGAAGCAGATGGGCATCGATGATGACACGTCTACTTCGGTCTCTACGGCTTTGAATGCATATATGCCGAGAGGCAAGGGAAGGGAAGGAAGAAAGAGACCCGGATTAGTGAGCGTGGGCGTGGGCATGAGCGGAACGCACCGTTCCAATACACAGAAATCCGTCGAGGGCGCAATGATCACAAGGGCTCGATTAAGCACGATCACAATATCAGGCGTAGAAGTTCAGATCTCAGGCCCAGTCGACCCGAATACATGCTTGAAAAGATGATGGGAGATCCTGGAGTGTAATTGTACGATTGGCTGTCCGATTTATTTAAATCAGGACGCAAAAAAAATCGTGCTCGCAACGAAGGATCTGTTAGACGTGTATTATTTTACAGATTGTAAGTAGATCATGGGGACTTGACTGGGACATACATATCCTGCAAGTAATTGGGACCATCACAGAATGTATCTCCTCACAACACCATCGTCTCCCGCTGTCCAAACTTCAACTTCCGAGGTCGATGTGTGGACGGAAACGGCGCGAATAGCATCTACGTCGACGCCGGCAAGCTCTGCATATACAGCCACTTTGGCGTCGGGACCTCCCTCAGAAGGGGTTACGTCGAGGGATGCAATCCACGGTAGCCCGTCGGCCGTACCAATGACTAAACCTAGCTTATGATCATCTCCAGGAAGGGAAATAAAAGCCAGGTCTTCGATACTTGCATCGCTCCTCCGAAAGTGGAAGGACGCGTATGATGAGGCATGATAGACACTGACCACTCCTTTCGCTGACCCGATGGCAACAAATTTATCCTTTACTGTCTCTGTGGGGGTGCTGACGGCGATAGCATTAGCAGCGCCATAAATAGATCGTTCAGAGCGAAACACGTTATTGAGCTTTGGCGGTTTCTGCGTACTATCGAGTCTCAAGACTTCAAAGGAGCCGTCATAGAGCGCCGCATAGAGTAAACCATTCACGGGAGAAGCATCAACATCAGAACCAGCAGGGGCTTCCAAGTCCAAGCAGAGTCCCATAATACCGAGACCAACTCCCGCGGCAGAATGAATGAGAGTTTCTTCCTGTCCTGAGCTGACGTCCCATATTCGGATAGTCCCGTCCATGCTGGCAGAAATTATCTCTCGGCCGCGGCCAATCATAGCTGTAGATGTGACATTTCGAGTATGTGCAATTAACGTCCGGACAGACGAGACGCGTTTACTGATCGGAACCGGCCCAAAAGAGACTGCTGAAGGAGGAATAGGATCTGCAGGATAGATCTGCAGCGCAAAATCTGCACCAGAGGACAGTAGGACACGGGAAGAGGGGAAGAAGCGAATGGAAGACACTGTGCTCTTGTGACCCCTGGCCAATACGCCAGTACTGGCACTGGCAGCAGAGACCAATATTTGTCGGCGCGAGGTGTATGTAGATTTGGGTGGAGAGTGCAATTCAGAGGTAGGATATTTGTTCTGAGAGGTGTTGCGGGCAATAGGAACAATCGGATACAAATGCACCGAACCATCCAAGTACCCCGTAGCATACTGCGACTTGTCCGAAGCAAGGGTGAATGCAGTTATCCGATGTGGCTTTTGAGGATTAGATCGCTCTGGATCGGCGTATTCCTGAGCTGGGAATAATAGCCTCGTAGGTGGGATACTCATACTGGCCGATGAAACGGCGTATGAATGGCCAAGTTCACCACCCACCTCCAATATCCGCACATCTCCTTCCCGACTTTGAAAATTGACCTTCTCCCTGTCCTCTTCGTCCAACACCAGACGGATTTTGGCGTGTAAAGAGCCGGGGGAAGACGATTGGCGAGAATCCGACGGGGTGTGATTGTAACAAGATATCCAGCAATTTTCAGCCGGAATCACGCCCAAATAAACTTCATTTGCAATCGTAGGAAAGGTAGGCTGTATAGTCACAATGGGGAGAGTGTGAAGAAGACCTGCGCTAGACATCGCAGTTAAGCGTTTCAAAACAACAGCTGCTTTTGCTTGCTTACGCGTCAACCGGTCAATTTCCTCATTTGGACAGCTTCAATATTTACACAGAAAATCATGGATAATTGAATAATGAGATACAAATGCGCGACAGCGAAAGAGCAGAAAAAAAAAATAATCGAAATATGAGGATGACCCTACAAGTACATTGCAAGAAATTCCAAATCCTGAACATGTTGACCAGGAAAGCAACAAAAGAAAAGTTGGCGCTCTCTGCGCTCTTCACATCCCGTCATTATTATCATTATTCTTTTTTTTTTTTTTTTGGGTTTTTTTATGAAAATATTTTGTCTTCCCTTCTGAGCAGTCTGCAACCTGGTAGGGTCCATTCCGAATCTTCATCTATCGATGCCGGAAGCAGGTGCAATTCTGAGCCACAAGGTTGTCCTCTTGAAAATAATTCTTCTTGGAAAAGTCTTCACGAGTGGACCAAGGACAGTCGGCAGTTTCGAGCAAGAAGATCCAGGGACGGACAGTCTCATCTCCTCCAGACAGCCAGTTCTGCCTGATAAAGTGCGAAGACAGTATTCGGTGTCGGTGTCGCACTTGCAGCTCCAGCTTCTTGCTGACCAATTGAGGTACTAGCCCATAGGTTGGGGAGAGCTACGTTGTTGGCGAGTGCGGCCCCATCATGTCGCATATTCTGGCAACCCGTTCTTCAAGAGTCAGTGTCGGATGCTTGAGCCGGATGTCTTCAAGTGCGGTCACAAGTCGAGAAACGAGCGAGTCCCCATAAGTGGTGATCCAGCTATCAGGAATAGCGGTAGCGAGGTAGTTCGCAGTGTTTTGATCTAAAAGTGGCCGAAGCCACAGCCAGTGAGCGAAAAACGGAAAAGTCACTTCCGTCCGACTAACCGTCAGGTTCTGGTAAAGCGGGTCCAGTCTCAGCTGATGTCCCACCTCCGAGCCTACCGATGTGAATATCCTCGCACCCCGCATCCCTACAGATACCTCCTCCCGGTATCTCATACCGACAGATACGTCGGGAGGGATCAACTGTACAGGCGAGGGTAGCTAATCTAAGGGGTTGCAGATCAGGTAGCGCAGAAGGCGCAAGACGTCGAGACAAGAAAAAAGATGGCAAATGACTGTAAGTATATGTGGCGGATGAAGAAGGAATGATTGAACTAATGCTAGGCGAAGATGAATATGAATATTGTAAAGTAGTCTTAATGGGTTCTTGTGGTAGCAGTGGACGGGATCGGGAGCGTAGTAGAGGGTAAGAATCAAAAATGGAATGATAAATTGATTCTGCTTCACGATCTTCGGGTTGAGGGACCTTTTCGTCGAGTTCTCGGTGGTGCTGCGATGCGACCTAAATATTAGAAAAATCAGGATCATGGTTAGACGCATGCGGACAAGGGCATAGAATGTCCGCCGGGAAAGAAACGAACGAACTCGGGGAACGCACCTGTGCCGACGAAGACGGGGAAACGTCGACGTCGACTCGCTCTGCTGAATACATTTCCACCGTTTTCGGGGCCTGAAAACACAAGGAGACAAAAAAAAACGAGCCGCAAAGAAAGTTAGAAAAAGGGAAGGAAATTGAGAATTGGAAAGAGGAATCCTTGCCGCTTCGTTGTCAATAGTTTCAGAAGAAGTATCTATAAGTGGACAGTACTAAGTATCTTGAGGCGCTCGAAAAGGAATCGATTACCCTTTTCCTCCCCTGACTGATCAGGACTGCTCAAAGTTGAGGTGTCAAGCGCGCCAGTGCTGCCTATAGATGACATGAGTTGAGGCAACAATAGGCCAAAAACCACAGGACCAATAGGAGTGCCAAATGACACTGTTTCCGCTAAGACTAGGTTACTCTGATGTTAAACGAAGAGTGACAAAGGAAACACACCACCGGAAGGTTGAGCAAGAGATACCGTTGAGTCACCTTCCTCTTGTTTGACAACAATTGCGTCGGAACCGCTCAAAGCCTCAATAATCAACAAGTTTCAGCCACCAGTTTGATAGAAAGCACTGGTGCATACCTTGATCTTCTTGACTCGGCCTTGTTCACGTTCTGCAATCATTTGTCGCATTTTCTGAATTTCCATCTCCTTTGCGGCTAAATCTGCAGGTGACTTTGTGCGATGGCGTAGCGCAGAATTGGACATTGGAGGCGAAGGAACTCGACTAGGACCACCAGATGGTATAGGTTTCATTCGAACGTCCTCGTCATCCGCTTCTCCTTCGCTATCGCTCAAGTCGATAACGCAACGGCGCATAGTACTAATGCTGGCAAAACTACACCAGATTTTCGTTTCAGCGAGGGGCCGTTGCGTCGAGGTGAAGTTTCAAAATCCACGAAATCTGCTGCGACGGGTCGTTTGCTGTTGCGACGCTGTCCCCCATTGCTGGAATCTGCAGTATCATCAGGTGCAGCCGTTTGTCCAGAAGCAGAAGAATGGTCTTCCGGAAAGGTCATGGTGGAGGTTTCATCAGAAGGCGAGTCGACGAGACCGTTCGAATCAATTTGCATAGGCTCTTGCTGTGTCGTATGGATAGGCGTTGAAGCAAGAGATGGACCAGAAGCTCCATCAGCGGCCGGGCTGGTAGGTTCGATACTCTTTAGAAAATCGTCTACACTTTCAGAGGGAGCAGGAGGAGCCATTTCGACATCCTCGTTGTGATGTTGGGATTTGGACGGTGGCGAAGCTGAACCTGTATTTTGTGTCTTGCGCGAAGCTTGGACAGCCTTACGGGCAAAAAGTTCCTGTCGCCGCTGGCGCTCCATATCCTGAAGGACCGCGGAGGACCTTCCAAAAATGTCTCTTGAGTCATCTTGGCTGGGTGCGGAGTGCTTGATTGGCATGCTTAAACGATCTGCAAGACGTGAACCGCCGGAGTCTGAGCTATACGGGGACGATATGCCATTGGGACGCAGCAACGATTTGAAAGTGGAGGGAGCGTAAGGTATGATTCCTTCAGGGTTAAGATTGTCTGGGAGACGAAGGTTAAGTTCGCTAAAGACATAGAAAACGATTTCTCGGCTGAGACCACAATCGACTAGATACTCCGGAGGAACGCCCCAGCCGAGAAGGTCGAGGATAATGTCCTTGGCAGTGTCATATTCTTCTTGATTCACTGGAGGTAAAACTCAGTATAAAACGGGGGGGAAAGGTTCGCGACCTTGACGCACTCTCTAACCCAGGTCGTACGTGATCTGGATCAACAAAATAGGATGTGGGACTGTGTTCAACTTCCTGCATCGGCGCAGGATTATCTGTAAGTCTGTCAAGTAGGTTGTGCGGCGGCGACTCCAGTTTAGATGATATTGCGGAAAGGTGACTGCGAGAGTCACCGAAGTGCGTATCACGGAACGGAGTAGACGGCGTTGCATGAGGTTTGGCGGGAGATAGAGGAATCGCTGATCTTGGTTGATCATCTTCCATAGGCGAAAAAGACGATGAAGGAGCTTCATTGTCGCTGATTTCGCCCTCTTCGCGAGCTGACTGATGTTTGGGCGAACTGGTACGTGGACGCCGGACGTACGTCTGTACAGGAAACTCGGGTGGCGATGAGGCAATATCGTCGTGACCATAGTCCAGGAGCACAGAGTTGTCAACGAAGATTGGACGACTCGGCTGGACAGCATCCACGTCGTTCGGTTTCCGTCGTTTATTGGATTTTAGGGTTAACAGAGCAGCTGCACGAAGAGACGAGGCTGCATCATCGAGCGCAGTGGCTGGATTTGGAGCCACAGCTGAAATATTTTGAATGTCCATTATGGGAGGCGCGCAGGAAAGGTAAGAAGGGACTTCGTAAGATGCGGGACGAATTGACGGCAATACGTTGATTTTTCACACGCGCGCACAGACCAGGTGCTACTATACAGAGTATACATACGACCGGGTTCCTCAAGCAACGCTTTCCTCATTGATCTCAACTGCAGCACTTGTCTTTGGTGATCTTCTGATAATCCATGCTACTGCGTGCCAACCTCCTACCAGGGCAACGAAAGCTCCGACAATGGCCGCACCAATATATCCAATCTGGTCACTGGCTCGAGCCCATCCTCTCCACCATCTCCCAGAAAGGCCACCGCCATCTTGGGCATCGGCTGAATTTCTGCAAGGCGTACAATTATCGCCTATAAGCGCCATTATCTCGATGAGCGAGATACTGTGACGGGCAGTGGTCATTTTCCTATGACAAAATCGCTAAGCATTTCACGCTCTTACCTCAATGCAACAATAATGCTCATAAGGGTGAGCATTATACTCAATTTAGATATCGCATTTTGCTTTACTCTAGCGCTGCGGGCCATTCGTATGTCGATTTCAGAAAATTTATCTTGACCAACTTGCACGGACTCTTGCGACTTTCTGCGTTCGAATATTTTTAAAGAGCGCTCTGGAAAGCCCGCATAGGAATATAGCATCAATACCGAATCCAAGGAGTCTATCAAAGTCATCCCGGCCGTAAATAGGAACTGGCGCATGTTCAGTTAGTGTTCTGTATTTCGATGAGGACGAACGTACCGGAAGAATGACTATGTCCCCCGCTGGAATGGACTTTCCATTGGCATCCTTGACGGCCAAAGCAGAGACTGCCAAGAGGGCTATACTTGACGTTGTGTCGAACCCCAAACCAAAAAGGACGCCTACTGGATACATCTGGTGGCTGATTAGCGGCCTTAGATACCACTTAGCTCTTTTTTGGTAGTCACCTTCCAGGGTTTGTTCACAAACGTCACTACTGGCCCGATTATCCTCATCATTACCGTATGATCGTCTCTTGGGTTATATGGCTCATCATCTTGTCCCAAGAGATGCCTCTACTCGAACATGGTCAGGATTGTACGAGTTATTGAACCAATAAGTACTACATACCCTTCGCCTTCGTATCAGCTTGAAAAGGATGATAGAGTTCATGGCCGCAACAATGAACAAGAAAGATCCACTAATTGCGGAGCCTGATGAGACTGTTATCTGCTTTGTGCATGAATTCGAGATGGTGCATTCTACCAATGATCCTCCTACTCTTCCCACCCCATCCAACCTGGATGCGATGTTACTCGATATCGCGATCGCAATGTTCACAACGATGACGATTGTACTGTGCCCTATGGAAAAGAACAATCCGCAAGTCACAGGAAGCTGACCCATTGCAATGAACGCTCGGGTAGCGTTATCAATGGCGCTGAACTCGAGAATATCAATGAGCGTTTTATAGTGTTCGCTCGCCATTAAATTCACCTGATGTGATCTGCATCCAGTGCTGGCGAATCATTGTCAAAACTAGTTATGGTTATTATTGATGTAACGAATATTCACCATGCCTCAATCCTAACGTCTGATCAAACGAGACAGTGTGGTTAAAGCGAGAACCGGAACTCTAGTAGGCGATATAATTACCCAAGCGAGCATTGCCAGGCCCAAAATTGACTTGGTTTCTTGGGTACGACCGAACATTACCCCAGCCGCGGTCCAGCAGGCAGCATTGAACAAGATTTCAGCGGCGAGAAGAAGGAGAGAACGACCGAGTAGGGTCAACTCTGGGATGCTTCGCCATCCAAATCGAACTCGATTCATGGGAGAGATAACGAAAGGAGCATGGCTGAAGCTAGACGATGTCAAGTGGCATTCAGCGATAAGATAAGATAGCGTGACAGAACTTTCGAGAGCAAAACAGCTTTTCTTGTTCCTCTACCACCATCATGCCGCTGAACTACTCCAAGTGGGAAAAGTTGGAGGTCAGTTTTTTGCTCAGGTGCATAGTCGAAGAAATAATAACAAAACTCTTCAAGCTATCTGATGATTCTGACATCGAGGGCCACCCCAATGTCGACAAGAAATCTCTGATTCGGTAATGTCTCCTTCTCTCTCTCTCTCTCAGTCGCTAACTTACAGGACTTGTCTGATGCAACCCGTAGCTGGAAGCAGCGCGATATACACGAGAAAAGAGGACAACGAAAGCAAAGGATCGCGTACTTGCGTGCCCAAATCGCGTGCAACAAACTTCTCTATCCGCGTATACAGGACCTTCATGCCCGACTTTCTCAGCCTGCCAACGACACCCCAATCTCTGCATACTTTAACAACATATACGAGCAACTCGAGAAAAATCCATCTCGAGATTGTCCACCCGGAAACGATCCTTCGAAACTCGAGCAGACGTACGATGGAATGCTCCTTGACCTTTTACGACAAGTCAGCACGCAGGCAAAAGACAAGATCAAAGATTCTTCGGTGTTGGAGAGTGAGAAGGAGCCTAAATTAGTCAAGGCTCTAGTAGAGGGGATAAAATTTCATGTAGATCACCTCGCAGAGACGATAAAGAAAGATGAATCAGATTTGGAGGCCGAGGAGAAGGAACAACAGAAGCATATCACAAGCGATGATCTGCATGATGGGTTCTCCAGCCAGGTACGTTCTTCATAGTTTCTATCATGTAGATTGTCAGTTCACTTTTCTTTAGTACACTCCTGCGAAACCCGATCCTTCACCTGTTCCTCAGAAGAAGATCAGCACGACCACTACGACTGAGTTTGAGACCTTGAATCCAAGAGCCCCTAGCTCCGATCCCTCTCCGTCTAGCGCTCTCGCTGAAGAAGATGACGACTCCCTGCCGGAGCTGACCCCCGTGTTGACCGAGTTTTCCAAGATACCCTACCGTGGATTTGAAAAATCATTCGAGTTCATTCAGAACCATCGCGATGTCATCGTCCCCGGAGCTTCGGATGCTCTACTTGTCGCCGCATTCGCCGCTCAGGGTGATGGAAAGAAGAAGCTGGCGAAACAGTGCGTTCATCAAAGTTTGCTCCTCCAATATTGCGAAAAACTCGGCAAAAATGGTGTCGGAGTCTTTTTCCAAAAGTATGTGTGGTTTCTCTAATCTGCAGTCGTTTACTGATTACTTTTTTATTTTATTTTAGGATGATCTCGGGTGATAAACGCGCCGAATCAGTGTTTTTAGACGATGTTGAAAAAACCTATGCTCATCTTTCCGGACGAGTCGCAAAGTCAAAAGAAGAGGAGGCAATGGGCGGAAAAGAGCAGATTCAACTTGTACCGGAATCTCCAGAGCAGACCATCAGCTTCAACGTCCAGAGGGACCGCCACCAGAGACGATTGTTCTCGAAGGTGAAGGGACCGAAAATATGGACGTCGAGGATGTGCGCAAGGCCCTGCAGTTCCGCTGGGACGTGTTTAGTGCTTTCCCGGAGGACGTTCAGGAAGCGTTGAAAGACGGAAGCTTGGACAAGGTCAATGCGGTATTGGCTGATATGAGCGTTGAAGAAGCGGAGAACCTTGTTCAGCAGTTGGATATGGCCGGAATCTTGAACTTTGCGGAGGGTGGAATCAGGGACGAGACGGGAAAGGCGTAGTGGATCAACAACATGAAAGTCGAAGGAATTGTGTACATTTATCTCTTAATGCTTTGTGCGTCGATTGATTGCAACATGCTGTCTGAGCGTTTTTTTTTTCAAGTTGATGTCATTACGACTTGTCATTACGACTCGATGTTTTCGGCATTGTCCGGTGGCATTCTACTCTTACGGCCCCTATCCGCTGGCTTCTTATCAGTATTGGATATTGGCGGCTTTAGAGTGTAAGGTGGGACGACACTGAGTATATAAACAGCAGTGACTCTTGTATCTCTCGTCCTTTCTGTCTTCAACCATGGACTACGACAGGTGGGATGCATTTGTTTCTCCAGAATCTATACTGACATCCCTTCTCCGCTGAAGATACGACGCGTTTCTACATTTCCTGTTCAAGGAGTTGATGCGCGATGCGTGGTTCAAGCCAGAGGAAGAAGTCAGCTCTGGCGTAGCGGTAAGGGTCAACGACATCCCTGAATTTCGGGTTTTTCCGTACGAAAATATTGCACTGGAACCGTTCGAGGCAAGTCCCCACCTATACGTCTGCCCTCGCTCCGATGTCTTCTTCTTCTCAAGTCTTCGCTCTCAGACCGCAATCACTCTACTGAATCCAGTTGTCGCTGTCAAGGTTCGAAATGCAGCCGCACATGCTGCGTTAGCAGGGATGTAAGTACTCGTCCTCCTTCAATTTTACACAGGAACCGATTTCCGTTTTCGTCTCCATTTCGGAGTCGATCTTCGTCCACATTACGTTCCGATGATTCTCATATCGTGATTCTTCCCTTGCTTATTCCCGCTGACTTCAAATCATACATACCCCTTGTTACGTACTTTTATTCATATCGCATCTTGCACCTTCAAGCAATTTTTTCTTTCGCTCAATTCGTCTTTTTCCAGCACTCAAGATGACAACTGTATATTTGTGGATGCGGAGACTCGCATACAAGTACTAGACACAATGGCGATGCTACCACACGCGGACAAGGAGCAGTGCGCTGCCTTCATCGTAAGCTCAGGTACCTCCGCTTTTTGCCCTCCCGATAATCTAAATCCCTCGTGGTGTACAGCGAGATGAACGCGTTCTTGTAATTTGGTCAGATTCCTTGCACAACATCGTCCCGATATACCACGACCTAGAAGGAAGACTGATTAAACTCCTGTGGCGTCCTGCACCCGGCGGAACGCCTACACTTGGTACGCCAAAACCCTCATCAACGATTGGAACCGAGAGTCCATCTTCTTGCGACCCTCTCCCTCGTGGAAACTCGAGAGCAGAGTCAAACCAACATCAGCAATTTAACGGTGGTGAGGTCGACGGAGATATCAACGGTGGATCAGGGCTGGACCCACCACCGCCTTTTGATGAACCTGAAGCTTTAGAAGATCTGTCGGAGGAGAATAGACCTGTGCAGCTTTTGGCTCCTATCTATACCGGAGTCAGTGCAGGCCTGGCGCTTGGTGCGTGGCACTCATGTCTGATCACGGCTTTACTAGTGGCTAACCGTCCTCTCTCTTCAGTATTCATGGGTGCGAGTATCGGTGAGTACTTTTGCCCTTGTAGCCCCGTTAAATCTTTCAAGAATCGAACTTCCCAAAATACAGCCAGAGTATTGCAGGAATGGATGTTAGACCACGGTGCTACCCGATTCGCTCTTTTCGTAGCCTTACCCTTTCTTTACTGCGTTTCGTTGGTCAGTACCATCTTTCTCGCAAAGGATGTCCATGCTCACTGACCCCAAATGGCAGTTTTTTACGTTACAAATCATTCAAAATATCACAATGGCGTGGGTTTTCTTGCGGTGTTCTTCTCGTTTTATTTTGTAGAAGGAGCCTGAGCCTATCATAGGATCGGACCAGTCGCACACTTTCATACGAACTCCAGGTACTTTTCAGCCGTCAAACCTCGCCCCAACAAGATCGTCGATAACAACCTGCCTCATATAACTATTCAAATGCCGGTGTACAAGGAGAGCCTGGAAAGTGTGCTGTAAGCAATTTCATTAGACTGGCTAAAATCATGATGACCTGAACGTTGATGTTTTGCTTACTCTTCGCAGGATACCCTCCGTTCAGTCTATCAAACGCGCTATGCAGACGTATGCAAGGCAAGGAGGGAGCTCGGCCCTGTTCGTTAATGACGACGGTTTACGTTCCCTTCCTTCTTCTGAGCGGAATAAACGTATCGCCTACTATGCGGAGCAGAACATTGGTTGGGTCGCGAGACCCGTTCACAGTGACGCTCCCGATGGCTTCAAACGTGCCGGACGCTTCAAGAAAGCTTCCAACATGAACTACGGTTAGTTCTCTCCTCCAGATCCGATACGCTGTGTAAATGTGTGCCCTTTTTTCTTTCTTCTAAGCTTTAAACCTGTCACAAAAACTCGAACGGCATCTAATGAAGCTTATGGCGGAACAAAAGGTTGAGTCCCCGAGAGCTAGCAAGGGGAGTTCTTCCATGGACAAGAATCGATTCAGTTCATTTGGACGCTACGGGCTGCATTATCAAAATTTCAGCGAGCTAGCATCATCAGTGGAAACTAAACCAGACTCGAGTGGCATTGAGGATCTCGAGGAGAAAGCTTTGTACATGGCGATAGAAGAAGTGCATGAAGCGAACAACCGCAAATTTGCACCTTGGGCAGCAAACGGAAAGGCATGTAGGATAGGGGAGATTATTCTCCTTGTTGATAGCGACACCATGGTTCCATCAGACTGTCTAAGGGACGCAGCCCGGGAAATGAAGTCATCACCGACGGTTGCCATCATTCAACACGAATCGGGTTAGTCTATCGGTCCCTACACGTAAACAGGAGGCTCAACTCGAAAGTTGACAGACATACTCAAGGTGGCGCACCATTATTTTGAGAACGGTATGGCGTATCTCACCCATCGGGTCACTCGGACGATTTCTATGGGTATGTACCACGTTATCGAGTACCGAGACCTCTCTCTGCTAATCAGTCCCTTTCAGCGTGCGCGAATGGAGAGGTACCTCCATTCCTTGGCCAGTCAGTGTAACAATTTCATTCTGCTCGAGTCTAACATCCTCATCATTTTACAGTAACGCGTACGCACCAAAAATTTTCCAGTCGAGAGATTAATTTCGCACATGACTTTAATTCTTTAGATTTCTGCGCTGGAGTGCTATACAGGACGCTGCATTTATCAATGCTGCGGATGGAGTGAAGAAGTTTTGGTCAGAATGCAACGTTTCCGAAGATTTCGATATGGCGCTTAGGCTCCTCGGCCAGGGATACATCCTGAGGTAGGCTCGTGATAAAAACATGCTATAGCTTTGGTATTATCACGGATTTTACGTTTAGATGGGCAACTTATTCCAAGGGAGAGTTCAAAGAAGGCGTTTCACTCAGTGTAGAAGATGAAAGAAACAGGTGGCAAAAGTACGCGTACGGGTGTAGCGAGTAAGTCGTTGATTATCCGGCATTGGAGCCCGACTGACTCCCTGGTAGAATTCTTTTTAATCCTTTCATTGAATGGTTTCACCGAGGGCCTACGACGCCAGTAATTTTCCACTTCATGTGGTCAAGGGCACCCATTCATTATAAACTGTCTGCTCTAGCCTGTACGTTTCTCTTTGGGCCTCGTTGAGAAAATTTCCTGCTCACTCGCTAGATAACAGATATGTCTTCGTATTGTTTGTCTATCTCTTTGCTTTACTTGCACTCATGTTGACCACACGATTGTCATAGACGGAATAGCAGCCTCTTTCACAATCGCAGTTCTCAACTATGTTCTGCTCGGTTTTGAATTCCCTGTGGATGGTTTCTACACGCACAATTTCGAAATCTGGCTCACTTGCATCGTTGTGTTCTTTGGCTCAGGCAGTGTCGGGTATTCACTCTTTGAGTACCGCGTAGGATCAAAGTCTTTGGTATGAAGGCTTATTTTTTTTTTTTCATTGAAGAGCAAAAACTGATGCTGCGTGAAGGCTGCGAGCTTTTTCAGAAACTTGATCTGGATACCGATGCTGCAAGTCCATTGTAGAGACATGATAAAACCATCTCTGATCTATGTATAGCTTTATCTTTTTCACCGGCCTAGCTATCCCACTCTCACAGGCTATTCTGGCACATATGTTTTCATACAATATTTCCTGGTCTGCCACGGTCAAAGAAGTCCGGCGTTCGAATTTTTTCAAGGAGATACCCCAGATCTACAAAAGGTGAGATTTGATTTTCTGTAGTGATTCATAAAACTCACCTCGCTTTAGATTTTGGTTTCCCCTTATCGTCTCCTTCATAGTATTAGCAGGCGTCATTATATGCAGCACCCCCCTTGTTCCGATAGGATTCAGAGTCTCGGGATCTTCTTGGGGCGTTATTATACCCGTTGGGTAAGCGTGACTTCCTTTCAGCGATCGTTGACTGACTCGACGGTTACACTTAGGATGGGCGCCGGATGCCATTTGCTATTTCCGGTGCGTTGTACAAGATGGTCAAATATTTGGAGATTGACTTGTATGGTGCTGCAAGGTCGTGCTAAACCCGTGGTTGATGGTGTTTTCCTACTAAGTGTGTTGCCTTATTTAGTATAATATAAACCGCTTTGACACGGCCGATACGCGAACGCCGGGCATGGGCCCGGTGAATCACGGAGACCTGCGGGATGAGTGACATCATCTAATCAATATATATAACCTCAGCCTCATATCATCCTTTCCAAACTCTTCCATGTCAGACTCAGCCAAAAGCCATCCTTTTGTTATACCCCAGTTTACGCCGACAGATTACAGTTCTTTTTTCCTTGCTGGTAAGCTCGACGCTGTTTTCAAGTAGGACTCTCATTCTATTCTGCCTCGTTAGGTGCCTTATGTTGCACGTATGTCCGCATACAACTCTTATCTATCGCAGTGAAGAACCAGTCTGATTATGTTAACCGAGAGCAGACTCAGTCATGGCGGAATGACTCGTATGCCTTTTCCCTTCATAATTGGTTCCATCTAATCCCTTCAAAGCAATTGACGTTGTAAAGACGCGTATTCAAGTTGACCCGAAATTTTCCAAATTCGGTTTTGTTTCCGGAACGAGATATCTTATTGCACAAGAGGGTCCGTCTGCGCTGCTAACTGGCTTTGGCCCAACCGCAGTAGGTTATCTACTACAAGGAGGCGCAAAATTCGCGGGTTACGAGTATTGGTACGGCCGCTTATGATGGAACCGCCTCTCATCCAATTCTGAGGAATCGCTCGCTCGATCTAGGAAGAAATACTTTGTGACCATTGCCGGTGATCAGGAAACTGCGATCAAATACCGAACCGCAATATATCTTGGTTCTGCCAGTGTTGCAGAGTGCGTTTCAATTCTTCTTTACTGGTTAAATAGTATCGTTAACTCGCGCGCCCGCTTAGATTCTTTGCTGATATTCTTCTCACGCCTCTGGAAGCGACAAGAATTAGATTGGTTTCGGAACGTGGTTACGCGACAGGTCTTGCGTCAGGATTTACACGACTAGCTAGAGAAGGAGGAGTATCGCAGCTCTATGCGGGCTTCTTACCCATTCTTTGCAAGTAAGCAAAGTTTCTACTCGATCAAGAATCCTATCAACCCGTGCGCATTATAGACAAATACCGTACGCCATCGGTCAATTCACAGTAAATGAATTTTGCCACGAGCTCGCATTCCGGAATATGTCTGAGGAAGCGAAACGAAACATGTCGGATCTCTCCAAGTTTTCGCTGTCGTTGGGAAGCGGAGTAATTGCAGGATTTGCCGCAGCAATTTTATCGCATCCCGCGGACACACTCCTCAGTCAAATAAACAAAGGCCACGGGCCCCAAGGATCAATGATCTACCGTTTAACGACACTCGCAAAAGAAGCTGGATTCAAGGTGAGCCGTCTGTTACCGATCAACAAGTACTAACGCGATTTCAGGGCATGTTTGTTGGTTTGGGTCCGAGGATGATAATGACCGCAGGATTGGTGTCCTCTCAGGTAAGCTATTGCTAATTCAGATTGGTTGAGAGCTCAATCTGACAATCTCCATAGTTTTTGATGTATGACGCTATTAAGCATGCACTGGGCGCCCCACCTGGGCTTGAAATCCATAAAGAGTAGACGGTGTATCGACTGCTTGACGGAAATGCGCTACGTATTTATTGTCATTTTATCAATAGAATACATCTGGTTGATACGGATGTTTGTACCAGGGATGGATGCGCGTTGTTGCAATCCGTAGACTCCAAGATGCTGTATTTGCTGTACATATCTATAATCACTTCTATTAGGTTCAATTCTACCGGATTCCTTAACCGATAAGTACACTGGTTTCTACCGGATTACTATGACTTCGCCCACGTTTCAAATTTTGAACGGAAATCCGCCTAGCCCGCGAACAATACTTGATCGCGGCAAAGCAACCCTAATCTTCACGGAGGTTGGGGAATACTGGAGCTCTTTAAAATCTTGGGTAGCACATACGCTCGGCAAGTCTGGACTCTGGTGAGCTGTTGATTTTTATGTTTATGGGTTTTCCAGCTGCAGTACAGCAGTTTTTGTAGTCTTCTTTAAGGCGACTCACAGTCATTCAATTTCGCCATTCACCCCCACAGCTATGGAAATATTCGTCAATGTCACGTTTTCAATCAACGACCACTAAAAGTAGCAACTTATTCAGACATCAGAGGAGTAAATCCGTTCCATTTACCCACACATTCCCCATTTGACTGTGCAACTGTGTAACTTGCACAAGTCATCTTCGTAATCAAACCATTCGAGGATCAACTCAATTCCATTTATACTGGAGATGCCCACGATTGTTTGGAGATAACGCTATAAAGCGTCCATCATACCCTAGACTGCTCTTCCTTCCTCGCAACAATGTCATCTGGCCCTTTGATTCAATATTCGCTGTTTCCTGCTTCAGAGGGACTTTTCGATGACGATTCTCGCTTCAAGGAAACTCTTGAAATACTGAGGAAAGCCGACGGATATATTAGGTATAGTTAAATAAATGGTAGAAAGACGCCGGGGAGGGAGGATCTGAATCCTTGCGATAGCTCCTACCAAGGCTTGCAGGTTCAAGAAGAAGGTGGCAAGAATGGATATTTCATCTCAGGTACATGGTATAATCATTGGTCCTCTTATCCACTCGAATCTTTGACCTTTGTCGCCTCACACCAGTCTGGGAGTCGGTCGAACATCACAAGAAATTCAGAGAGGGAAACTTACACAAGAAAATTTTCGGTTCTCTCAAACAAACTGCTGCCGATCAGCTCGTGCCACGCCAGTTTGTCCCAATCAAAGGCAACCCATTACCTGCCCTTGAGTCTAAAAATACCGAAGTGGTCATTATTACTCCCAAGCCAGGAGCGTCGGCTGCGAAAGTGAAGGAGATCGGAATCAGGGTGCGTGAATTCTCCTGATAGTCGCTCATGGCGCCCGGATTGATATCGTTCTATCCAGCTAAGAGATCTCTGGGATGGAGAGGGCCATACAACCACATTCAGCCAGAACGTTGATGAAGAAGGAGTATTTCTCATGCTTGTCGGCTGGGACTCGACGTCTGTAAGTCGCTGTAAAGGATTTTTTTGATTCTACAGTCGTCTGAAGCCACGGGGTTTAGCATCATCTGGAGACTGTCAAGAAGGACCCCTACGCCTCCTTGGTTAATGAATTTGCCCAAATAGGCGATTTCGACCTGACTCATGCCAATCTCAAGAAGCATGCTTGAAACTCGATATACAAACCAGTTATGTTACAAATGTACATGGATTGCGAACAATATACGTACACTCTTGTACTATAGTAAAACGGAGCGCTATCAGAGCTCATCGTCTCGTGCTGTTTTGTCTCGTCATATACACACAAGAAAAATATGGTACTCTTTCCCGAAACCACGCAAGAGTATCCGTTGCGATCCCAGGGCACTCATTTACGGTCAAAGAAAGGATTTCCTCCATACGTCCTTGCTCAGAAGGAGGCGCATTGGCTGGGGGATCACTGACCGTCCGCCGTGATTTTAAGACCTGCACCAGGAGCGCAGAGGTGACATCTGAATTAGATGAAAGGTCCAATTGAGATAACGCAGGGCAGCACTCCGACGACCGTAAAGCGTTTAGCACAGGGTCCGCTACCCCACTGAGCCGTTTCAGAGTGAGGGATGCTAGGGAAGGATTCTGAGATAGGATTTGAAGTAGGTCGGATATCGAGACCTGGGCACAGGAATCAATAGTAAGAGATTTGAGTCGGGTGGTCTGGCTGTCCAAAAGGCACAGCATAATGTGGTCGGTTTGAATACAATGATCCACGGAAAGGTGCTCGAGGGAGGGTAGCCGTAAGAATTTGAACAATTGGGTGGATCCACTGCCATAGTCGAGAGAAGTTAGACGAGAAAAAGTAAAGAGCTTCTCGGGAGTCGTCTTGAAGGCGCTGAACGGGGAGTTGACCGTGAGAGACTCTATCTCGGGGTTTTTGGATAAAATTTGGAACAGATCGTCGAGGAAACGTTCCCTGAGACGCACAACTGTCAAGGATACGAGCGAATGCACTTGTAGATCGCCCAGCCAGATCAATGCCCCCTCTAGAATCAGATGTCTGAGTCTGTCGCCGAGGTGCTTCCCAAACTCGTCGCGACTATCCATCAGCTTGTCCCGTATCTCCAGAGTCTCTAGCTGAGCAATGACATTCAACGCCGATGCTTTCACAAGCTGCGTGTGAATGTCGATATCTTCGAGGTGACAAGACCGGAGATGATCCCACTGAATACCATTAAGCTTGTCCAGCGACCAATCGGGTTTTTCCTCCAGCGACCTACGAAGATACAAATCCCGTATCCTTCCCTTTGAGCGATGAATCCACCAAGCACTTTTACGATTAGGATCCCTTTTTGAGAGAACGAGCGTAGACCAAAGTGATGGATCGCCCAATGCCACCGTCCTCCAGTGTCTACAGACCCGTGATATCAGCATAATGACCGTATGGTCTTCTTCGACGAGATAACCGAAGATTTCTGATAAAAGTTCTGTTGGAAGCATGCCGACATGACAGCTTAGACGTTTTCTAGATTCAAGGACCTGGGATTGGAGAGCGACCAGGGTAGAACGATTCTTGTCGTCGGTGGGGCTAACTTTTTGCAAAGCAAGATCTACCATCTTGGACGCCTCGTCAAACTTGCGAATCAAGAGGAACAAGCGGGCTGCACGAAAGTAGCATTGCCATCTGTTGGGGGCCAGACGAATGGCCTCTTTTACATCGATCAAGGCCTCGCGAAGCTTGAGTGTCTTTTCGTATACAGCAGCCCTCGAGTCGTATATCGCATACTGATCCTTGCCTCCGTTCTCGAGTGCCTTTGAACAGGTTCTGCGTGAATGGGAATCAATGCCCAGAAGAGCAACAGGGCTTACATAGTTTAACAGGCGAAGACATTCGCCGTATTTCGAACGTTTAAAGTATTGGACCGCCTTTTTCAGAGGCTCTTGCCAGTCCATGAGAGGGAATAATGATGGTAAGACAAAGAAAGACGCGATGATAAACCCTATCGCCTTGAGGCTGCCTCGAAGCGCCTCAATACATTTCGGACCGCGCTTGCGATCGACTCTATAATCCTCAATGAAAAGCCAACCCTGGCCATTCTAATGCAATCAAGTACTAGTCTACACACGGTACAAGTCACTACGGAGTATAATCCTTCTGAATAAACTTTGCAATCGTCTGAAGCTGAATATTCGATGTTCCTTCGTAGATGGCACCCTGCATACAACGCATAAACGCCCATTCGTACATCTCGAAAAAATAAGAGAAAAACACTCACAATCTTCGAATCTCTCCAATACTTCTCCACCCCAGTCTCCCTTGTGAACCCAACACCTCCCATCCATTCAATCGCGCTCCCACTGACCTCCTGAGCAACCTGGGAAGCCCACCATTTCGCCATCGCTGCCTCCTTCACAAAGCTCACTCCAGCCTCCTTCCGTCGTGCAGCGTTGTACGTCAACAGCTTGGCAGCTTCAATTTGTGTCGCGGCACGAGCGAAATCAAAGGCCATCCCTTGGAAGGTACCGATGGGCTGGTGGAATTGGTTTCGGGTGTAGGTGTACGGGACGGCGAGATTAAATGCGCCTTGAGCGAGACCGAGCATTTGGGCCGCGATACCAATCCGGCCTAGGATGGTGTGAGTGGGTAAAACGTACTAGAAATGCCAAACGTTTGTACCTTCGTTCAAAATCTCAATAGCAATCTAGTAATACGTCAGAAATCATTCTTAGTTGATTGTTCGTGAAATCTCGTACCTTGTAGCCTTTACCTTCACCGCCGATGATGTTTTCCACGGGGATCTAGAAATGTAAGAATTTTTGGGGAAATAGAATAGAGATGATCTACCTACTTTGAGATTATCAAAGTTAAGCGTACATGTGGAGGACGCTCTGATACCCAGTTTCTGCTCCTTCTTTGCAATTTCGATACCCATATCTTTCGTGGCAATAAAGCATGTTATACCTTTGTAGCCTTTAGAAGGGTCGACCTGCGGAACCAGACATCAGTGGTCCAGTCTAGACGATCATAGCAAAGCTTAATTTGTTTACGTTGGCGAAAATCAAGAAGATACTGGCTTCATGCGAATTCGTGATCCACATCTTCGTTCCGTTTAGGACGTAATCATTGCCGACCTTTTGAGCCTTGGTTTGCAGGGCAAAGGCATCCGAGCCGGATGCGGGCTCCGATAGACAGAAAGATCCAAGCTATAAAGTCGGTAAGTAATGCATCATTGTGAAGGCTCAGATCCCCTACATGCTCCGATGCCAGCATAGGTAGCCATTTCTCCTTCTGTTCTTCGGTAGCATACTTTCTCAGCACCGTATTGACCAAAGTATTGTGCACATCACACAGAACGGAGACTGAAGGATCTATCTTTGCCAACTCTGGACAGGAAAGCATTAGGGAGGTGTACTATGGAATCTCAAAGAGAGAGAACCTTCTATGGCGATGATAGCAGCGGTAAATGAAGATTCGGAGCCGCCGAGAGCAGCGGGCGTTTCAATGCCCATTAACTGTAAACCAGTCAATTCAGTAGTAAATTGGGATTGAACATCACCTACGCCTTGCTCAAAGAGTCCTTTGATAATCTCTGGATCCATCTGCTCATTCTCGTCCATTTCTCTGACTTTGGGCTTGACTACGTCGTTGGCGAACCGCTGGACTGTGCGACGCGTTATGAATGGCGAAGTTGCCCCGGATCTTGCGGAAAGTCGGCTTACCCGTTTCCCGAATCATTTCCTCTTCTTCTGAAAACATATCGAGCGGTTTGAGTTCATTTCGACGGGATATTGAGGAGGAAAAGGGTCTGAAAGTGGACAATTAAGAATGTAAAACGATATATGCACACATTATGGTCAACCTTGCGATATTTAATGAGCGCGTAGGCCTGCAAGACCTTAGCGAACGAGAAACGGAATTCCTGAACATCGTAGATTGGGGGAAAGCAGCAAATATTCGGCTCTTAAACTGTCCAAAGTATTCACATGCCACCTGACCCCGGGGATTGATCCGTAGCTCTGACCGGAGCCGGAGGTCTCCTGCTTCTGCTCATTCCATTCTATTAGCTTCCATGATGACCCGTCTGGCTTGCCTGCTCGCTTTTTCTCCTTTAGCAGCATTAGCATTTTCAAATACGGCGCCTCTGATTGCCTGGTCGTCTCAGAGGTTCGTATTCTCGCATTTTCGAAGAGAAACATGCTAACCGTTCTGTTACAGTTCTCGCATGATTGACCGTCTTCCTTCTCCAGCTGATGCTCTGCATTCAAGCAGCTTTTTGATACAATCTTACTGAACGATGACATTTGCGACCACGAAGCTATTGTCCTTGTTCATCAGCCTGGTGTATGTCCTCATCCAAAGCTGCGCTTTCCAGCCAACTCATTCCATTCTCTAGCTCCATGCATCCGACTTGCGCCAGCTATCCAAATCTTCGCATATAGCTCGCTCGCTATCATCAGCTCCTTCTACACGTCAATATGCGTATTCCCTGTCCAGTTTCGACGATGGGCCGTCCGAGTTTGCTCTCTCCGTTTCCAAGAAATGCCATGCAAACGTGGGCCATCTTAGGCCGGGGTTGTCCTTGTCTTCTAGTACTAAATCTACTGTGGTCATCGTCAATTTGCCTGGTCTAGATTTCGAAGGTTCGCGAAAAGACAGCATGGCTGATCACGGTTCGTCGTCTCTGTACGTTCAATGCAGAGAAACCAATCTGAACATTATTGCAGACGCTCTTCTCGCAACAATGCTTGAGTCTCTCCGGTCGTCTAATCAAATTATCATTCTCACCGGTTCCGCTCCCATTCTCTCGAAACGTCAGGAGGATCTATCTACCTCACCCCGGCCAGCGCTAGAACTGAGCTCTAGCTCTAGTCCTGCCTCTCCATCCGCAATGGCCAAGAACAAGGGCGGTATTCTTCACCGATACCAACTCCTCACCCCCGGGCTCATCATGGTCCTCCTGATTGTTCTCTTCGTCTTTTTGCCGATCCTCTACTTCGGCATATCCGCTTTGGCAAGCATTCAGAGTAGTGTTCGCCTTGATGCTATGCCGAAGGGATACAACGCCAACGAGAGGAAAAATCAGTAGAAGAACGACACTTTTATTGTTTGTTTCTGATCATGAGTGGATCGCACTTGCGGATTCTCGGATTTTTTTTTTTCGAATTGCTGTTAGCGTGCGGGTCAATTTGGACAGTAACTGTAAATAATCGAGGAATCAATTTCCACTAATATACTCGTCGAGCCCGTCGCTGAGACTCTCAAGCACGATAGTTTCGTTACGTGAGGCGACCTGAGGGACAGAGATGTAGTTCACTGCGGTACCACAAGATGACTTTGAACGCTCACCTTGAAATGGGACTGCGACCTTGGAAATTTTCGCTCATGCTTCCTCACAGTTTGGAAGTACGTCATCTCTATTTCTATTCTCTGGTAGATTTCGATTGAACTGTTAATTACAGGAGCAGACACGAAAGAAGAAATCCGATATATTTGGCTAGAAAGAAAAAAAAGGTGGAAAGAAACCCATGGTATATACGAAGATGCACAGCACCATACGCGACGTAAGTGAACCAGAATAAGTCACAAAGCAATGTGGAAAGCAGATTGGATAGTATACGAACGCACAAAAACGCGGAAGGGGAGAGGTTATTCAGTGAAGAAAAGGCGAGAACTTTTACGTGTGCTTTACTTGGGGCTTACGATTTCTTCATTTCTTCACGCACGAAGAATCTCGATGCGACCTTCGAACAGGTCGATGATCCACAGGAGCAGAGACCAAGTGGAGAATAGGAAGGAAATGATGCGGAAAAGGTATAAGAAGTACCCCCAATGCTCAAAGTCCTTCTTGATGCCGAAAGCCAAGAGACAATGGCCGAAAACCAGGGCGAGCAAGCTACTTGCGAATACGACGAGCGCCATGGCGGCCCATGTAATCGATGAGGCATTGTTTAAATTGCCCTGGCTCTGGCAGGCCATGGTGCGATCCGACAGAATGACTACATGGAGGCGGATGAGAATAAGAAAGGTGTGAGAATGATGAACAGCTTTTACCTGTAAACAGATGGAGGAATGTTAACCAGGCATGCGCGAACGCGATCAGGACTACGAAATGGCTCAAAGCAGTCGTGACGTCTTCTGTCTTTTGGCAGACAGGATCGCGCTGGACTGGACCGTGGAGAGGAAGTGAATCGCTGGAGGTCGTCGCTGTGTTTAGGATGGATTTAGAGCATTGGCATCGACGGAGCAGAAAGAGCGATATCCAGATAGAGAACGGAAACCATATGATGACAGCGTGGTCAATGACAAGGCCTTCGAGAACACAGTGCTCTCGAATGCCCAGGCCGAGCAATGAGACGTACTCGAGGCCCGCCAAAAGACAGAGATACTGGTGTGGTACCGCAAACATGACATTGGGCTAAGGAAAGAGGACGTAGCTTTTATAGCGGAATGTGCTCCTAGCACAAATAAATCATTCTCCAAGACCGAAGTAGCGTGGAGTGTTAGTGGACCGCGAGATTTACAGGGCTGAATTGAACCCTTTGCCGATTATAGGTTCTGATGCCACGAGGCCCGACTGCTATGAGAAGGAGGTCCCTAATCCGGTACTCAATACTCAAAAGCTGCAACCGAATTTCCGATCATGCTGCTTGCTCAAGAATCCCCCTCCGGACAGGGTATTGGGTGACGGGAGGTCTCTGAGCGCGCCTTTGAGCGCTGACCAATCTAATATTATTCTTCCAGCATGATCCTCTAGTTTTCTCATTCCTCCCATTCTCTTGAAGCATCAGGAAGATCTGTCCACTATCATGATGGCCAAGTTAAAGGCAGTATTCTTCATCGATTTCACCCGGGCTCACCACAGTGGTCCTGCTGGATCTCTTCGTCTTTTTTCCCGT
This sequence comes from Collybiopsis confluens, assembly GCA_013368555.1. Taxonomy (NCBI): domain Eukaryota; kingdom Fungi; phylum Basidiomycota; class Agaricomycetes; order Agaricales; family Omphalotaceae; genus Collybiopsis; species Collybiopsis confluens. The sequence goes on from JAACJN010000038.1 coordinate 300,431, forward strand.
ACTCTGTTTCGGCATATTTGCTATGGCGAGCATCCAGAGCAGTGTTCGCCTTGATGGGATATAACACTGATGAGAGGGATTCCAGTAGAGGAATACTCTCGCATAAAATGCATAAAATTCTTTCAAATCGCTGTGATCGTGCCGGTCAATCTTGTGACTTTGACTTTTGTCATGGGTGATACTTCTGATAGATTCTTGCGCGGAAGGATACTTTCAGCTTTTTTAATTGCGCGCGCTTCCTCGTTGCCTTTAGTTCGTCATTTTCATTTCTATTCTCTGGTAGATTTCACAATTGATCCTTATAGGAACAGACGCGAAAGCCGAAGTAAAAAGAAATCCGATACATTTTGGCTAGAAAAAAGAGGTGGAAAGAAACCCATGGTATATACGAAGATGCACAGCACCATACGCAACGTAGATGGATCAGAGCAACATTGGGAAAGCAGTATACAACAAAGCAATATGAAGGAAAGAAATTGGATAGAATGGTTGAAGACAACCTACAAAAAGCAGAAGAAGGGTCATTCAGTGAGTCATTCTTGACTTTTTTTTTCGAGCGATGGTAAAAGAGAGAACTTACACCTCCCCCTTGTTCAGAGATTATGCTTTCTTCAGGTGCGAAGAATCTCGATGCGACCTTCGAACAGGTCGATGATCCACAGGAGCAGAGACCAAGTGGAGAATAGGAAGGAAATGATGCGGAAAAGGTATAAGAAGTACCCCCAATGCTCAAAGTCCTTCTTGATGCCGAAAGCCAAGAGACAATGGCCGAAAACTAGGACGAGCAAACTACTTGCGAATGCGACGAGCGCTATGGTGGCCCAGGCAATCGATACAGGATTGTCTGAAATACCCTGGCTCTGGCAGGATATGGTGCGATCCGATACGATGACTACATTGGGGCGGATGAGAATAAGACAGGTGTGAGAATGATGAACAGCTTACCTGTAAACAGATGGAGGAACGTTAACCAGGCATGCGCGAATGCGATCAGGACCACGAAATGGCTCAAAGCAGTCGTGACGTCTTCTGCCTTTTGGCGGCCAGGCTCGTGGTGGACTGGACCGTGAAGAGGAAGTAAATTGCTAGAGGTCGTCGTTGCGCACTGGATGGGCTTGGTGGATTGGCATCGACGGAGCAGAAAGAGTGATATCCAGATAGAGGCTAGGAGCCATACAATGATAGCATGGTCGATGAGAAGGCGTTCGAGAACACGGTGATCTCGAATCTCCAGGGCGAGCAGTGAGACGTACTCGAGGCCCGCCAAAAGACAGATATACTGGGGTGGTACCGCAAACATGACATCGGACTAAGGAAAGAGGTAGTTTTTATAGCGAACGCATACCGTCTAAAGGATCCCGTACTTTCTTTCTTTCTTTCCCGCAGTTTTTTCGGAAATGCAGTGCAAGGATGATGTTTGTCGGAAATTGTCTGTATCTTATGTACAAACGATGACGCGAGCGGCGAGGGCTGAACCTATATCAATTTCAGTAAGCCCATGATCGGAGGCACCGGAAAACGGACTCTGGAGCTCCGGAATTCTAACCCTTAATGATCAATTTATATACAGTTAAAGATTGGCATCTTATACGGCAAAACTGTAATCTGCTAATTTCAATCCACCGATGCAGATTCACTGGAAGCATGAGCAGGAGGAAATGTTCAGAATGTATAGGAGAAGCTACGCAATTAATTTCAAAATATTAAGAATTTTTCTCTCTACTCACTTCAATATTGCAGAGAAACGTTGTGTAAAACGGCGATCCCAATGATTCTGACCAAAATCCCACCCTTTTTGGCATCTCGCTGGCAACGAGCACACAAGCTCCCGCCAACATTTATGGTGCTCAAACCATCTACTCAATGTCTTAGAAACATAATTAAGCCTCCTACACAAGCCGTAAATTCTGAGTGACCGTCTATGTGAAGCAAAAGTTTGTATAAAAGAATGATCCCCTATTAAAACTCAGCAATCTTTAACTGTAGCATCACTTTTCAGATAAAGAATAGCGCCTAATAGATAAGAAGTAGCGCCGCCAGACCCAAATGCTTTACCTTCACTGCAATCGGGCCGTAAAGTATTCAATTGATTATTGTGATTTTGTATTGTCTTTTCAGTAGTCTAATTGATATATAAGGTAGTGTACGTAGAGCTTGTACTGTACCCGTTTATCCCTCCTACCGCTGCTTGTGAGGGCAATTGGACCTCTTTACCCATCAGCTCCTATTGTTTATTCCAACATAAAGTACATACTCCTCCCGTACTGCCAGGAGCACCGGGAGCCCTCCGGCTTTCCCCCAAGCTGTTCACATCAATCAATCAAATTTGGTGGGGGGACATTGAGAGATGATACTGAGTCGGTACTTACCCATTAGTAAGGTATTTCGCGTCAGAGCTCTGTTTTTCAGTTACTAGTATGGCAGTTTTTTTCACACTCGGGGTTCCACACCCAGAAAATGATTCAAAGCAAGTTGACATACTTACCTATTTTTTATTTTTTATTTTTAGCTTCGTTTGGGACTAGAGTTTTTCTCCTCCGGCAGTACTGCGAGTTTAGAGCCGTGCGCATCCCTTTATGATTTACCTAGTCCCCCAATGGTGCCAGTGATGGAAATCTTCGTGTCAACGACTTGACTAGGTGTGATAATTTTATCAACCTGGATATCCCTCTTCTAACCTCGACCCGACTTGGGCGTCGCACGATATCGTGATAACAGCCATCGGATGTATGATTTTGGACGATGGCCTGCAGTGATTGTTGGGCTCGTCTAGCTCGAAGGTGCTAACAATGATCCCACATCAGTAATATGCCTATGTATATACGATTAAACATGAATGAAGCGGATTCCAGCGGCAGCGGTTAGCAGAATCAGAATTGTAAATAAAGTTCCATGTACCAGGTACCGAGTGTCATATGCGCGATCAAAGCTTGACTTTGCGAATCCCAAAAAGGCAATTATTTCCGCGTACTTGAATCTCATCCCGTAACGGACCAAATAGATATGCATTAAGCAGAGGAAAATCATCTACATGCACATCGTGTATATAATCCTCAAAAAAAGATCCAACTCAATAAATGTACACTCACACACACACACAGAAATATAATACAATTCCTAATGTTGATTACGCTTCTTCTTGATCTTACTCTTCTTGGGCCCAGGAGGGGCTGGTTTCGCCGCTTGAATTTCCTCGTCCAAGAGCCCGACGGCAGAGATATCATCAAAAGTCTCAACTTCATCCACCGCCTTCCTATCCTCACCTACCCAACCCGGCCATTGATCCGCATCAGCGCCAATGTCATCACAACTTTCCGAAGTGGATACATCTTCACCGCGCGAATTAATAGACGGATCGTCTACGGGGTTTGAAAGTTCACGAGGCGAGATCGGCTGAGAGGTTTGATGAGATGGCTGGGATGTTTCGCGAGATAAAAAGTCCTCGTCCTCTTCGTCAAACTCGAGAGGGACAGAAGCAGCAATAATGTTGTCCGAACTAGTCGGAAGAAGTTGTGGAGATCGAACCTTATTGACCTCTCGTCTTAATCGGCCTAGACTTTCACTCATTCCATCTCCCAAGCCTGACATGGTTCGGATGGGTATCGAGTTTCTGAATGACCGGGGTTTAGTTCCCGGGGTTCCATTAGGGAACATTGGTAGCACTGGCTGAGCAGGAGCATAATCGATGCCTCCTGACAGAGCCGAAGCCAGAGGCTCATCGAAAGAAGAAGGTAGGTGACGGCGGTCTCGATGAACAGTAAATCCGCGCCCTTCGACAAAGCTTTCACTGTTGCCTGTGGGATAAGCACTGACTTCCACGCCTTTGCGGACTTCAATCTTGGTTCCAGAAAGGTCGAATTGATATCGCCGGATTAGAGCATGGTAGTCTTCTCCGAGAGCACGGAATGAAAATTGATGGGAAAGATAGATGGAACGAGGAATGACGCGAGTAGATTTAGAATGTGTGGAAAGTTCGGCCTGCGCAAGCCAGCTGTGAACAAGTATCAGAACTTCAGATTATGCTAGTGAAAACCACGTTTTACTTACTTCATTTGACCAGCGCCGCCTTTTCTTCCTGACACTCTTTCTAACACACCTTTCTTCTCAGACCAATCCTTTCCTCGGCGCAAACTCCACGACACAATGGTATTTTCCCGACCAGCCAATTCACCAGTCCCGCCAGAGACTTGCGGGGCTCCGACTCCGACTCTTTGCACGGGGGGAGAAGTACTGGGAGATGACGAAACATTCGGACGTCCGCCGGCCATATTGCCTGGAAGCGATTTGCTCACTGCAATAGAGCCAAAACTCGCTGCAAGTATCGAAGCTCCATCCTTGGGCTTCGACTTGATTTCGCAAGTGACACGTTTCAGCGATAGAATACCATCTGTTGGGTCAAACACGAGTATGTCTTGATGATTTCTCGTGCGACCATTAGGGCTCAGCTGCGGTCGGGGGGAGATCGACATTGTATCAGATCGCGTGGAAGGCGAGGATGACATGACGGTGTGATTGGAGTTGACACTACCGTATGAATGGGGATGTTGATTCGTAGGCTGTAAGCGGGGTGAGGTTAACGGAGGAAGGAGATTTGGAGGCAGGTGATGTTCGGCTTCGATCGAAGACTCGAGGAAAGTAAACACCAATGGCACCCTGGGCTGTTCAGGAGTAGGATGCCTTGATACCCGAAGTCGAATGAGGGGGATCAGGTCGCTCGGCATGATAGGCTAGTGATGAATCAATCCGTCAGCAACTTGGAGAGTAAGAGAGAAACTAAATTTTTTACCAATTCTGAGATATTTCGGACCCGGCCATCTACGTGGCTTTGAACATCTGCAGGCCCACCATAAGGATTGAGAGCAAAGACGTGGACCGTTCTCTTTCGTGTTCCAAATGCCAGCCATCGACCATCCGAGGTCCAGTCAGCAGACTCAATGACAGCGGGAGTTTGACCTCGACGGAGGTTATAGACATGCAGCGGTGACACTTCAGATGCCTTCTGAGAAGGGAGGGGAGAAGACCTAGGAGCCTTAGACTGGTCATCTGGCTCACTTTCATCTTCGAGCTCAGCTATCCGTGCAAGAGGGTCGCTCTTGATCTCGTAAACTTGGACAGCTCGACCGTCTCTAGGGGCAATTAAAAGGGATGTTCCGCTTGGTGAAAACCAGATACTAGAGATGGGTTGCGACTTTGAAGCGACAAACTGCATGACCGTTGCCGGCTTTGCCTTTGAGGCTCGTGTCGGAGAAACGATAGGAAGCAGATCCAGTACCGTGACATGATAACCACTCTCTGCAGTCGGGATCGCGCGAGGAGGTACAAACGGGCGACGGTTAGATTCGGCGCCTTCTTGACCAACGCCAGCGGTCTTGCCCGCGTCGTACCCTTCTATTGCCGTTGGACCAATTGAGCTCGTTGAGTATCGACGGTTACGCTCCTCGGTCGCAGATATCGCGGCAGGTGCACTCCGGGAGAAGAAGCGATTCGCTAAACCACCTACCTTGCCTCCGCTACTGGCACGTCTATTTAAATTCGAGCCCGAGTCAGTGGCAGCGGCCACGGCGCTCTTGTACGCTAATCCTCCCAAGGTTTTCATCCCACTGAGAACACTTCCTCCCACCTTGAGAGCTGCGTTGCTCACATCGGCTTGGCTGAGTCCACCTAGGGCCCCAAGAGCACTGCTAGCACCTCCCGGATTTCCCAGACTGGCTAGTTGTGCACTGAGCGATGACCCAAATGCAGACGCTGTGGACACTGCTGCATTAGAAAGGGTTGAGGAAGTTCGCAGTTGCACTCCGCTAGATGCCGGATGACCATGTCCTTCAGGAAGCGAAGCATATGCCAGAAGACGACCCGAAACGGCGAATATGGGCGCGGGGAGAGGAATAGTTTCAGGTATCGTCATGGATGGATCCGCGGGTGGAAGATTATACCCATGCTCGCTGGCCCGCCTTGGATGAGCATAATCCGATGTTCGTCCACCGGGATATCCCCTGGCTGCGTCGAAAGAAGTAGAAGAAGGATATGAAGAAGAATTGGAGGAAGAGCGGTCTATGGTTGATAATAATACATTATTGCGTTCTGAAATGCGATTGCTGTTGTTATTGCTGTTGTAATTGTCATTGAAATGGTCGTTATAACCGTTATATATACCGTTTACTATGTTCGAAGTGGTTTCCAAAAAAGAATGACGTTGAGAAGTTGAATGTGAGGTAGATAGACCGTAGGAAGACGTGTGAAGTTTGTGACAAAACGGTATGAGGTCGGAGGAGGTGATGTGATACAAGAGGTCGAAAGTTGTCGAAGAGAGAACGTGCAATGAAGGAGGGACCGTGGTACTCTAAAGAGAAAATTTCAGCTCCTTGTAAGATGTAGGATGTGAAAGTATGTAAATGCGCTTACAACAACGACGAAATCGTTACCGACTTCGAATCGGCCGCCGCCTGTAGCAAGTCCGGGAAGACGGATCCTCTTGGTAACACCATGCTCGGAGAACGAGTATATCAGCAAGAAGCAGTGATTATCCGCGGCAGGATCCCTGGAGACCTCTTCATCTTCTGCAGTAAGCAGCACAGAGTCAGAGGCTTCGTCCACAGGATCTCGCTTCTCCTCAGTCGGAGTCACACTTTTGTGTGAGAGAGATATGAGTTGCAGTGGAAAAGGCGAGAAATTAATGCTACCTACAGTATCCCCACTAAAGTGTCGCATTTGTCTTCATTTGACCCCGGCAGAGATCGAGAGATAACACCAGCATATTCGATGACACTGTCGGACGTAATCTCACCAGGAGTGGGCGTCGCGGGTATCGACTCATCATCAACAATGAGCTGTCGCACAGACTCTGCCGTGAGATTAAGGACTTCAGATATTGATCCAAGGTCGGTACAGTCCCATATCTGTAACCCAGCAGGGTAATAAGAGAGGAAAAGAAGTCGCCTGAAATACGACAAAACGAAGTCAGCTTGAGACTAACCACCTAAATCGGTTGCAGACACGTACCGTCCGTTAACACCATGGTCCCAACGCGCCGAAACAATTGTATCACCTTCGTCCGGGGCTCCATTGATACTAACAGGAATAGCTGATGTGGAACGTGCACGACTAGAAGCGCCTGCAGATGGTTCGTATTGGGGAATCCGCTGAGCTTGTCTCCCAGGTTCAGGTTGAGCCATAGCTCTAGAAAGGGCAGAACTACCTCGAGTCGTGGGTTGATCGAACTGCGGCGCACGGTGAGCTGGTGCACGACTAGAAGCAGCTGATGATCTGGCTACATCCCCATGCGCGACCCCACGAACCGTATCACTGAGTCCATGCTTATCGTCGTCCATGGGTAATCCATAGCCATAACCAGTCGACGCCCTCTTCGACGGGCGAATGGTGCCTTCCATACCCATCTGCTGCGAGTCAGAATCTAGATTTATTGACAAGTCGTTGACTGTGCCACTGGTGCGGTCCTCGCTGGAATAAGCTCCTTGGGGGGCACGATCACCCGACTCGGTAAATTCGACTTCTTGGGGCGTCGACTTTATCGTCCGTGTTCGAGCGCTGGGACTATTGACATAGGGGTCTCCTCCTCCACCGGCACTGTCGCGAGTTTCGATATCCATTACACGCGAATTTGAACGAGAGATTGACGTAGGTGAAGCAGCGTCGAAGGGGTTTGAGTACGAAGGAAATGGGGCAAGAGAGAACGGTGAACCATTGAGAGTACTGGGCCCAGGCAGATTATCTGCTTCCGGAGAAAAGCCATGCTGTCTAGCCGCACTGGTGACAAAAGGAAAATCAGTATCACCGAATGGATCAAACATGTTTTTGCCTCCTAGTGGAGGGAAAGAATGCAAACGAGGAGAGATGGAGGAGGCGGAAGAGGTAGAAGAGAGAGAAGAGCCTGCCTGAGGCGAGGTGGGAGGAGTTGGTAAAGAAGAATGGTGTAAGACAAGCCGTGAAAGGTCTGGAGGGCGTAACATAAAGGGCGAGAAACAAAGGGAGGACAATATAGCTGTGTACTGTTCTTATAACTCGCCGTGACTTCTGGCACGCTACCGCTATACAGTCTCCGATACCATCAACTAGTCTTCCATGACTGTACACGATACACGTGCATCCCATACCTGCACAACAGCAGTAGCCCATGCCTTTACGGGTCATGGAATCACTCCCCCAAAATAATTCAACACATAAGCTTGGAAAACCGCCGCGAAAAAGTCAATTCGATGTCGAACGAGTCAGAAAGGAATTCAACTCCGCAACCGAACAGGTTCGTGTTCCCATGATAAGAAGAATGTCACGCCAAAAGCCATTCTCGAACCGCACGTTCCGCGAGAAGCAAGTAAAAAGAAACAAGCTTTGATAGAATCCAGGGGTGATAAAACATCAAAAGATACTCACATTGAAGCAAGAATAGGAGAACGAAGTGGTTCCGCGACAGACACAGAGTCCTCCCGCAAAAGCGCCAAAGGCAGCGCTGGCTGGGGCTGGTGCAGGGGGGCGAATGTGATGCTTCAGGCAGCGGGGGAGTAGGAAGAGAGTGAGGGGGCAGAGAGCGTTCTGGCTGCAGATCCGGAGAAATATCGACCAATGATGGAAACTGAGCGACATTGACATCGACTGGACTCGGGCTCCAGTCTGACACCTCATTTCCAGCACCTCCCCCTCTAGGGTTCTGCTTGCTCCTGGAACTGGAACGCCCTACTCCATCCTCGCCACTGCTGCTGCTCGTCGAATCATCTGACAAAGATGAGGGGCGAAACGCATCGGGTGAAGGGCGAGAACTGGGAGTTGGCTGCTGATAGACATGTGTAGAGTTATGCTGTTTGTTTCGTCCATTTCTTGCGTATCTCGAGGGCATGAATTAGGTTGTTATCAGTAAAGTTGTAGCGTAAGAGGCGGGTTGGAGATAAGAAAGCAAAGCAATAAATCGAGAATGTCCTTTGAAAATGAAATAGATATAATGAAGATTTATGCAACTAAATGCAAAATCTGTGAGAGCAGTTGGTGTGGGGGTTCGCGTTTGAGACCGTAACTAGCACAGAGGTAAAAGGACAAGTCAAGTCTAAAGTGACTCGGACCAGGCAGGGTCATCCAAATTAGGCAATCTATGGTCGGATCAAACTCGCTGGGCTCACTCAGTAGGCTCTAGCTTATAAAAATTATCCAACCATTTGTTCGTCAGTGGGGCACTACTCGGAACATGCAATTAACCTATTCAAAAACCGGCAGCTGTCCAGTACTTTACCCACTTCTCAATCACTGGCTCGTCAAGCCGCTCCAGTTTACTCATCCTCTCACTCAGCCTCTCCACATTCTTCGTGCTCAAAGGGGTGAGGCCAGCGCTTTCGTACCCCTCTAGCCTATCCTTCTTCAGAGCCTCGTCAACGGTCACCTGTGCTCTATAAAAGTCGACAAGTTTGATAGCAGGCTATTATGGTATGTCAGCAATGATTCTATTTCTATTGAACAGAGCGCACGCCGCTTACCACATTATTTAAGTCGGCTTCAGTGGGAGATTTAGCATAGTCTTCAACCTTGGCAAGCCACTGTTTGTATGGCACAATTCGAAGTGCATCCGGAGCAAGCTGCTTTTCTCGAATTAGGATCGTCCGCAACTTTTGAACCACAGATGTCCAAGGGACTGGGCGAGGATGAACGACATTGACTGCCATAGGAGGTCGCTCCGTACTAAAACCGACATCAAGTAGGGCATCGGATACAGCATCCATGGGAATCCAGGAGACCACCCCAGTGGCGTTAGGGAGCATTCCGAGCGCCAGACTCGATTTCACGATAATAGGGACCCAATCACTCGTTGCCCATGCCCCGTTAGGTTCTCCGCCGGTAACTTGACCAATCCTGAATGAGGTCGCTTGAAGGTTACTTTTGGCCAAAATCTGTTCACGGGGGTACCGTTAAATGAGGCTTGATTGAAAGATAGATAGCATGCTCGTACCCGTTCAGTGACATATTTGCTTTCTCCATAACCACCACCAACAGCATATTGGGCATCCATGACCACCTCTTCAGGATAAGCACCACGTAATCGTGCATTCCAAGACTGGGTCGAACCAATGGAAGACGTGAACAAGAAACGGAGGCTCGATCCCCGCCGTGTGGAGCGCCCAAAGTCCATCAACGAACGGGATCCCTTGACATGCGACTCGAAACTCGCCAGGGAAAGGTTAAAGTCGAGCCTCCACGCGTTATGAATGATCATTGTCACTTTTTCGCGAAGCTATATTCACAAAGAAAACGTTGAGAACGGGATACTCGAACTGAAGAAATTCCACTGGGCTGACCTCGCTCAGTTGCTCGTGCGACAGCCCAAGATCATCATGCGAGGTCTCCCCCTCTAGAAATACCAACTTGGGAGAACTCAGCAGAGACACATCGAGACCTTTGTCTTCGAATCTATCCCGGTGCCGGTCCATCATCGAAACTGTACTCGAAGGCCGATTCAGAGTATAGACCCGTTCCACCTCTTGCTTTGCGAGAAGGGACTCTAGCATCTGGGCACCGAGATTACCAGTAGATCCGGTCAACAAAATGCATTCACGAGTCCTAGACTCTTCGGCTGCGGTGACGGGCGCCGATATTGGAAGGTCCAAACCTTGAGAGTATTTTTCAATCATTTCTTCGATGGCTTGCTCGTGGCTCTTTTGCAAACTCTCGGCATTCGGATTCGAGATGAAGCCCGCGATGGAACGGGCAAGTAATTCGACTGTCGGATGACTATAAACCAAAGCCTGAGAGATGTCTTTGGCAACAGCGGTAATAGCGGGGTTTTGAGACTTGCGCAGGGCACTGACTATACGAAGTCGTAGGATGGTGGCGGCAAGACTTTAAAAGATGAAGGTTAGAAGAAACGCTCGCAGAGAAAGAGGGATAGAGCCTGCCTGTCAAATCCATTCTCGAAAAGATCATCCGTCGGTTCGAGAGCTCTGCCAGAGAGAAGGTCGACGACGTGGCTGAGGAGCCAAGCTTGCAGATCTTGTTGTCCCCAGCTCTCGGGTGGCTCAACGTCGCCTGCTCCTACACTAGAGGCTACTGTCTCGTATCTAAGCCAATTTCACAATCAGCATCACGATATGGATAAGAAAAAGTCGGGGCAGCACTGACAGTTTATCGATTTCAGCAGAATATAATGCGATCGCAGCCTTTCTGGCTATTGTCCCTTTGCCCACACGCGGAAGTGGCTTTTCAACGGTGGTGAAAATAATCATTTCCTTATAAATCCTCGAAAATGCTGGCGCTATCTTGTCTGCTTCTTCAATGACAGGCCTAGTAAGAAGCGTCAGGACCTCGCCAGTAAGACTGAGCGGGTTAGCCGACATACCATAATAGATTGCGTAGTTCGGTAATCTGAGCTTCGTTTGCGTTCTCGTGCAGCTCGTGAGATGGCGTGAATTCGATGAGAATGCCGGGTTGGTCGCGTTGTCTCCCGAACATCACAGCTCCCTGGACACTGCCGTCCAAGGCGTTAGTAGAAGTGTTGAAATGAAGTGCAAGAACGTACAGTGGACTGGCGGTGATGATCGCTTCAATCGGTGCAGGTACCGTCTTCTCTCCCGAGGAATGAATGATCACGTCATCAACGCGTCCGACGCTGGAGGGTTTTGAGAAACCATACGGTACAGGGCAAATGGGCAAAGACGTACATTTTCCACAAGCTTGGGATAGTCGGATGAGGCTCGAATATGTCTGAAGTAGCATAACTAAACAGCTCGTTAGAGAATGCACAACTCTGGCCTCCAGCACCGGTATTGCTTACCCTTTTACATCGGAGAGATTTTGGACAGCAAGGTGATGCCGGTCTGTTTCCTGTTATAATCATTATCTAGTGAATAAAGCTATCTGGCAGCGTCAAAAGAACCAGGAATTTACCAAAATTTGCGCCTCAAAAGTTCCGTCGCCCTGTGGAGACCATCTTATTTTGGTTAAATCAGAGAACTCAAGATACATCCAGGTCTTCGGATCGATTCTCAACGTCGTCAGTACGCCGAATTCGGTGCCTCCGTATGCAGTGGCAATATTAACTCCGCGAGAGATAAGATTCTCTCCTATTGCATGGGCAAGAGGTCCGCCGCCGTAGGTCTGTATCGAGGAAGAAAAAAAGTCACTACTACAATGCGGATGGGCATGGATAGAAAGGCGGGCTTACAACGATGTGCATTGTTCGTAATATATCTACTGCTCCTTCCGATTGAGACCAAGTATGGAAGAAAGTAGGAAGTGCGGTCACGGAATCGCATTTGGTAGCCTTGGCGCACTCGAGAACTGTTTCTGGAGTGCCCAGCTGTGGATTAGCCTCCCGACTGGTGACTGTCGGTGCAAAGACAGCGGTAGTTATAGGGGCATAGAGGGGGAGCAGCATGTGCGCACAGAGGCCCATCATATGGAAGCTGGGAAGTCCGATTGCGCCCACAGTGAAAGAAGGTTTGACGGCTTGAAGCTTGCGAAGATCGTCAATGTATGCTTCAAACTTTTTTTAGTACGATACCCCATGCTAATTAGATTGAAAGCTTACTGAGGGCAGCATCATCCTTGAGGACTCTATGAGTAAAGCCGATGGGCTTAGGAAGTCCAGTGGATCCTGAAGAGTGTAAATAGACCGCCATAGAACTATTGTCCGGGATGGGGACTGCAGGTATGGGCGTAAAGGGATCATCGACTGTTTCTTTTCCAAGCCTGGGATAGATCTGTTGGAGAGAAGGCGCTTCAATGATCCTGCTGGGATCAACCTTGTAAGACGGATCGGCCGCCTTGAGCTCCGCTCGAAGTCCTTGCAGAACGCCGGACAGTGTCGTCTCTGTGATAACTAGCTTTCGAGCAGACGTTTTCTTGAGCAAATTGTAGATCGCGACGGGGGAGTTCCTTGGCGATATGGGAAATGGCTGGGAAAAACCGTCTTTGAGCTAAATCTTAAAGAGAAAGGTTTTCGATCTATACTTACCACGAGACCAGCCTTGATCATTCCAACAATCAAAGCCGAGTATACGATAGTGTCGAGGTTGGCAATTACACCGATAACGTCTCCAGGCTGAGTGCTACTTCGTACGTAATCGCCAGCACGATGGCAGGCCCTGACATACTCGAGCATGGAAATTTCTGTGACGCCGCCAGCACCGTCAGGGAATACGAAGACGGGGTAGCTGGGGTTGTGTTCGAGGTTGAAGTCGAGGACATCCAATATGTTGAGTTGAGAGTTCAGACTGAGCTCAGGATAGATGATTTTTGTGGAGGCCATTGTGTATGGTTCAATCGTTCAGCTGAGCAGGGTTTTATATGCGCAAAGAGAGGCCAAAAGCCGGTTTTCTGTGTGCCAATACATGCCTTGGTAGAATGGTATGACGATAACGTTCCGAACAGAGTGAACTGTTGATACCGGTTCTATACCGGAGTGCAGGTGGATCAATAAATACAACGTCAACCTACGGTGGCCAAATGAACGGGCAGGGATGGAAGGAATGGGAAGTTTGGTGAGTGAAATGACACATTCAGACCGGGCCGAGCCTCAAGCGAACGTTCGGAAGTTCTGCACTATGTAGTCCGGATCCGACGCCAACGCATTTGTATTTCAACCTGTTAGCCTTGTAAACATATCGGACTAACCAGCGTCGGTTTTTATTTTTCTCGACCAATTCTCAGGTAATTCGGGTTTGCGCAGATCCTGTTGATGGGAAAACAAAGTTTTGAACGAAGATGTAGACTGATATATAATAAGGTCAAGGTCAAATGCAGGCCTTTTTGAACTCTGGAAAAGGAATTGTTGGCTCGAAAGGAAGGGAAGGAGGAAGTCTTTCACACGGCATAGTCCACGAACTGAATGCTAGTTTCCAGAGACCATCCCAAACGTGATTTCCAACACCAACGCTTCTTCTCAGACATCCCCAAAACTTGGTAATAAGATGCCTTTGGAGATAGCCGAGTGAGCTCTGCGTTCCATCAGCGCTCGCAATGGCTTAATAACAGATCATCTGAACGGACAGCTGAAGTTTTACGCAGGAGCTTTTCAGGATGGGCGGATACGTGGCCGAGGAGTAGTTAGCAGCTTCAGATTACAGGGCGGAAGGTGGTCTGTGAAACTCTCAAAAAAAAAAAAAAAAAAAAAAGAGTAATGACGCCACCTCCGTCTGGATTCACCCAGAGTCGCAGATTTGGTATGCACGAGTATTTCCGACGTCCGCTGCACGTTCTGCATCTATTGGAGTTGCTGACACAACACAACATTTTGTCAAACCGAAATTTTGAAGGGCGAAGTTGAGCGTAAGCCATCAGTGGAGATAACAATTTTTATCAGAAACGCGTGGATCCTCGGCCTCAGGCCTCTGATCAGCGCTCAGCCAAAAATTTGAACCAAATATATAAACTGGCTGTTCGGGAATCGGACCACGCCAGTATAATTCATATCCTATCCTATCCAAGGGGCATTTGAAAAACCGCTGAAATCTCCATATTCTACAGAAGGATCTTTTGAAGCCGTTGCAAAATCTTCCTTAGAGAGACAACTTTTTGATAGCTGCGTCTCGACACTGCTCTCAAAAGGCCCAGTGGAATTAACGGAATGTTCGCAGAGCTATCATGATATCAGTCTAGAATCTGCAATGTAGTAGTAACCCAACTCTCGCAAATTGCAAAGAAAGCTCGGGTAACGGATCTGTATCAGATTTTCGAGAATCCTGTCGACAAGGTCATGGTCATGGTGAGCTTGATCAAGTGCTATATTGGAGCCAAAACCCACAGCTCTTGCCCCAAGCCTTTCAGTCGCTCCCTAAATCTGTGAGCCGTCGATCAGTAAAACCTGGATTTTATTTCAAATCGGTTGCTCGCGTTTGACAGCACTGTAAAGTACAGCCAGTAACTTTTCTGGAATGCTTGGAGTAAGGCTACTTGACAGCGCCGGACAGCACGACTGATCGGCAGCGGTAGTTGCCTCAAGACGACCGACTTGAAGCCTATGTAGCTAACTTTGGTACCACCCAACTTGCAACTTGGAATACGGTTTTCCTGATCATCACTTGGGTCGAGCTGTTTCTATCGAATTTGTATGCTGCTGTGCATGGAGTAATGAAGGTATAAAGTGGATAGGTTATCTTGTCGACTCTCGCTCTCGTTGTCTTATTCTTTTTTCCATCTCGATCCTGGATATCGTAAATGGCGTTGCAATACTATTTCGTTATTAATCCCTTCATTGTCATCTCAGTAAGTGGACTACCTCAGAATTTCAATCTAAATCAAGCTCTCCACTTAGGTTGGGGCTTTGCTCTACGGTGGGTGGACAAATATGAGAAGCTTGTCAAGGCTCATTTTGACATCCCCACGAATATTACTAGGTGTCTACCTCACATTGTTCTCCAGTTCTATCTACCTTCTTGCTCGAAGGCGAGATGCCAATGGCCAGCGCAACTATCATATAATCGCCCTAATAACCCTGTTTGCGTTCGCCACTGCTGCTCTTATCCTGGATATCATCGGATCCGCCGGTGCCCTCATTCTTACGTTTGAGGATTTCGAAGGAACCGTCCTCAGTGCGGCACAACTCGAACGCGGGGCATTTCTTTTGAATATCTTGGAGTAAGATTAGAATTTCTGCTCTCTTATTTGCTTATTTGAACTGGTTTCCCGATTTCAGAGAACTATCCTTGTTAATCTATACCTGTGCCAAGTACGAATCGAATCACCCGCTTTCTACTGTACTGACTCAAACTCGAGCATTGTTGCTGATGCGATCTTGGTAAAGAATTTGGCCATCTTTCTTCTCCAGTTGCCCTGATCTAATGGATTGATCTTTCTCCAGATATTTCGTCTGTATGCCGTGTGGGGCTTCCGAAAACGCGTCATTATCGCACCGCTTACTATCACGGTTCTAAACAACAGTGAGTGTTACATTCCTCGTAAAAGGAGACAAAAATTTAAGAAGGACATGCACGGGTTTGTGTGTGCAGTATTGGCTATCCTAGATGCTGCCATCCGCTTGAAAGTCGTAATGATCGTAGACGGACCTGAAGACCAAGTAATGTCCGAATCTGACATTTTCTGGGCTGAAAACGCAACTACGATGACATTGGCATTCATGATAGTCAATCTCCTTGTCAATACGCTTGTGACTAGTCTCATCGGTGAGTTACGGTAACCCTTAGTTCGTTCAAAAATTCTAATGCGATGCTGTGGGGCTAGCTGGAAGAGTTTGGTGGATAAGTCGAAAGATCAATGCATCATACGGCAACAACGGATCTCAAAAAAAATACAGAAGGGTCATCGCTATTATGTGAGTCGCTTCATCATGTCCAAGTTCTGCCTGACCGACCGGCCATATCTATCAGTCTAGAATCAGGAATATTATATCCTGTAGCGATTCTGCTCGCTCTGGTACTTCTGCACGTACTGAGTCATTGTCCGAATCTCTTCGCCATTTTGGCAGAGGTTGTGGTGCGTTCAAAGTCTCTCCGTTCCATTTCGAAAGGGATAATGACCAAGATTAGGCTATTGCACCGACTTTGATTATTGTTCGTGTGGCGATGGGTGTCGATGTCAACAATGAACAGACTGTTGTTTACAGCTCCGGAGGCGGAAGCTCTGGAACAGAGAGAATCGGGGAAGAAAGGAGGATACAGGGACAAGAGAAGCTTTCGGCGCTCAGGTTTGCCTCCAGAGGGACCAGGGGTAGCAGTACGCAGTTCACATCTGTGGTTAACCTCAGCACGGTTCATTCCGGTGCTGAAAGCAGGAGGTATCGCGAGGATTTTGTGTAGTTTTCTTATTTAACCTGCAGCTGGAAAAATATGTATTCAGGGTAATGTTTCGTGCCGTTCTTGTAATCTAAAGACAACCGCCAGAGGTACATGCCTGAGCAAGCTACGTAGAACACGTACCACGTCAATCGTCTCTCCATTCAACCTGGCCCTTCGACCATCTATCCGACCAAATTACCCTCTTGTGATAAACCTTCCTAGATTCCTTGTATTCCTTGATGAAATCCTCGATCTGTTTCCCACTGGGCGTGCTGGTCCCAGAATGACTTTCAGAGGAGGAGCTCAGCGATTGATGCTGTACAAAAGCAGTAGCTAATCGTTCCGATGCATCGTCTTGAGCAGTGACGCTATGGCGGAGTCGCATGAGAAGAAATTGGGGAGTAAATTTCTGGAAACATAAATGTCCGTAAACGCATGGCAATGAGATCGCAAGGCAAACCTGGTAAACATCGCGTTGCTCTTTCTCTACTTCCTTCCATTTAGCTTCCATAATCTTAGCATCGTTGAAAGCATCTTGCGTTTCCGACCGAAGTTGATATAACCGATCCTGTAACGCTAGATTGTTGTCTACCATGCCCCAAAAGGATGTCAAGCTCAAAGATACTCGAACCGCAGTCTAAAAGCTCACTTGCGATAGACGCATTTGCATTGCCAAGCTCAGTTTGGGCATCGTACATGGCTTTCACTCGAGGCAGCGAGTTGAACACAGCCTGAAAATAATTGCTGTCGTTCAATAGATCCTCCAGATCCCGCCGCCTAAGATATCGCGCAGTTAGGAACAGAATGCCAATACCGAGTATTCCAAGTACACACGATAAATGAGCCAGCTCTGGAAAATCTGCGATGAGCTGCGTAACTACATCGGTCATCATGGTTAAGAGTAAAGATACATTGGGGGCCAAATTGGGCCGCTCAGCCGCTTATTCTCAGTCCATCATGTCTATCGTTCTTCCCGGCGAGACTGTACCAGCTCAACACGTAAATTTGAAGATCGGACCTGGTCTTTCACAATCCAGTAATGTATCCAGCGTTGCTCATTCAAGTTCACCTTCAATCATCTCTACCCGTGCTGGAACTCTGAACCACTCTGCCAATCGAAGTAAATGGTGGGTAGAGAGTAATGCTAGGCGGGTGAGCTCTACAACCTGACTCTGGAAAAAAGATTCTGACCTTAGTAGTACGTACCTGCCCCGCAAGAATCAGTAATCGGAGTTGTAGTACAAAAACAAGGAGAAGGATTCCGTGTTGACATTGGCTCAGCACATTCCGCAAATTTGGACGGGCTAGCATTCGAGGGTGCAACTAAAAGAAACAGGCCAAATTTGAAGGTCCACAATTTCCCATTCCGCTCCGTTTTTTGACTCTCAAAGGACATTGTGTGAAGATTGGAAGCCTTGTTTACGCACGAGTTTCGTTGGCCCACAAAGATATGGAGCCCGAATTGGAATGTTTCGACGCACAGACACGAAAGGCCGAAGGATTTGGGGAGCTGAAGAGCGGTTTTCTAGTCCGATGTAGTTTAAGGATGTGTCGACAGTGGGTACATTCGAATTTGTGCTAAGATGTGGTTTCGTAACAATTATACAGGTTACTGGACCCGAATCACTTCCTGCTACCACTCTTGGGCTCTCTTCTTCCTCTTGAGATCGCAGTTGGTCTCAATGGTCGTGTCTGGGTCAACTCGCAGGATGCAAAGCGAATCATAGCCATAACACAAGCTATTGAGGCGGCAGATCCAGATGGATCAGGTATGGATAAAACCGGTATCACAACTTTACTAGAAGGGCTGGATCGCAAATGGATATTATCATAATGCTTTACTTCAACTCTCTCTTCTTGGATAGCCTCAAATGGAGTCTGACATGGAGATTTGCAATGGACGGTCGGTTGTTACGAAAAGACCACGGATGTGCGATGGTCGAAACACAACCCCTGTTTTCTTCGGCGCCTCGCTACCATATCACCAAGTTAGCCAGCTGGTGGATCGGGACGCAGAAGGACGATCGAAATTAATTCCATGCCCTACCGACGTCCGTAATGAGCTCCAAAATCGTTTATTCAGCTTCAGTGTTGCGACATAACAGCAGGGGTTTCCTTCGCCTCCAAGGTAACAAAGTACTCCGAAACACAGCTACACCAACCCGTTGAATTCTGGTATAAAAAGCCGGACGACGTGGCATAAGTTTTCAAAAACTTTTCTTTTACCATTTTTACGTCGCACAAGCGAACTTTGCCTTCTTTTCTTTTCTTTTCTCTCTCCAGTTTCCCAATCAGTTCACAGCTCGTAGGTCCCTTTGTGCCCTTTGTCTCGAATTCCCGTCCTGATCATGATATACGCCTTTCAGCCTTTCCAGATATCCAATAAACGATGGCTCGCCTCCAGATTTTCGTATCTCTAGCTGTTGCCCTTGCGATTGTGGTCCCGGAGACCACCAGTTTGGGGGTCCCCACCCGTCCTGGTTCTGATGCGCGGGTCGCACAAGATCTTGCACTCCGCAAGAATAGCGCCAAATTCATGCGAAACTACTCTGGGACATTTGGTTCGGCCACTGCTGCTTCTTCGCAGCCTTGCGAAACTGAGTGAGTCTTGACGTTTTATTATTACGCGGTGAGAACTAACGGGATGGCAAGTACTGGGGCCCAAGCAACTCCCACCGGTTGGGGATATACGTGAGTTTGGTGGTCTCTGTCTTCTCATCCACCGTTCCCTAAATAACTTGAATGAATATTAGCCGGAGCTTCTCTTGGCCTCAACCCACAGGCAGTGCCACATCTGGTTCATCTGTTGCGGGTGAAAATTCTGGTCACGGTTCTGGTTCTGGCTCGGGCTCGACAGGATCCTCAGTCAGTACTGGCGGCAACGGAAGTTTCAGCGGAGATGCAAGCGGCTCTCTTTCTGGCTCTAGCTCAACCTCATCAGGATCCTCAGTCAGTGCTGACGGCAAGGGAAGTCTCAGCGGTAATGCATCTGGCTCTGGCTCGATAGGATCATCAGTCAGTGCTGGAGGCAACGGAAGTCTCAGTGGGAATGCATCTGGCTCTGGCTCGATAGGATCATCAGTCAGTGCTGGAGGCAACGGAAGTCTCAGCGGTAATGCCTCTAGCTCTGGCTCGATAGGATCATCAGTCAGTGCTGCGGGCAACGGAAGTCTCAGTGGGAATGCATCTGGCTCTGGCTCGATAGGATCATCAGTCAGTGCTGGAGGCAACGGAAGTCTCAGTGGGAATGCATCTGGCTCTGGCTCGATAGGATCATCAGTCAGTGCTGGAGGCAACGGAAGTCTCAGCGGTAATGCCTCTAGCTCTGGCTCGATAGGATCATCAGTCAGTGCTGCGGGCAACGGAAGTCTCAGTGGGAATGCATCTGGCTCTGGCTCGATAGGATCATCAGTCAGTGCTGGAGGCAACGGAAGTCTCAGCGGTAATGCATCTGGCTCTGGCTCGATAGGTTCATCAGTCAGTGCTGGAGGCAACGGAAGCCTCGGCGTAGGTGCAGAAGGTAAAGGAAAGTCGTCTTTTCTTTCGTCCCCAATCTCTTGTCTGACTCGTCTGCTCAGGTTCCAGCGGCGGTTCCGTCAGTGGTTCAGGCGGTGTCGGAATAGGTGTAAGTGCTGGTGTTGGAGGTAAATGGACGTCATGTACCTACAGAAGCTGTTTTCTCATATTGTTTCTCTTGCAATAGGCTCCGCAAGTGGCTCTGTTGGTGCATCAGGCGATTTCGGAGGTGTGTAGATGCCCTCAGCTCTTTTATCCATACCCCTCACAATGCCCTCCGTATTACAGCTGGCGCTTCTTTGAACGGCTCTGCAGCCGGTAGTGTATCTGGTTCCGGAGTCGGAGCTCATGGAAATGCCGGTGCATCTGGGAGCGCCGGTGTTTCCGGAGGAGCTGGTTATTCTGCTTTGGGATCCCTAGGGGGCAGCCTTATCGGAACAGCAAATGCCGGTGGTGGACTCGGTGGGATTCTAAGCTCAACACTGGGCGCTACTGGTCAAGTGAGTGGTCAGATGGCTGGGAAGGTCAACGGCGCAGGTCAATTGGCTGGTCATGCTACTGGAACTCTCGGAGTAGGCGTTCACGGCAAGGCTGGTGCCGCTGTTCATAGACAAGCGGGGGTCGGTGCACAAGGTGGGGTCTCTGCCAATAGCAAGGCTGGTGCCGCTGTTCATGGACAAGCGGGGATCAGTGCACAAGGTGGGGTCTCTGCCAACAGCAAGGCTGGTGCCGCTGTTCATGGACAAGCGGGGGTCAGTGCACAAGGTGGGGTCTCTGCCAATAGCAAGGCTGGTGCCGCTGTTCATGGACAAGCGGGGATCAGTGCACAAGGTGGGGTCTCTGCCAACTAAACATTATCCTCAGACAATGCACTTCATCTGCATATATATGCACCCTTCGTGCACCTCCCTCTCTGTACTTTTACAATTACGATTCGCCTGCTAAAAATACAACCGCTTTTTTGTAATATGGGTTAAAATCTGTGCAGCACCTAGTCGTCTTCTGCCAACCTAGCCCTTTTGCTGGGCCTACCAATTCGTCCTGAACTTGAGGCCACAACGGATTCATCATCACTAGTTCCTGCGCTTCTTCGGGTGCTAGCCCTTTTCCTCCGCTGGTACTCTTTGTCTCTCGTCAGCTTATTCTGCTGTGCGGCGGTCAAACCTTCGTTACGGGTGGCGGGGGGAACAATGACAGTAGTGACGCCGGGAGTTGATTGTTTGCTAAACTCGTCATCGCCGTTTTCTTCACCCATGAGCTCCAGCGACTGGGGAATGGGGTGAGTTCCGGCCCAAAAACCGGCCTGAGCACACGCACCTTGGAAAACGTGAGGCTACTGTTAGAGAATATACGATCCTGCTCAGCAGCTTCACCCCGCCTTCTGCCAGTGGGTTGGTTCTTGAGATAATTCTCGAATCCTTGTATAAGGTTTCCGCCTGAATGAGCACCAGTCTCCGCAAGATATGTGCCTTCCAAAGTAAAAATCTGTGTCTCGACCTGGGCCTACAGAATATGAGCCGAAATCCAATAAAAAGGTGAGGATAGTAACCAGTTTCTTGTCGATATTCCTTTTCTTTGGAATTGCAGCCAATAATTCTTTCTTTATTGCCTCATATCTTGTCTTGACGTCCTCGGCCATGTACAACAATTGAGGATTAAATTAGGGTTAGGGTTAGAAGGACGCGTCACGTCTTACTGAGCGTTTTGCTCAAACTTGTATTCCTCCAGCCATGTCCTCTGCGCAGCCTCCATCCGAACCTCCCACAAATCCAGAGAAACAGCCAGAGGATTCTCCGCAACAGTCATCATCCAATGAGCAGACTCAAGATGCAGCCATGGACACTACCCCAGACCAGCCCGCCGAGGACAATTTCGAAGATCTGCCAGAGGACATTCGCGCCCTCAATACAGACGAGATTCTTACCAGAATACGTCTGCTTGATAATGATATAAAGGTATCTAGTGTAAAATCGTCGTAGCTCCAGCTGGAACTTACACCGTTTACAGGTTATGCGCTCAGAAACAATGCGGCTACAACACGAGCAGAATGTAATGAAGGAGAAGATTCGTGACAATGGCGAAAAGATTAAGCAAAACAAAGTCTTGCCATATCTAGTTGGAAACGTAGTCGAAGTGCGTTGTCAGGGCTTACATCCCTCTCTCTTATCTTAATCCGTCCCGATTCAGATCCTAGACATTGACCCAGAAGGCGAAGAAGACGGTGCAAACCAGGACCTTGACTCTATGCGCAAAGGGAAATGCGCTGTCATCAAGACCTCTACCCGACAGACCGTGTTCTTGCCTATGATCGGTCTGGTTCCTCCAGAACAACTGAAACCAGGTGACTTGGTCGGCGTCAACAAAGACTCCTACCTCGTCCTCGACACCCTTCCTGCTGAATTTGACTCCCGTGTAAAGGCAATGGAGGTTGACGAGCGTCCCACAGAGACATACACAGATATTGGTGGTTTGGAGAAGCAAATAGAGGAGCTGGTTGAGGCTATCGTGCTTCCTATGCAGGAGGCGGAAAAATTCAAGACTTTGGGTATCAAACCGCCCAAGGGATGTCTGATGTACGGACCTCCTGGTACAGGAAAGACGCTGTTAGCTCGAGCTTGCGCCGCACAAACGCAGGCCTGCTATTTGAAATTGGCAGGACCCTCACTTGTGCAGATGTTTATCGGTGATGGTGCCAAGCTCGTCAGAGATGCGTTTGCTCTCGCAAAAGAGAAAGCCCCTGCCATTATCTTCATCGACGAGTTGGATGCTATCGGTACCAAGCGTTTTGATTCCGACAAGAGCGGAGATCGTGAGGTCCAGCGAACAATGTTGGAGCTGCTCAATCAGTTAGACGGGTTCAGTAGCGACGAAAGAATCAAGGTACAGTTGAGGCGTATTATATTTCCTTATGTGGATGATAACACGTTTGTTTACAGGTTATAGCAGCTACGAACCGAATCGATATCCTTGACCCTGCTCTTCTCCGTTCCGGCCGTCTGGATCGCAAGATCGAATTTCCACTTCCCAATGAGAGCGCGCGTGCACGTATTCTCGAGATCCATTCCAGGAAAATGACGCTGTCGGACGACGTCAACTTTGAGGAGCTGGCTAGGAGTACGGATGAATTTAATGCGGCACAATTAAAAGCAACTTGTGTGGAAGCCGGTATGATAGCGTTGAGAGAAGGCGCCTCGAGGTTGAATCACGAGCATTTCCTTTCCGGTATCGCTGAAGGTAAGGTCTTTCTCGTTCTGTTCTATAAGTCGTGGTGGCTCACTTTGCTGTTTTCAGTGCAAAGTAAGAAGAAGAACGACCTCATGTATTTTGCGTAGATTCCCCCTCACGTTCGCTATCACTGTTTTTTTTCTGTCGATATATTTGGTTGTCGTGTACGTATCAGTACCTTCTCCCAGTCTTATCCACACAGTCTTCCTGACAACTCTGCCGCCCAAACTAAGCATGTGAATACGGCTTCACTGGACACATGTTCAACCACCGAAGATCGTTCAAGAGGCAACTTGAGCTGACTGATATTTTGGTAGAGGTCGCATGTACATCGGAGAGCCCTTGCAAGGTCGTCAGTGTCCTATCTGCCGATACTGAGTTCGGTTCCTTATTCGTTGCTGCTGACCTCCAGCCTGTGTCATATCGGAAATCGGCGTCGATACCAACGGGCACTTGAGTCCGCCGTGTGGATAGAAGCTGATCCAACCTCCCAATCGGAGGGAATCCACCCAGTATCTTCCAGCCTTCCTCCTTCGACGTTCCTTCCATCAGGGCTGCTCCAGCAAGCCTGGACTTCAGTCAGCCAATCATCTGCCTCAAAAAATTTTGAGAATACATGGAATTGAAAATCTCACGTTGCAAGCACATGTTGACTCCCATAAAAGCGGAGACATCGAGCTTTGGGAGTGATAATTAAACACCGTTTATCTCCCGCCACATTCCTCGCCCCCCTTCTCCATCTACTCCGCAACTACCTCATCGACCTCTTCCCTATGACTGTCCTACGATCCGCTACTTTTTTCCTCTTATCCCTATGGGCCTGCACATTTGCATTTGCAGCTCCTGCAGCTCGACAAGATGATTCAGGCACCATTCTCCTTCCTACCAGTGGCACAGTTATTAACCCCGGTCAATCTTTTGACTTCATCTATAATGCTCGAGGAGATTACGGTGTCACCAGTTTAAACTATACCATATTCCTAATGACAAGTTCTCCGACGTCCTTTGCTCCTTCGGCCGATTTCGCTACCGGACACTTCTTCGGTCGGTTTTCTGAGCCTAATTACCCTGGTGAGTGTGATAGGGAGACGAATCTATAGTCGATGGACGGAACTGATGAAATTGGTTTTTTTTCCGTCTTCTTCTTTTGGTCAGGTAACCCGAACCCGCCTAACCCGCCCCCTGCCAAACTCGTGATGCCCAACTTTGCCAAGAGTCCCGGTGGGTTTGGTATTGGAAAATCAATGGCTAATGGAACGTTTTCTCTTGTGGTGCTGGAGGAATATGTTACAGGAATTGTGAGTTGAAGCATTCTTTCGCTACCCACTTGGCTTGATTTGAATGATTTATCTTTCATCCGCAGGCCACTGTCGGTGCAAAGATGAGCCTTACGTCCGTAGAGATAATCTACAATGATACGATCCCGGCTTCCTCTTGATGCTTGCAATGACGGTAATACATACGCTTTGATACAACGATAGAACCTTTGTTTTTTTCTTTTCACGATTTGGACTACGGACCCTTCCCTCCTTTGAGATTTGTCAAAAAGCAGGTGGCTCATCTTCTGCACCCTTCATAGATGAAATTTTCATCCTCTGTCAGTCGTATACAGTGCTGAAGTGGCTTCTTCCTGTGGCATGTTTAATCTTGTTGCTATTTACTGTATGGACCGGTGATTCGCTTACCTATGAACTTTTTTGTGTACATTACGATACACAACAGGATATTTTTTACTACGATGCTCTTTGAACTTATTTGTAGTAGGAATTGTTCAGGATACATATATTTGATTAGTCGTATCCAAACCAAATGAGTAAGTGAAAGAAAATACGGTGCGCGCCGGTAAGTACCCATGTCCAAGATCGCGTATTAATCCTGACCTATACCTAGGGCTGGCACAGACATGGTACATCCTCCTTAGAAGAATTATGATTGTGTCATCCAAGCGTATTTACGCAAATATATGATCAATCCTGAGCTTGCTTCAGGCCATCCAGTGTAGTGCAAACACAGCCTATATTTTAGCTCAGCTCCGGGCCAATCCATTGCGACCGGTTCTGCAATTTTTTATCAGGAGTAACTTGAACAACATCCTGGTACCGGTAAAACGACAGCTCCTATCGAAAAAGAGACATGTCCTACACCCTGCTTTCCTTGCTCTACAAGAGCACCCCACTTCATGGGCTTTAGCGAGTCAGAGCCATCGGTCAAATAAGGGGATGACATGATGTCGAGATAGCAGTGCTACCGCTACCTACAAGCGGTATATCACCGTTGACACGCGGGAAAACCCCGACGATGATGGTGAGGATCATGCCAACTGGTGAGTACCCGCAGCTGATGGTATCGTCTTCACTAGCATTAGTCGCGTCGGGACTGTACCAGTAGGTTACTTTGACCAGAAAGATGCTTTGGGATACGAGTCAGTGTAAGAGGGCAGAGTAGGCCATTAACGGAAGGCCAAAGCGGTACGGGATTTGCAGAAAGTAGGTAGATCGTTGTTTGCCCTTAGGGCCGGAGACGCGAAGGGGTTTGCGAGAACGAGTATATGAGGTCCATTCCAAGGCGAGGAATACCTTGGTGCAAAGGCTGTTGAACCCTAGATAGATGGCCGAGAGGATAAGCTGAGGAGAATTGGAAACGAGTACAGAAGCAACGAGAGCACCGTATCCCTCCGATGATAAGTATCATCCATCCTGTGATGATATTTTGAGAGTGAGGTTTTCCGATACCAAACGAGCGGTGAAACCGGTGATGCCGTTTAGGTTTAGAGCCATCACGGCGTAGAACAAGAGACCTAGGATGACGGAGATAGCCCCGGCAAACCTAGCAAAGCTAGACGGGTCAGTCAGACTATCGGCGTGCAGGGAAAACAATTATAATGGAACATCCTGAGGTGTGCTAAGCACGTGCCATTGGCACTCGCCCATGTTTACTTCCACGTTCCCTAGTCAATTCGTTTGTCGATACGGCATTGACATCTATTCCACAATATAGTCATCATACGATTAAGCATCTGCCACTTTGTTGGGAGCTCGGAGACCCATGCAGAGCCTCAGCGGAGGGGCGTCAAAATCTGTCCAAAGTCGCTCAGAAATGCCTTACGACCTCATAAAACTCAATGGTCCTCTCAAAACCAGAGCCGAAGCCGAAGCTTGCTCTCAATCTAATCCCTGCGCCTTTGAAGCAGTCTGGTGGTCTTAACCATCCGGTTTCAATCCTCGCCAACTCAACGCTCAGTCTGGACCTCCAAAACCGATGATCAAACAATGTAGCTTCAGCCCCACATGGCACGCATGCCCAGACCGCATCCTCCAACACGTTGTTGAAATCCCAGCAAGCTTAGCTCAAAGTTCTATCGAACCACGTGCGTTTGAGAAATAGCTAGTCTTGACTCTCGTCCTTTCATAACTCCCAAAGCACTGCCAACAGCAGACAACACGTTTTTACAATAGCCACCTGTTATCTGTAGACAGGCGCAGTTGCTTCAAAGTCTCATCAGCTCCGGGACTGGTGCACGCCTCACTCGACAGATGGTCATCCCAGTGAACAACTGCCTAACAACGGGCCTTCGGCAAACTCTGGATGAAAGTGATTGTTGAGACTTTGCACGAGCATTGGCGTCTGTGTTGCTCATTTGATTCTCGAAGTAAATCGAACTAATAATTCATTGACATCCGTCATCCACAAAGGTGGAACCAAGATACAGGAAGCAACAAACCGCCTCGATCAATGACATCCTTTGATATACTACCATGTACGACTTAACCCCGCTATCTGACACGCAAGGGTGTGAAATTTCGGAGAAGGTTGCGACCAAGGTGCTAGTCATTCGTACCACACATCGCCACGGAAAGGACAGTATCTTTCTTTCAGGAGTCTTATCGAGGCACTGATCTCGGGAGATACAGTTATATCGCACGCTATGCATAGCGTTGAGAGGGAGCGAAGACTTCGGGCAAGAGTCAAGACGTTCGGTGGGATACTTGAGTATAGCTGTTGAGTGGAGATAACGAGTATACCAATTTCGTGTTCTAAATGACCCGGGACCCCCTGCCTGTATCCCTCGAGCTACATCCAATAGGCCTGCAAGCTTTCGCCGAAGTGAACGTTGTCTACGTTCACTATCTTCATGTCGATAGCACTGTCGACACTCTCGCGAGATCGTACATTCTAAAGTTCAAACCTAATACGGCGCTGCAAAGATTCTATGCCATTTAAGAACAATATCAAGACATACATATTCAACTTTCTCACCAGTTCAAACTTCAAAAGGCAAGCCCCTTGTTGCAACAGCTTTACAAAAGTCCTCAAAACGTCTTATGATTGCGGGTCTATGCAGGTGTCCGAATCGATTTCATAATCGGCCACTCTGGCCACTATTGCCCCTGATAACAACTTGCCTGTTTTTTGGTACTCCAGATATCACAACTTCCGTGTCTACTCAACTCCTGGACTTTTGTGTATGTCCGCGGTCTGATTTCGGACTCCTTCGAAGTATGGGCGGACATCACCAGTCGAATGACATGGGTCGGAGAATTAGATTAACGGATGGATGCAGTGAGCCTTGACTACAAGTAACTCGTGCCCACCGAACGCTCACATAGTAGGGCAGTGTCCTGTTGGCCTGCGGCGTCTCCTCTCAGTATTCCCGAGCGGACAGGGACAGCTTTTTACCGTGTATGACCGCTCTCCTCAGTCGCTGATCAATTCCTTTGAGCGATGGTCGACATCTCAATCATCTATAAAGTCAGAACTCGAAGGAGGCATTGAGTGCGAAATTTGAATGTCGATTTCAGAGGCTTCAAACGCACCGCTTTTGTTAGGCGATCTTATTGTACTGTAACCTGGGGGTACTTGCTATCTCTACAGCTTTTTTTTATTTTACGGCGGTGCTCATAGACCCAGCTTTGGCCACTAATTATGCCCGCCGAGCGCTAATGAGGTAGAAGATCAGCATCTGTGATGATCATGATAAAGGTTTTTGTGCAGGTGCTGTTGTCTACAGCGATGTTTTGCGACAGCCTACTGTATGTCCACAGGAGCAACCCCTTGTTTTTTGTTGTTTTTTTTTTGAGGCGAATGCCGACCGAGAAACGTGGGAAATGCCTCCTATTGTTTTTCCTTTTCCGGCACGCTTGAAATTGCTGCGCTTGATATCTCTACAGCTTTGCTGTGAACCAACGCTCTTTTGTGCCACCTTTCCTTTATCCTTTGTCAGTTCATAAGTCAAGTTTATAAGCATGGGTGCGATGCCAAACTAGTATAATCTCTTGATCCTCCCTCATCATGCTTCCTTCAGAACATTCCACCAGCTCCGAGCACGACCCCCGGACTGCGTATGTGGATGTCACGAATAACCAAACTCCGGAGTCTCCCACTCTTTCCGTTAACCACGACTCCGGTCTTTCCCAGAGGCCAACCGCGTCCGCGAAGCAGAAGCACCCACAAGAATTCCTAGAACCGCCAGCGGCTGTGAACCGTACAGGGACCCTGACGAGCTTGTTGATTCCAGCCAGAAGATTAGGACCGGCACCGTCAATGTTCCAGAGCTTCAAATCTATTTTGTGCAGTTCATGCAAGTCTCGCTTACCCCTCAATCTTCATGTAACTGAGCTGGCTGTTCTAGGGCTTAACCTGTTGCTTCTCTGCATACCTGTCTCTGTGTGTTGAGACTTTTCGTGGAATGTTTTTTTTTATCCCGCTCACTTCTACACAGTGGGCACTTCATTTTGCTGTTCACAATGATACTCTCGTTTTTGTTTGTGCGTATCATATACCCTTTTCGATATTGTCCGCTTATTTTATATTTAGTCTCGTTCCTTGCTATTATCCCTCTGGCGAAGGTAGGAGCAAACCCATGGATCCTTGGATAATCGTTAACAACATCCAAAAAGCTCCTGGCGTTTGCAACAGACGAACTTTCGATGCGAGTCGGTCAGACATTGGCAGGTTTGCTCAACGCCACTCTGGTATGTTGCGGCTTGGAATACATATAGTGACATGGGAAGCTGATTCACATCAGGGGAATGCTGTTGAATTGATTGTTGCCGTCAGTCCAAAATTTCTGCCTCGTGCTTGAGTGAAGTCGATCCAACGCTCTGTTTTTTAGATCATCGCTTTAACCCAATGCAAACTTCATATTGTCCAATCATCTCGTGAGGCTCCAGCACCTTCATGCCTCCTGTGCAATTCCTCCTAACCCGTTTTCTTTTCCCTCAGTGATCGGTTCAATGCTCAGCAATCTTCGTGAGCGGCCTCCTGCCCTTCGCCATAGCTGAAGCTGACTCTATTTTATTCTCCAGTACTCGTTCTTGGCATGTGCTTCTTTGCTGGTGGTATCAGATTCTCGGAACAGGGATTCGGACAGGGTTCGTCCACGCGTCATTTTCTTTCAAACATGCGATTCTTAACCGATCCTGCCAGTCGCCAGCCAATTGAACTCATCGCTGCTGACGATCGCAGTGATTGCTATCCTTCTTCCTGCTGCCTTCTATTACAATGTTACCAATCAAACCGACCCAGACGAGGGGGCAGATCTCCTCAAGGTATCCCACGGTGTCGCTATCATCTTACTCATCGGTAACGCGATCCGTTTACCTGTCGTAGATTTTGTCGACTGACTTGTTCATTCCCCAGTTTACGGCGCCTACCTCTTTTTCCAATTATATTCTCACGCAAATCTTTACGACGACAAGACCGACACCATTAAATCAACCAAATACTCCGCCAGACCCAATAAAAGAAAATCTATTGCGAGCGCTACCGAGTTTCCCCAGGCTCATTCCGCTTTGGAAGAATCGCCGCAGCGCGCGTCGCCTCCTCCAACTCCAAATTCGCGTTCTTGGGATATCGCAAGTAATATCAAATCGTCTGCGGCAAGTATGAGCAAGGCGATAATCCACAGAGATGTGGAGAAAGGTTTGAATGATCCTGTTGCTGCGGAAGCAGCGTTAGAGGAGGAAGATGAGGAAGAGGTCCCCCAGATGAACCTTAGCAGTACTATCGTGCTACTTGTTATCGTAACTGTGGTAAGTGAAACTTTAGTCTACATACTGTCAACTTCTCACATCTCTTCATAGCTTGTCGCGGTGACGGCCGAATGGTTGGTCGACTCCATCGACGGACTGACTGATTCCGGGAAGATATCGCAAGAGTTTGTTGGAATCATTCTTTTGCCTATCGTCGGAAATGCAGCGGAACATGTCACTGCCGTCACTGTGAGTGTAAAAGACAAACTCACACTAAGTCTTGGTGTCGCCGTTGGCTCTACCTTGGTACGTCAGCTTACTTTTCGTTTCATCCGAGAATTCAATTGTCTCGTCTAGCAAATTGCCCTGTTTGTTATTCCGTTTATCGTAACGCTCGCTTGGATAATGGGAAAACCTCTGATGTTGCTATTCGATCCCTACGAATCAGTGACGCTATTCCTTTCTGGTAAGCTCGCTACTTGCCAATATAATCGAGGTGCTGACCGTGCTTTCTCTTTCTACCCAGTTCTTGTTGTCAATTATTCGATACAAGATGGCAAGTCAAACTGGTTGGAAGGCATGATTCTGATGTGTAAGCCTTTTCTGTTGATCGTCAATTGGAGCAATGTTTGACTTTGGTTCACTGTTAGCCTTATATTTGATCCTTTGTGTGACCTTTTGGTACTACCCAGGTAAGTGCGCCGCTGGGATAATGGTCTTCCGGTTGTCTCACTGTGCGCTCCAAATCCAGGCTCTGATCCATCAAGTGCTTTGCATCAATGTACCTAAATTAACGAAAAAAAAGCTGCTCTATGGTACCACCATTTCCCAGAATCTTTTTATACCCTTATAGCACTCTATTCTTCGATACTCATTCTCCGGCCAGGGATTCTTTAGTATGTTGGGTATCTGGTGACTTTTTTGAGAGAAGAGGAGAGTCGTCCTCGTGCTACCCAGCACCTGCATCATGTAGACAACCTTTTAGACACATTGAGTAATATCTGTAGCATTACGTTCTGATTCTAGTCCTATGTATCCCCTTGGTTAATTTTAATTGCGCATAGTTCCAGCAATGGCATTTCGGGCCGGGGGCGGCTCTTTTCTTCATGCCCTCCTTGCTCCTCGCATGCTTTGTTGATTTCATTTATGGGCGACTGCTTGAATATAATGGTATCATCTTACCCATCTCAATGCCGGATTCCAAGTTATATGCCAGCTGATTCTCCCGCGTTCTCTAATTCTAGGTAATACGATAACACTCACCCCTCTCTCTTTCAAGTTAAGCATCTGCTATCTTTCATTGACTTCAATACTGCCATGCTATCCGTCTCCCGCTTCTGGCGTCAATCATCGCTACATAATTGCTGGCGCTGCAGGCTATTTTCCGAATCTCCAATTAGTTCCCTTTTCCGCGAAAGCAGTGCTTATACTGTACTTCAATAATATAAGTACAGGTCCTGTAACTCGAAGCTTATCTTAGTCCAACTTCCGGCTTGTCTACCACCATGTTCATTAGACTTGCGATTTGTCTAACTCTAGTCGCCATCATGCCGTGGTCCCTCCTCTGCGTCGAGGCATCCACTCCGTGTATCATCTCTCCAGCAAATAGAACAAAAATCCTCCCTGGCGCCCGATTTGCGTTCGAGTACCAAAGTGTTGCGGATTATTCCGTTTCAAGCTATAATTACACGGTGGTTTTGTTCACCGAGCAGCCTACTTTGCTTTTTGTAGGCTCTTCAGATTACGCTGCCGGGTACGTCTTTGGTCAATTTGACGTGGCGAACTACCCAGGCGAGTGTTTTTTTTTTTTTTTTTTTGCCCCCTGTTTTGGTTATTACATACTCGAACCTCGATGTGCCTCCTAGAGGACGCGGAGGAGGGCAAGAAACTTGAAACGCTTTGGTGATTTCGAAAGAAAGGAGCTTGCTTCTCAGCCTTTTACCATTTAACTTTACATTTTACCAATTTTCTTCCTTTTATCCCCTTCGTAGCCATTCCGTATGCACATCACCCGGCCCCGGCATACTTTGTGATGCCCGATTTTTCGAAATCCTTGGGAGGATGGGGAGAAGGAATGTCAATCTCGAATGCTACTTTCTACCTGGCCGTATTCGAGGAGTACGCAACTGGACAGGTGGGCGAATGTTCAATGTAATCTTATGCCTTTTGGAATTTGCCCTAATCGTGCGGTTAATTCAGCCAAGTATCGGGCGACGGATCAGCCTGTCCATAAATGAGGTCGTGTACAACAGCACGGACAGTAACATGGAAGAGGGACTTGGACGGAGTGATTCGGATTCGAAGGTGGGTACAGAATTCTCTATCCTCAATGTGAAGGTTGACGTTTGTGACCTCTAGGCCCAAGGTACTTTATTACAGTAATTAACTCGAGTCTACGTCTTCTCTGATAATGCTATGTGATCATTGGCCCTCGATTGAGAGGTAATCTCACTCAGGAAATCGCGCGTAGCATCGCAGAAGACCCGTCGAGAACGCGTTCTGTCACGAGAAAATGGTAATAAAAAAAAAGATTCATCGAATATTACATGGAGAATGGTAAATCGCTTGCTTCTATTACTCCACTTCCCGTAACCGCCATCACCTTGTTTTTTTTCGCACGGTCTCTGTACAGACGGTGCAAGGAATTCAGGCCTCGCTGGGGGTGGTAGAGTAACCAAGAATACCCGTTCTGGCGGTGAAAGCTGCCTAAAATACATCTATTCCTTCCTTCACAATCCACTCTTCGCGTACGAAAAAGGAAAAAGCAGAAAAATAGGTGTTTTGTGGTGTTTCGCTCTTTCAAGAAGAGACCCGGAGAAAGAAACTATTGCGTGTTTTCGAAGACATTCTTTGTAAAAAAAAACAGAAAAGAGAAATTGAAAAGGCATCTTATTTGGCATCTATCATTTGTGTTTCGCTCGTTCAAGAAGAGACCCAGAAAAGGAAGGAAATTGTGTTTCGCTCTTTCAAGAAGAGACCCAGAAAAGGAAGGAATTTTTGTTTCGCTCTTTCAAGAAGAGACCCGGAAAAGGAAAAAGTTATTGTAGGGCGACGGACCAGTAGCAAAAAGAAAAGGCATAGGCATTAAAAGAGAATCGCAGAGGAAAAAAAAAGGGTATAGAAATCAGCGGTTCACGGCGTCCGAGCTCCGCCGAGTTTTTTTTTTTTTTTTTTTTTCCTTTCTTCTTTCTTCTTCTTCAAACGGTTGGGCCTTTCCTAGCCTTCCCCCTCGTCCGACGCTCATCTGAGCGAATGTCTCCTTCCCCACCCAAAAAAATCCCAGGACCCCCGGCGCCGGCTACCTGGTCCTTCGCACCCGGCCCTGACAAAATGAATGATAATTCAAACACGGCAAGCGATGACGAAAACGTACTAGAGACGAGCCCTCGAGCGCTGCGTCGTACTGCTTCCCTACCCTCCCTCTCTGACAACGACTCGGTGGCTTGTGCGAAAGTTGGCCTCGACCCCATCGCTAATGCGCGGTCCAATGCCATACTGGCCAAGGCGGTTAAACACAATACGGCAGTGATAGCTAGGCACTTTTTGCAATGGGAGGAGGAAACTAAACTGCGCGAAGAAAAGCTTAAGGCCGTGATCGTTGAGCTGTCGGATCGAATCACGAGGCTGGAGGTTGAAGTTTTAGGAAAGGGAGATGAACAGACAGATGAAGAGGATATCAACGCGCCGGTCAGGGCGGCAGTGCTGCTACAAGGCTTCCTATCGCGACTGGACACAACCGAAGAGAGGCAGGGAGACTTAGAGGGCAGCCAGGAGACCATGACCCGCAGGATGGTGTCAGTGGAAAAGCAGATAGATGTAGTGGCAAGGGCTAACAATGAAAAGGACGCCAAGCAGATGGATAGCATGAAGGAGAAGGTGAAAAATCTCAAGTCAGCGGTTGACTCGATGAAGGAGGCTACGGAGGTCAGCAAAGGGCTGTCGACCATGGTCAAAGAGCTCATTGACGGTAAAGCGTCGAAGAGGCAGGTCACGGACCTACGTGCATTCGCAATGTCGGAGATAGCAGATGTAGAGAAGAGGGTTGTATCGAAGTTTCGACAAACCCAACCGCCGGTCAATCCAGAGGCTTCCATCAAGTCGCAGCTGGGACCAATCACAGACGAGGTACGCCAGATGACAGCTCGTGTCGGCGACATGGAAAGTCAGCTGCAGGTAGCGCTGGCAGAGAATAAGGCCCTCCGAGCACGTCTGAGCACTATGGGTGCTGACGATGGAGGTAATCATCAGTCTCGTTCCCGATCTCATTCTCGAACATCCCCCCATCGCTACCGATCTCGTTCCCCTCATCATGCTCGCTCGATCTCGCCAGCCGCCTATCGTCACATAACTGCGATGCCGCCGCCGCCCAATCGATATGGACGCCAGCCATTGTCTGTACCGCCACCACCACCACCACCGCCACCACCACCGCCTCCCCCTCAGGCTTACAAGCGTGGAGGAGAATCTGACGAGGGAGCTAGACTGCGGCAGCGCATGAACAGTACCTTTAGGGGACCGGCAGCTCAGATTTCTGTAGGGCCTTTCCCCCCGAGCATCACTGGATCACCCATTGGGAACGTTCGTACCTGGTTTGCCTCGATAGTGTCGCCGCTGCCCTGTCCTTACCTGTCGGGTCCCGATAGCAAGGGTATATATCGCATGGAGTTTTTGTCGGGGGAGGAAGCCAATGATTTTTGTGATGGCTGGAAGAGCAACTATCCAACGTCGGTATTGAGGGAGTACAAGGGGGTAAACTCATCATTGGAAATGGGCAGAGAGAGGTCTAATACATGCTGTGAGGGACAGTACAAACAATGTGATATTAGAATCTTATCTTGGAATGTTCATGGTGACTTGTGTATCAAGATGCTTGACCCTGAGTTCAGAAGCATGCTGGCTAAATATGATGTGATATTAATGCAGGAGACTCATCTATCGCCTGAAGATGAAGAAGCCTTGGTTAAGCTGAAGGGATATGTCTTTCTTGTACAATCAAGGCAGACAGCTGAAGCCTGGGAGAAACAACATGGAGGTGTATGCGCCTTTGTCCGAAAGGGAATTTCGGTGTCTAAATCTCTAATGTCATCACCAGATATATTAGTGTTGGACTTGGAAAGGCTGTGGATCATCAATGCATATATTTTACCGGAAGGATCTCGATTTAGTCATTTTACAGAAGTAGCACCAGAAGAAAAGCTGTTGGAGACAGTCCGGCTATGTGGACTTGTTGACTCTACAAAAAAGATTGTGATTGCTACTGATGCTAATGCTAGGACAGCCTCAGAGAGTGCAATGTTAGACCATCCACAGAGAGTATCAAAGGATCTAATAAAAAATGCAAGAGGAAATAGGCTATTGTCATTATGTAAAGAGTCAAACTTGGTCATTATCAATGGCACAGACCTTGAAATGCCACAGCAAGGAAGTTTTACTTCCCATCAACATAATGGGAGTGCTGTAGTAGATTACTTCATAGTGTCAGCTGGCATTTTGATGACAGTCCGCCAGATGACAGTTGAGGACATTGCGCTGGACCCTGATCTGAGGTGGTCGGACCATTCTCAACTGCTCCTGGTATTATCAGGTTCTGCAGTAACCAGGACTGCTATTCAACAAGAGCAAAGTGTTCCATTAATAATTCCGGAATCAGTCATTGATAAAGAGGCAGATCTGAGATATAAGGAAACCCTGGATAGTGCCCAGCCTCCAAGAGAACGGCTGGAACAGTTCTATGGGCCAGCATATTATACAAGAGAGCCTCTGTCAGTGTACACAGATGGAGCCTGCAGTAACAATGGAAAAAAGGAGGCAGTGGCAGGAGCAGGAATATGTTATGGAATAAGGTCACCAAGAAATTTAAGCCTGAGAGTGCCAGGCCCTGGCCAAATAACTAATAATAGAGCAGAGGTCTTTGCCGTTTTGCAGGTTCTCATGAGAGAAAGTCCAGATCGGCCGTTATTAGTTTATACAGATTCACAATATGTAATAAAAGAATGCTGCTACTGGGCTGCCCGACATCTGACTACAGGATGGAATATACCAAATGGAGATCTACTGAAAGATGTTTGTCATCTGCTAAAACTCCGGCCTGCATCAACAAGATTTATATGGGTTAAAGGTCACAATGGGACTGCACAAAATGAAAAGGCTGACGAGCTAGCCAAAGTAGGATTGCAAAAAGACAAGATAAATGATTATTGCTCTATCACGGGCCCTCCATGGATGGTGACTCTAACAGAATATGTTACAGAAGTAAAAGAGAGGGTAAAAGTGTCAACAGACCTTCCTGAAAACTCAGAAATAAAACAAACAGATGAGAAGGAAAAGGGGCACATAAAAATTATTTCACACAGAGGACGATCAAGGGTAGCTTCCATACAAGAATACAATTTGGAAAAGCTCCGCAAGTGTAAAACAAATGCTCAATTTTGGATGTTATACAAGAATTGGCTTGATCCAAAAGCTCGCGATTTTGAGCTCTCCCTACAGCAGCTGCATGCGGAATTCAAAGCCAGGATGAATGAATCCTTGGTGCCTTCAGTACAATTAAATCATCAACATTTGTCATATGTGAAACATCTGAATGCAATGCTATCAGAAGACAATGTTGATGACACAGAAGAGGGTTTCTTCAGCCGGGACATAGAAGAAGATGATGTTGCTGAGGCTAAGGAGCATATTTGGGAGAAAAATCTGAACAGTGCAAAAGGATCTGATCAGGTTGATTTCAAAGAAATTTTGAATATACCAAATGACAAAATTGCGGATTTTTTAAATTGGTGTATACGACATAAGAGGGCTCCATCTAGATGGTTAATAGCAGTGATTATTGGTATTCTAAAGCAAGGAAAAAATGCCAATGACCCACAGGGTTATCGATTGATTGTACTGGAATGCTGTTTTGCCAAGCTGCTGGCATATATTATTGACCGCCGTATACGAGCATATGCTGAAACAAAGAACCTATTACCATGGTCTCAAAATGGTTTTAGACCCGGATTGAGGACAACCAATAATCCCTTCATTGTGAAAACACTTATTGACAAGGCTCGAGCACAAAAAAAACCATTGTACATTGCTTTCATGGACTGGACCAATGCATTTCCGTCTACAGACAGGCCAACAATGTGGACTAAGCTTTTTTCAATGGGTGTCAAAGGGCCAATGATAGATTGGCTGCGGATGCTATATACTAAGATGTCATATGTGGTCAAAGTGATGGGGTCACACTCTGACCCTTTTGAAAGCGGAATTGGAGTTATAACAGGGAATCCATCTTCTCCCATGCTTTTTGATTTGTCTGTATCTGACATGAAAGTTACCCCCAAGCCCGGTGATGCGAATATTTCGCGTTCATCAGTAGAATCGTTCAAAGTACCGAATTCCAAAGTAGGAATATGTACTAGAGAGCTGAGACCAGCCCGAGTTGTCAGCTAACAAGCTAGACTGCTATGCATGCGGAGTACCGAAGTTGGATCATGTATCTGACTGGTATCACTAAGGTCATAAGAGTGATCCATGCTCGTCTAACTAAAGACGGCTCAGAGGAACTTGGCCCCCACTCTTACGAGTTGGTAGACCCACCTTATATCCACCAAGGACCTTTTAACGAGCTAGCACTTTGCTTCGTACCAAGGGCATGATGACTTAATGCAACACCGATGAACGGAACTTACTCCAGTGGTTTCGTATTGGCCTATGGATGCAGTCGTACTTTATGCGAACATGATAATAACCTGTTAACTCGGTGATGCGATTGTTTTGCGTACATGCGTGAAATCATCCAAAGTACGACTTTCCAAGTTAGGAAAGTATACTTGAGAGCTGAGACGAGCCCTAGTCGTCAGTTAACAAGTTAAGCAACTATGTGTGCGATTACTCGAGGGTTGGACCATGCGTCCTAACTCTGTTTAACTTGGTCGATGGTAAACCATACACATCTTTGTATAGATGGCTTATGAGAACTTGGTCCTAACTCTCGAAAGTTAGCAGACTCACCCATAAACCGCCAAGGGTCTCATATATGAGCTAGTTACTTGCTTCGTATCAAGGGATCGAAGACCTGCGAGGCTATTTAACACGTGGCACTTATTCCAGTGGCTCTTATCGAGTCCTAACTTGGTTTCACCCGAAATGTTATTCGATGATACTGAGTACTTGTACCAAATGGAACGAAAAGCCAAAAGATATGAAATGACATGATATGATACGACTTAAGTGTCGATATATGCGACATACATTAAAAGAAATGTAATGAGAAGCTAGGATACTTCGGCACTCAACGGAGGAATGGTTGAGAGTACGTCCAAGTACGTTGGGCGAGCTAGGCCATAGTTCACAGGGACCGGTACCGACATTCCGATGCCAGATCAGTTATGACCCGTGTTACCATGCGGAACTAGAAGCTGGAGTATATCCAAAGGTTAAAAGAATTATCAAGGCACTCTAAACCAACTCTGGACAAGTTAGCCGATCCGTTTAACCATCCGATCCGTCGGACCTTTTACTCGAAATGGAAGAATCCTACGAAAACTAGTTAGGAAGGACTATCCAGGTGATCGGTTTACCTGGGAGTGGAATTGGAGTCGACGTTTCAACATTTTCTTGAATATTATTTTGGGTTTGAGGATTTTAGTATTATTTATTATTTTACAGTATATATACTCCGCACGTATGTATCCTAACTTTAGATTACCCAGTGCGGATCTCACCATACATTATATTTTGCTCAGTATCTGCCGGAGTGGGCGTCTGAGAAGTGCAAACCAGCGAGAAAACTCCTGTGTAGCCAATAAAGAAAAGAAAAGAAAAGTTACGAAATTTGCCCGGTCAAGGTTGTGGTGAACTAGACTGTGTATATACCAAAGTCGGAAAGTCGAGGTCGATTGCCCTAGCTCCCTCGCATTGTGTTAGTCCGGTTCAGGTTGTGGTGAACTAAACCGAGTATATACCAAAGTTGGAAAGTCGAGGTCGATTGCCCTAGCTCCCTCGCATTGTGTTAGTCCGGTTCAGGTTGTGGTGAACTAAACCGAGTATATACCAAAGTTGTCCTATCTTCGTTGGGAAGTTGAGCCCTTGCCCCCCTTC
The DNA here is from genome assembly GCA_013368555.1 of Collybiopsis confluens. NCBI lineage: Eukaryota > Fungi > Basidiomycota > Agaricomycetes > Agaricales > Omphalotaceae > Collybiopsis > Collybiopsis confluens. Next base: position 339,954 of record JAACJN010000038.1, read on the forward strand.
GTCACTGGCAAAAGTCCGTTTCGAGTTTGGTTTGAGTTAGGAAGGCCAGTGTGCCCCTACTTTGACTGAAAGCGATCCAAAGTTATACCAAAACCTAGTTAGGCTACACCGTAGTCGAACGCCGAAGCAGTTGAGCCCTAGCTCCTGTGGATAAAGAAAGATAAAAGTGATAGATTCTTGCGGAACCCGCGTAACCTTTGACAAGCACACTCGCACCTTTATAAAATTGATAAGGCGGAACCCGTCCTAACTTACCTAAACACGTTTTTGGGTTTAGTTTTGGTTTTGGGTTGTGGTAGTTGTGATCCCACGCACTGCGCGTTATCTGGAGCCCACCGCGAGGGGTTCTAAAAGAATCTATAGGCCTAAAAGCCACAAAAACCCTTTGTACGTTGCAAAAACAAGATAGGCGAACCATCGTCAAAGCGTAACACTCGGAATTCATCTCGAGTCCAAATCGTTGACTTTGGGGAGTTAGATCGCGTCGAAGCACGTCAAAGAAAAGCAAAATCAGTGAACCCTTCGTCAGATAACAGAGGGCGAACTCGTAAAGCAAAAGAAAAAGCAACGGTAGACGAACCAGAAGGTCCTTCTATTGGAGCATACCCAAAATCTCCTGCTGTACGTTCGGCGTCTCAAGACGACGACGACCAGTTTAGAGAACATTCAGAATCACCTTTAACACCGATCGGTGAAAGTCCTAACTCTAATAACGAGCAAGGACCGAATCCTTTCAACTTCGAATCAATCAATCTCGCCTCTACACATACCCCAACACTTTCTTTCGACTATCCGTCTATTTTCTCGTCTTGGTTTCAGTCTTCCTTTCCGAATCTCAATCTCTCGCATTCTATCTCGTCTACTTCTCATCCTATCTTACAAAAATCGAAAAACATGTCAAATCGGAACAATATTCCCCAGATTGGGTTACCAACCCTTTCGAATGATGCGGTGACTCAGTTGGCTGCTGCAGCCGAAAAGTTACCGAAGTTATATAAGACCCCACCTATCTTGAATATCGAAGACCCAGTCGGAGTTATTCAATGGTTTGAGGCGGCAGAGTGGATCTTTGATTCAAACGGCATTAAGTCGGACGATGCAAAGTTAAAACTAGCTCTGGATTGGAGTACATATCCGACCAGAAAGCTATTTATGGGCATGAAGAGTGTTAGGACGCCTAACTACGATGAATTCGTAAAAGAGGTCCGAAATATTCTTCCTGAAGAAATGTTAGATGTTGCAGGGTCAATGTACGAGTTAGACCGAATTGTCAACGAGTACGAACCCCTGAGTATAAGGCAGAAAGCCGAGTTTCGACTTTATAATGTTCTGTTTGTAACAGAATGTGAAAAGTTAATGACGGATCGACCCATCCTAGCTAATAGGGATGCGGTACGCACCTATCTGAAGGTATTCGAAGAGAGTACTCGAAGTATGGTGTTTGATCAAGTTAGGAGGGATGTAAAACCGGCAACAATCGGTAATCGAAGAAAAGAGGATCCTATTACGCTTAAAGAAGCTGTAGCGGCAGCGGAAAAAGTCTTCTCCTTGTCGAACTACGAATCTATATACGGCCTAACATCCGTAAGGTCGTCGGGTATTGGTTCTACCAACCCAGAGTCGTATAGACGAAGCCAGATAGCCTATCCACTCACGTCGGGTCTACCTGCCCAGTCGAACTTTGACTACCTTAAAAGTGTCAGAAAGATTAAGCAGGAGAACGATGTTGAAGGAGGCATTTCAGATTTGTGGAAGTCCGCTTCCAAAGATAGTGTTAATGAGAAAGAGAAGTTAGAGTTCGAAAAAGAGCGTCTAGCATCTCAACAGGATGTCAATGAAGCATGGTTAAAGGAAATGCGTCAAATGACATTAAAAGTCGGCGAAGGTCTTAGTACGGTAGCCTCCCTAGTTGGAGCAGCTGTGTCGCAACGGCAGCCTAACTTAGAAGGGAATCAGAGTCGGTACGGATTTAATCAATCCGGACCCTCTGGACCAAGTGCTCGATATGGGAACACATATTCAAACACTGGACCTCGGCAAATGCTTTGTTTCATGTGTAGAGCAAAGGACCACTTGTTAGCAGCGTGTCCTATCTATCAGGATTACGTTAAAAGAGGATGGTTGGTTCCAGAAGGCAACGGTTCAACTCGTATGAAATTGCGGGATGAAGTTAGGATGCCTAGGGATGACGAAAATACTCCTCGTTATAAATTAATCGAAGATATAGCTAAGTCCCGAGGTTGGGGCAAGGCTGAATCTTACTTTGCAAATATGGTTGATGAAGAAGAAGACGAAATGAATCGTCAACTTGATCCTGAAGATCAGGTACAAGTCCTCCTACGCGAACTAGCTGAGGCCAAAAATGCCATGCTGCAGATGAACCAACAAAGGCCATCTGATGAAGTTAGACGGTTTAATGATAGATCATATCCGGATCATTCACAAAATACTGACCGACCTAACTTGGGAAAAAACTATTAGACTCGATGAAGGAGCCTAGACCTGGTCGTGGTATCTACCAAATGGGGAGAAACTACGCTAGCTCGTTTGTGCAGGCACCGGAGAGTCCTTTCAGCAAAAATCCCAATAAAACGAACAATGATCGAAGGGGACCACTTCCGGGACCTCTGAAATCAGCGTTTAAAAAGAAAGTCGCGTTTGATGGTGTACTTATGCCTCCAAGAGATAGATTTGATGGTATTCCTAACCGGAATTTCCGTCGAACTAGGGACACAAGTACGGAGATTGAAAGTGAGCCAGCGGAGAAAGTTAGGACGGAAATAGTATCAAAGGAACAGCCTAGTGCTGGTTATGGGGACATCAGACCGTCTCCTGCCACTGCGAAGCGACCTTTCGACGATGTCCGACCTATCACCTTCCGGCCACAACCTGAGACAGATGTACGGAACCGTCGTTCTGAAGTACCTAACTCTCATACACTGGATCAGTCTCACCCATTCACTATGTCAAATGAATGAGAAAAATCGAAACAACCTAGCTATCGAGTTAGGAACGAATTGTTTAAGGATGGTTTAGCAGAAGAAGTAGCTACCAAAGTTTTGGAAGGCACCGTTCAGCTATCCATCGAAGAGATGCTAGGAATTTCTTCGTTAGTGAAGAAGATTCTGGAAAGGAAACTCAAGAATCGACGAGTTGAGCCTAAACGGGGAAAGTCAGCGTATGTAGCTGTCCTAACTGATAACGGCGAAACCCAGATTCCGGAGATGCCCACAGGAGTATTAATGCGTGGTAATTATATCGACATTGATGACCTAGCTCTTGCACCAGAGATCATGTTTGAGTATCTGTCCGAAGAAAGGGACGGAATGCCTGCAGGATCTTGGGTACAAAAAGATGTGGTAGAATGTTTTCATAATGACCTACCCATCGACGATGAGAGACGCGATATGATTGTTGTAGCAGGAAACAGCAAAGGACTACGATCAATTGCGGCTCGAATCAATCACAGAAACGAAATTGTTGAAGGAATCTTAGATTCTGGATCACAGATTGTGTCGATTGACCGTTTAGTGGCTACTCAGTTGGGCCTAACTTGGGATCCCAACGTAACTCTTCAAATGCAGGATTCACATGGAGGGTTGGGTAGAACTGAGGGTTTAGCTAGGAACGTCCCATTTACATTTGGTGACCTTACTATCTACCTACAATTGCACGTTCAAAATCGTGCACCATATATGTTACTTATGGGAAGACCATTCGATGCGCTGACGGAAAGCAACGTTAAAACCTTTGCAAACGGTGATACAGAACTCACAATCACTTGCCTAACTCTAAACGGCAATGTGTAGTTCCTACGTTCGCTCGTGGCAAGTTAGCAACGTTATGAAAGTGGATACTTCGAGATATGAGGTGCCTAACTATAAAAAATGCCTACACCTGAAGAGCCATCGAAGCAGAGCCAGATGGAAATTTTCGAACCTCGAAGATCTGACTAGCATCAGGGAGAGGAGGAAGTCGCTATTGGGTTCCATTTCGATGAACAGGGCGAACTAGAGGTGGATGGTTGGCGCCAATCCGAAGGAAAACAATTTACGAGGGCAGAACTTGCGGAATCGTACTGGTTGGCATCTGAAGAACAAGTCCGAAAGGAATGTATGGATGGTGCCGCCATCGAATCGTATTTGCAAAAGTTAGGACCAGTGTGGAACGCAACAGCGTCACATCGGACCTATATGCAAACTGTCAAATCGGGACAAGACGTTCCTATGAATGAAAAAGTAATGGAAAATAATGAAGAAACAACTTTTACGCTATGTGATACGTTTATGACATTTGAGGCAGACGATCAAAATCTGTCCTATCTTATGAAAAGCGAAGAGAAACCCAAAGTTTCATGGAAATCTTTTAAACGATTAGCTCGACAACCTGTTCCAGGGAAGAAAGGTTTTAGAGAACCGTCGGTTTACGTTCCTAGAAAGAACAAACCAAGACAGTCTCAAAAGTACGAGTTAGTAAGAGTTTATGGGTCGAAAAAGTACAAGCCCGTCGCTCTTAAAGTTAGGCCGGTGAAAGCTGAATTATCTGAAGAATTTCGGATAAAGAGGCATATAACTGGGGAACCATTGAAAGATATGCCGGAGCTACCTATCAATCCTCCAGATTTCGTGCCAACTGGACGATATACTCAGGAGAGGATGGAAGCCTTGGACAAATCTCACGACGATGGTTTCTTATGGCCTGAAGAAAGGAAGCTCATGCATGAATTTATGAGACTTCAAGAGAAAGCATTTGCGTGGTGTCCGGAAGAAGGAGGAACTTTTAAACGAGAGTTCTTCCCTCCAGTTAGGATACCAACTCAAGCACACGAGCCATGGGTGGAGAGAAATATTCCGATCCCACCTGGAATCTATGCCGACGTGTGCAAAATTATTAAAGATAAGATAGATGCAGGAATTTACGAACCATCGAACGCTAGTTATCGTTCCAAGTGGTTCTGTGTCCTGAAGAAAGATGGAAAGTCACTTAGGCTAGTACACAGTCTTGAACCGCTGAATAAAGTCACGATTCAACACTCTGGCATACCTCCAGCTACTGCAGATGTAGCTAGGCACTTTGCTGGACGAAGCTGTGGAACAACCTTCGATGTTTATGTTGGATACGACGAAAGGGAAGTAGAGGAAGAATCCCGAGACCTCACTACCTTTCAAACGCCGTTTGGTGCACACCGGTTGGTAAAATTGCCCATGGGGTGGACTAATTCGGTTCCTATCTTCCATGACGATATGACATATATTTTACGAGAAGAAATACCGCATGTAACATGGCCATACGTTGATGATGTACCAGTTAGGGGACCAGCTACTCGTTATGAGCTCCCTGACGGTGGATTTGAAACAATGGAAGGCAATAAGGGAGTTAGGAGGTTCGTTTGGGAACATTTCCAAGATCTTAACCGGGTCGTTCAGCGTATAAAGTACGCTGGAGGAACGTTCTCGGGACCGAAAACCTTTATATGTCGACCAGAGATCGTTGTAGTTGGGCATAAATGCACTTACGAAGGTCGAGTACCTGAGGATAAGATTGCAGAAGTCGTCCTAACTTGGCCTGCATGTAAAGATAAAAGCGATGTTAGAGCATTCTTGGGGACTGCTGGTCAGCTTCGAATGTTCATAGAAAATTATGCAAAGAAAGCAGAACCTTTAACTCAACTCACTCGTAATGTTCCCTGGGAATGGGGACCGAGACAGGAGTTAGCCATGAGGTTACTTAAAGAGGGAATTCAAAAAGCTCCAGCTTTACGTCCGATCAATTATGAATGGGATGTTAATCTGTCTGTCGATACTTCGTACAAGGCGGTAGGCTGGTACCTTTACCAAATTGACCCAAATGATCCTAAGAAGAAATTCTTTAATTATTTCGGGTCCCTAACTCTAAATGAGCGAGAGGCACGATTCTCTCAAGCTAAGCGAGAACTATATGGATTAAAACTAGCCCTTGAGGCAAGTTATTACCAAATTTACGGGAGTAGACGCCTAACTGTTGAAACCGATGCAAGTTATATTAAAGGCATGTTGGATAACCCCAGTTGCGGTCCAAATGCGACTATAAATCGCTGGATCGAAGATATACGAAAATATCACTTTGCATTAGTACATGTGAAAGGAATCAAGCATGGATCTGACGGCCTATCTCGTATTACACCGGGTGGCTGGCAACCTGCTCGACCTCCAATCAATCCAGAAGACTATAATGACGAAGATAATGGAGAACCAATTCCGTTCTCAGTAGCAGAACAGGTTGAGGAACTACCATACGACTTCGATGAATTCAAAGACAAAATTGATCCTCGTAGTGGCTTCCTAACTATGGATGTCTATGCCACAAGCATTGATGATTTTGAAGATGACCTGCAAGCCTATGTTGACGACGAACGAATGTTCGAGTTCAAAAGGCATCAGGTGTATGAGGACTCGGGTATGCCTATAGCGGTGTTTACTCAGGATTTATATCCAGAGGAACATGGAGCGTTTGATACTGAAAACCCTTATTCGGTCAAACACCGTACGGAGTTAGGCAACCTTTACAATGAAATGTTACCAAAGATTAAGGAGTGGCATGACATCCTAACTCGGATTTGTTCGCCACCATGACGCAGAAAGAAAAGGTTAAGTTAATGCAAAAAGCTAAGAAATTCTTTGTTCATCAAGGAAGACTGTATAGGTGTCCTAACTCTTCGGAAGGATTGCCGCAGTTAGTCGTTGATAGAGATAAAAGAATGCGAATCCTCTTTGGAGCGCATGATAGTGTGGGACATAAAGGATCCTTTGCGACCCAAGAATTGATTGAGAAACGATTCTGGTGGCCAGAGGTAGCGAAGGACGTACACTGGTACGTTTCTTCATGTGTACCATGTCAAAACAGGCAGATGCGTTTAATTAAAACGCCTCCTAACTTGACACACACGCCGTCTCTATTCCAAAAGATACATGTTGACACGATGGTAATGTCTCCTGCGAGTAATGGATGTAAATATATTGTCCATGCCCGAGATTCATTATCATCCTGGTCAGAAGCCCGTGCTCTTAGACAGGAGAATGCTAGGACACTGGGTGAATGGTTCTTCGACGATATTATATGCAGATGGGGTGTCCTGACGAAGTGGTCACGGACAATGCACCCCAAATGAAGAATATGTTGAGTTGGCTAGAAAATAAGTACGGAATTCGAGGAATTCGAATTTCCCCTTATAATTCACAGGCCAATGGAAAGATTGAACGGGCTCACCTTGATATTCGGCAAGCTTTAGCCAAATCTACAGGTGGAGACGTATCTAAGTGGTTCTACTTCCTTAAACACATCTTATGGGCCGATCGAGTAACGCCTCGTCGTGGTCTGGGATGTTCACCGTATTTCTTGGTGACTGGAGCTGAACCTATCTTACCATTCGATATTGTTGAATCAACATGGTTAGTAGACACACCAAATCGTGTCCTAACTCGTGAAGAACTCATTGGCTTACGAGCCAAAGCCTTATCGAAGCATCGTACCTTTGTACTCAATATGATTGAGCGGGTGGATGAAACAAAGCGAAGAAACTTGAGGATTTTCGAACAGAAAAACCGTCATGTTATTAAAGATTGGAATTTCAAACCTGGACACCTAGTTCAAGTTAGGAACACTACAATCGAAAAGAGTTTAGATCGGAAAATGTATCTACGGTACAAAGGACCAATGGTAGTAATTCGGCGAACAAAAGGAGGATCATATATTATTGCCGAAATGGATGGTACCGTCTTAAAAGAGAAGGTCGCCGCATTTCGTGTAATACCTCATGTTGCTCGTAATGAACCCATTGTTCTGCCAAAGAACATTCACGACTTGATCGACCTAACTCCAGAACAGTTGCACGCCCTAGTTGAAGATAAAGATGATGAAGAACACATCTGGAATGATGACTTCGCATTCAACAGGGTGCCTAACTTAAATCTGGACGGTGGTGAATCAGATGATGAATTGCAGGAACTGGCTTCGTCCGAAGACGAAAACTAGAGTTCTGGAATAATCATTCTAGACCATAAGCGGAACAAGCATTGTTATTGTTAAGTTAGGCCAGTTAAGCGAAGGTGGTATAACAATACTACTTGATAACTCCGACGTTCAATAAAGAAAAATGCAACGTTATAAAGAAAGAAAAAGTCAAAAGAAAGGACCTATAACGAAGCTAAGAAAAGTTATATAAAGAAAAGAAGTTAGGCCGAGCGATAACTGCTTCGACCAGCAACAGGAGATCTAGGAGTGGGACTGTTGATTTCGACATCCTCACAGGTCGGAACGATAATAGCCTGAGTTTTCTCGGTATCCATGTTCCTAGCTTCGGGTTCAGACTTGTCTGCAAGGTTCATACGAGCCTCGAACTCCTTCCTAACTTCTGTAAACGTGCGCTTACACTAAACGCATATATTGACACCTGTTTGTACCACCACTATATAGAGACGCCCTTTCGACTCTCGCTCTCTCGCTTACCACCATCACCTCCCTTCGTATACGTATACTTCACCCTTCTCTCTCTTCAAATACCAATCTCTGTGTCACACAAGCATTGTCCGATACGTGAGTGTTTCGTCCTTACGGACGTTTCCACTTTTTTTTTGTGTGTAAACATCGTGTTATTGGTCTCGTGAAGTCCAGAGCTCGCTCGACGCCACGGCGCTCGAACGAAACATTTACAATAATCACTTCGTACCGCCTACGCCCAGTTTTTTCCTGTGAAATTCTTGCCCACACATCGCCCAGTTCCTCTTTGGCTTAGCCCCGTACCTCGCCCCAGTTTTTCCCTCATAATCTTACCTCGCCGATATCCATAGTCTCAAACAACACGCTCACAGTTTGCCATGTCCCCTAGCCCTCACGTGAACGCCGTCCAGAAACCAGTCACCCGCCAAACGCAGAATTCCTTACGTGCCGCAGCTTCATCATCCTCGTCCTCGCCAACCCCGTCCTCGTCCTTGTCCCCCTCGCTGCATTCTAGCAAAAGTCCTGAACCCCACGCTGTCAACGGTGTAAACAACGCCCTATCCCAAACTAGGACCTGCGCTGCCGACACCGCCGACACCTCTCTTCCACAAACAATCGCCGTCCCCGAGATACCAAAGCCTCCGACAACAACTGCGTTTGCTATTGTAACGAAGCCGTCCTCTCCACCCCATCCACCATCCACATCCCTTGATTCCAGCTCCGATTCTGATTCGGATTCAGAGCATATAGCCATGACTTCGTCATCCACTACTTCGTTCACACCTGGTGGCCTCAAGAGCCCGCCGATTGTTCACGCGTCTCGCTTGTCACTCTCTGATTGGGACTCCGTCTGCACACAGATGTTCCGCTACCTCGAGTACAAGGAAATCACAGACGATAAGAAGGTCAAGATGAACTTCCTTGCGGCACTTACACATGACCGGCTCCAGCTCTGGGTGAAATCGAACGTAGATGAGCTGCTTGGACTCGATTTGACGGATAGCACAAACAAAGCCGTCCACCCCTTCCTTACTGCAATCTGCGTGGAAATCGTCGGCCGTGACTGGGCTGCAGACCAACTCCGAATCATTTTTGCTACTAAACAGTGGCACTTCGAAGGAAGCTCATTCAAAGACTTCTACACGGCAATCAAAGCGATGAATAGTCGTCTTGAAGGCACTGCGCAGCACTTACCCCCAGAACAGCTCAAGGTTATCATCCAGTCCAACCTTGCAGATATGACGATCGCCACGTTCCAGCGCGACGAGCTCGATGACTCTCTTACCTTTGAGAAATGGATAAAGAAGGCGGAGAGTATCTGGGAACGTAACGAACTACATCTGAAACAGCACGCAGACGCTACCGCCAAGCTGCTGGGTATTAAGCGACAGCCCCTTGTAGCTCGTTCTCTCAACGACCGTCCGAATTTCCGTCGCGATAACCCCGGCTCTTCCCGCTCACAGCCCCCACATTCCTCAACTTTTTCTCGCCCAAGCTCCTCTGCCCTGTCTTCTTCCGCTGTACCAAAGCTGTCCGATGCTGAACGTTCCATTCTGTCTGAAGGTAAAGGGTGTTTTCGCTGCCGCGCGTTCTTTGCCCAACACAACGCGAAAGACTGCCCGGGTGCTCCTCCCTTGACAGTTCCTTATCGCACCTTGACGAAGACTGACCTCAGCCGTGCGCGCGAGGTCCATACGAAAACAAACAAAGCAATCTCTCTCAACGCTCTTTTATCTTTTGCGCCTGCTCGGACAGTGAACGCTATCATGCCTGTAGAAACCATTGAAGATATCTCAGAATTCTTTGACATGCCAAGCGAAGCGCCTATAACCAACGTCGGAGCAATCTTTGGCCATAGAAACATCACGCATGTTGCTTCCGGGCCTTCTATTTTCGATCGAAACGCCCGCCGTGCATCCTCGTCTCGCAATATCCCTCCTGTTGCCGCAATATTCGACGGAGATGACGAAGATGATGATTCCTATGGTACATCAGATGAAGAACCTGAACGCCGTAGATCCGAGGATCGTCGCCAACGTTCTCCTCCCTCTCGCGAGCCTACCCCAAATCGTCGCAGAAGCAGACGTTCTTGCGATGATTCTTCTCCTTTGCCAACAAGCCGTTCGACGGTTGCTTCAGTGGCCTCTGCCCCGGCTCGGACTCGCACTGTGAGTGATGATTCCAGTTTTGATTCTGCCCCCTTCCGATCCGAGCACTTTTGGTGGACCGCCAACGTTGATAATCTTCGAACGAATTCCTTTGATTCATTCAGGACGCTTCTTGATGATGGCTCACCCTTTGTTCTGATTAGGTCTGATATTGTCGAGTCACTTGGCCTTCGTAGGCGTAAAATGCGACATCCCGAACCGTATTCTGGTGCCTTTGATTCTTCATGCAAATCTATCACCCATTACGTCAAACTTCGCCTACATGACCCGAGTAACGCCTGGTCTTCCCGTACAGCTTGCGCTCTTGTCGTCCCTTCTCTAGCAGTCCCTATTCTTCTCGGAATTCCTTTTCTTAGCCATAACAACCTTGTAATTGATTACGCCGCTCGCTCCTGCATACATAAACCATCTAGTTTTGACCTTCTCAACCCCAGAGACACCCTTCCTGTTCCCCCCGCGTTACCTCTTTCTCCTCATGAAAAACGTGTAGTTCTGAAAACACAATTAAAGAAGTCTTTTGCGGATAGAAAGAGCATGATTTCGGAGTTAAAATTGTTTCATGCTTCCCATCCCGAATTGTCGCTGTCAGAGCGCGTTCATCCTATTGATCCCATTGTGGATGTTGTTGCCGCTGTCCGTGCAAGAATTGAGAATTTAGAGGACTGTGATCGACGTGCTAAATTGTCCACAGATATTATGGCAGATTACTCGGATGTATTTCAGAAGATTCCTCATGTTAACGAGCTGCCTAATGATGACGGTACATGCAGGATTCGACTCAAATCCGAACAGGCTAAAATCCAGGCTCGTACCTACCAATCTCCTCGAAAATATAATGAAGCCTGGCGTACCTTGATTAGACAACATGAAGACGCTGGTCGAATTCGTCGGTCTAACTCTGAATTCTCCTCACCGGCATTTTTGGTGCCTAAAACTGATCCTTGTGCCTTGCCCAGATGGGTAAACGATTACCGTGTACTGAACGCAAATGTTGTTGACGATAGACATCCGCTGCCTCGTATTGACTCTATCCTGGCTGACTGTGCCAAGGGCAGGGTTTGGGGAAAAATGGACATGACTGATTCATTTTTCCAGAATCGTATTCACAAAGACTCCATCCCGCTGACTGCTGTCACCACACCACTCGGCCTGTATGAATGGCTTGTGATGCCACAGGGACTTAAAATCGCCCCTGCTGTTCACCAGCGTCGTGTGTCGAAAGCACTTCAGGATTACATTGGCAAATTCTGCCATGTCTACATTGATGATATTATCATTTGGTCTAACTCAGAAGAGGAACACAGGGAACATGTGCGCCTGATCCTCGAAGCACTCCGCAAAAATAAACTTTTCATGAACCCTAAGAAATGTAAATTCTTCCTCACCGAGGTTGATTTCCTGGGACATCATATCTCCCTGCGTGGAATCGAGGCCCAACAATCTAAGTGTGATACGATTTTGCATTTCCCTCGCCCGGAGTCTGCAAAAGAGGTTCGACGTTTTCTGGG